>PVJH01000175.1:0-318719 GCA_004026705.1 Nesogale talazaci | reverse complement strand
TGTAGATGGGGTTCCACACGCAGGTCTGGCTGGCGGGTGCACTTTGAGCGCATTCTAGTTGTCAACTTGGTTCAGTGGCTTGGAAACCCATTCCTCGCCTGCCAACAACCCCCCCCCCTACGGTTCTTCATGTCTTTTCTCTAGAGATAATCCTTCCTTCACATGTTTTTAACACCAAAGGAATGATGATTGTCACCAGGACGGCCTCAACTTCTTTTATACTCGAAACCCGCCTCCCTCTTCTTTTCTCAAAATCTGGTTTCTTCAGGAGTAGAACATTTCAATTTAGTCTCTACCACCAAGTTGGTTTTCTGTGAAAGGCAGATTGTGAAGAGGTTGCAGAGTGAAAACGGTACCAGAATATCATTGGAAGATGTACTTGCGTGACAGCTCTTAAAATGAAACAAAACAAAAACAAACCCCCAAGCTCCTTGAAGGAACCCCCATTGTGACATTCCTTAAAGAATTTTCTCCTAGTTCTCTCCCCCCCCTCCCACTCATATGTAAGATGTTACCATTGAGTGGATTCTGACCCATAGTGACCTTATACCCCACAGAATGAAACTCTGCCTGGTACTTTTTCTAAGACAGATTGGCTTGTCCTCTTAGTAATCTGTGTTACTTTCGATACTCTTGTCCAGGACCACGATTCAAATGCATCTGTTCTTCATTCTTCCTCATTCAGTGTCCAACATATACATGAAGTGATGGTTGAAAATAGCAAGGCTTGGGTCAGGCACACCTTAGTGCTCAGAACAACATCCTTCCTTTTCAATATGCTAAAGAGAACTCGTGGACAGATTGACCCAATACATTGGGTCTCTGGATCTCCCGAGGGCTGCTTCCATGAGCACCGATTGTGGACCCAAGCAAGAAGAACTCTGTGACCACTTCAACCTCTTCTCCCTTTATCATGCTGTCTGTCTATTCAGTTATGAGGATTTGGGTCTCCTTGACATTTACTGGCCAGACAAGAAAAATGTTTCCAACCCGAACATTTGTTGATTTTCCTCACAGACAGTACTCATAAAAGAAAACACTTAAATAAAGTACTTCAAGCCCATGAGAGAAAAATTTCTTCATAAAAGTTCAACAGTAGGAAGAAAGGACAGTCTAAGCCAGTGGTTCTCAACCTTGCGGGTTGAGCTTGGTGGTTTGGAGGTCAAATGACCCTCTCACAGGGGCCGCCCAATTCATATTCATAGCAAAATGACAGTGATGAAATAGCCATGAAAATGATTTGATGGGTGGGGGGGGGGTCACCCCTACATGAGGAACTGTATGAAAAGTTCGAGGCATTTGGAAGGTTGAAAAGCACTGGGTCTTGAAGCCATAAGCCATTGTCACGGTAATATACTTTCTAGAATTGTCCCAAGAGAAGAAACAGAAAACAAATGATGGACAATGATGGTCATGTATTATTGGGGGGGGGGGCGTGGATAGCAAAGTATCCAACAATAGGGGATCACATAAGTACTGTGAGATGCTACTGTGTCATACCATGCCCTCTATACCATTTAAAGGTGATGTTTTTCAAGGATGCTTTAATGACATGATATGATTCAAAGAGATGTTGCAAAACATAAAAAGTACATAGGCGATAGGTTTATTTTCTGTTGGTCCCCGCTTCATAACCAGGGTGACAGTGGGACATGATGTCTATGCTGATGGACTCTCGAGAAGGACCCATGCTTGGTCCCATAGAGGGACAGCAGAAACCAAGCAGTCCCACCAGGAGATGGCGGTCAACGCGTCCGTGCGCCCCTCCCTCACCAAAATCATCATTCTTGGGAGAATGGCGTGGGACCAGGTGATGTTTTGGTCTGTGGTCTATACATAGGGTCACAAGGAATGAGAACAACAACAACAAAAATTCTTGTGAGACTGCTACTGGCAGGATCCAAATGTCTTGTTGATTGAGGAAACTGAGAGTCAGAAAGGAAAAAGGGGTTGGGGGCCGAACACTTCAGAGATACAGTAGGGTGGAGCCAGGAGCTGAAGCAGCACAATCTGATTTCACCATATCATTGCAATGCATGGACACTTTTGCACAGTTATGAGGAAAAACACTGACATGTTACCTGGACTTTGATCACTGAGTGGTAAGAATCCTAGCTAGAACTGAAAACCCTCCCTCTGTCTCTCTGCTGCTTGATTTTCTGTCCTGCTTCCATTGGGTCCCCTGTTCTTTTTTGACATCTCTCACATGTACACCTCACCCCCCCCACCCCGCCGCAGCCTTTGAGAAGTCTATAGACTTAGTGTGATAGCATTGTGACACCCATTGTGACAGTTGGATGAGGATGTCTGTGCAGAGTCCATGCAGCACGCAAGACTTTGGGATGAGCAAAGTAGCCTTGTCTTTCCTCTGTGACTTCTTCACATCCCTCTTCAATTACAGAACCCAAGCCGATCGCACCCCTCTAATAAGGGTCGGATCGATGCTAAAGAGTTACTTTCTGATTCCTGCAGGTTGTATTCCTATTATTCTTACCCATCACAGCAATCCCATTAGCTTTCAAAAAACAAACCAGCATTGATTTGCTGACTCACTCTGTGGTTTCCTATGACGCCCAGATATTTCTATTGTGTGTGCATCTCCAGGCAAGGAGAGAATTGATTTCCTCTCCATCCCTCTGTAAGAGGCTCTTGTTCTCCTTCGCTCTTGGCCCTCCCCACTACCTTCAGCACTGAACTTGGAGAATTGCGGAAAACAGCAAAACCCTAAGGTCTAATTGGCAAACCTGTGAACAAAATAAAGCTTAAAAAATCACAGGAAGTAAATCAAAAGACGTTTGCCTACTTTCCACCAGATCTTACCAAACTTCTACTTGGAGAGCCCACAGCCCAGTGTATTTTACAGGCTGGAAATCAATAAGATGTAAGGGATGAAGTGAAGCTATAAAGTCGGATCTGAATCCAAAATTCAGCTCCCAAACCTCCACACTGTGTGATCTCGTACAAGCCAGTCTGTAGATAGATAGTTCTGCTGTAACAGGGACTGATGTGGTGCTAAAAATCACTGCAAAGCTCACTGCCGCCAAGTCAAGTCCAACTCATAGTGACCATATGCAGGGGTTTACAGACTACTAATCTTTACTGGAGCACACAGCCTCATCTCTCCCCAAGAGTGACTGGTGGATTTGAACCACCAACCTTGCCATTAGCAGTCCAGTGCTTCCCCAACAGTACTGCTGTCCATGAACATGCACAAGATTTAGGGGTTAAGTGGAGTTTCGAGGCAGGACACCCCAAACTGTCATCAAGAACACATACTTAAAAGATAACCTAATAAGTGATATCACAGCTTTATGCATGCTAACTGATAAAGAAATACATAAATAGTACAATACATATGGTACCTGACCTTGAAAAGCAGGAGCCCCGGTGGCACACTGGGTTCTGCATTAAACTTCGAGCTGCAAGGTTAGTGGTTCTAACTCCCCAGTTTCTCCAAGTGAGACAATTGAGGCTGTTTGCCCCGCCAATATGTACAGTGCCAGAAGTGCGCAGTCTTGCAGGATTGCTTTGAGTTGGAATGCACTTGATAGCAGTGGCTTTTTTAGCTTGAGAAAACACTGACATTTGTCTGTGGAATGGATGTCCGGAAGAGGGTGGTTTGTGAGCGCTTGTGAAGTACCAGAAAAAAAGAACTTATCTGAACTCTAATGAAGAATGGGCATGCCCGATGTGGACAAGTGTGATTCGTAATACACATGGGGATCTCACACCCCTACTGGCTGGATGGTTTGAATTGTGTGTATGGGAACACATAAGCAGATGTGTTCTCTCATCTATGGGGGTCTCTATGTGACCAGTTTCATGTTTGGTAAAGTAAAGGGGCGATGAAAAAGGCCTCTGACGACATGCACGGCAGTGTTTCCTTCTGTCACGCAAAAGGTCGTTAGGTGTCCTAGCCGACTCGATGTCACCTAATAACAGCGTGTGTCCAGTTCATCCGAGTAGAGTTTCTGGTGTGTGCCTCCTGTTTTCAATAGACAAACTTGGTTTAGACACAAAGTTTATGTTATGCTCAAGGTGTTCTCTAATGTATCAGTGGTATTGAAGCAGATCCATATTCTCAAAGCACAAGTTATAGCAGAACAGACTGTACCAGTCTGCTAGGTTTGGAAAGAGTCCATGAGGTAAAGCTTGTGTAGTTCTGTGAAGATGCCCCGAACAATGTCTTGGATGAGTGCCTGTAGCACAATGTGTGGCAGACAGTCCTCTCCCCACAAAAGGAGAGCTACAATTGTCAAGACCCGCAGGAGGAAGGGCCCGACCTATAGGCACCTTGGCGGTACAGTGGTGACACAGTGGGCTGCTAGCCACAGGTCACCAGTTCAAAACCACCATGTGCTCTTCAGGATGAAGCCGAGGCTTTCTGGTCTCGTACAGATTTACAGCCTGGGAAAGTCCAGGGGGTCTTTCTACTTGGCTCCATAGACACACTCTGAGTTGGAATCCACGTGAGATGGGAAGGGTTTTGGGTGGGTTTTAAGTTGCAGGCTTGGAAGCGTGCTAAAGCTTAGCTCTCCTGCCCTTCCCTCGCTCCCCAAGTGTCCGTGACTTTCCCAGGCAATGCTGGGGACATCCCGAAATGTGTCAAAAAGTACCTGGGCAGCACAGGAGCTGCAAGAAGAGATAGGAACCAACTTTCGGCCTGAAAGCGTCTGCCCTGTCAGTTAATGAGATAGCTGAAGCATGATTAGGGCCACGCTGGGCTGCCCGGAGGGTCCCCAATAAGAAATAGGGGCGCACTATGGCTCAGCAAAGTAATGACAAGATCAATACCATGCTTTAGGGCCAGATAGTATTTTAGACTTGCAAGCCCTATTACCTCTGTCACACCAAATCAAATCTGCCGTTAGAACAGGAAAGGAGTCCAAACCAACCCCTCTTCATCGAGTGGTTTCCAACGCATAGTGACCCCTATGGGACAAAGTAGAAACTGCACCCATGTCTTTCTGAGGCTCTAAATCTTTTTGTTAGCAGAAAGTCTCATCTTTCTCCCATAGACCGCCTGGTGGGTTTGAACTGCTGACCAGGTGTCTAAAAGTCCAACACTTAACCCATTGGACCACCAGGCATTCTGAAAACAGGCATAGACAGCACATAAGCAAGCTAGTATGAGTGTGGCCGAGTAAAAATTTATTTAATATGCACTGTGCCGGATTGAGTGTGGGGCTATACTTTGCTGACCTCTGCCTAGACTCATAGAAATATAATTTGTGCCACAAGTTCAAAATGCATCTGTAATTTCTTATTTTCTAATAGCCACGCTTGAAAAAAATCGAAAGAAAGAGTTGAAGTTAATTTTGATTGCACATTATTTAAGCTAGTCGTGTAAGGTCACCATGAGTGAGAATCCACTTGATTTCAGTGAGTTTTTACCCAGGATATCCGAAATCATAATATTGTAACTTCATCAATGAGTTATTTGACATAGTTTTCATCAACATCTAAATCTTTGTGGCTTAAGCAGACTGTGCAAGATAACTCAAACTGTGTACATTTCAAGGACTCAATATCTGCCTGTGGGTTCTTCCTGCCGTTCAGTCAATTCCACCTCTTAGCAACCAGGTAGGACATGGCAGAACTTCCCCTGTGGGTTTCCAAGCCTGTAATGCTTTCTAAGAGTACAAAGGCCCATCTTTCTATCGCAGAGCGGCTGGTGGTTTCAAACTGGTGACCTTGCAGTTTGCAGCTCAATGCGTCAGTACCACACCCCTGGGTCTTGTCCACCATATTGAAGAGTGCAACCTGAGAGAAAGCAATTTGACCACCCCAGAGATGTTCGAAGAGTCTGAAGAGCAAAGGGAGTCAATGATATGAAGAACTTGATAAACAGTTTTTTTTTTTTTTGGGGGGGGGCATCACCGCCTCTGGTGGTCGTGGGCGCTACCCAGTGCCTCTCCTGAGAGCCGCTGCTCGATTTGAACCGCCAAGCCTGTGGGCTGTGGTCCCGCACTCAACCACTTGCGCCACCAGGGCTCAGACCCAGTTTTTTTTTTAAAGCCTTAACCATCTGGAAAATATTTGAACTGGTGTGGTTCCAGGTGTACACTTTCTTTGAGCTCTGAAGAGACCCACAGCCAAGGCACAGTCCACTACCTTTAGTGCTGAGCTAAGGTCACTTCATTCCAGAGTCCTGTTTTTTTTTTTCTTGTGGTGTGTGATCACTTTTATCAACCAAGTGATTTACACTGAGCTCAATATGTGATATTTTCTCCTGAACTTATCTGGAAGCTTCATCATTTTATTGACCTTATGCTCCCCATGAAGTGTATTAATGCATGCACACTATCATCCAGATGAAAGGGATATTGTCAAAAACGAGGCTCCCTTCTCCTGTAATTAATGCATGTGAATTATGGTGCTGGAGAAGAATATGGAAAGTACCGTGGACTGTGAAAAGAACAAACAAACCTGCTTTGGAAGAAGTACAGCCGGAATGCTCCTTAAAAGCACAGAGGCGGAGACTTCATTCATGTCCTTAGATATGTCAGCAGGAGAGACCATCAAGCTTGGCAAGGTGGAGTGGCAGTGCAAAAGAAGAAGGCTTCCAACAAGATGGCTGGACGCAGTGGCTGTAACAGTGGCCTCAGATAGAAGAGCAAACGAGAGCGTGGCGCAGGACCCGGGGGGTTTGTTCTAGCATGCGTTGGGCGGGTTGGAGTCAGAATTGACTCGAAAACACGTCATAACTAAAACACGTGAACCATGGAAGGAGACCTAGTGACTCCAGCTATATACTTGGCTACTGACAGGTCACTTCTTTAAACCCACCAGTCACTCCGTGGGAGAAAGATGAGGCAGCCTGCCCCCAGAAAGATCATGGGGGCAGCTCGATACCCGGTCATCGCTAAGAGTCAGCATGGACCCAACTCAGCTGCAGTGGGTTGGACAACTGATCCGTTGGAACAGATTTAATGTACTGTAGTTCCATTTTGGGACAAGGGTATGGGTTTAGGGCCCTCCTTAAAGTAGCTTGAGGAGGCCGAGCCCTGGTGGCGTAAGTGGTTGAGTGCGGGACTGCGGCCCGTGGCCTTGGCGGTTCAAATCCAGCGGTGGTTCTCAGGAGCGGCACTGGGGAGCGCCCACGACCACCAGAGGCAGTGATGCCCACAAAAAAAAAAGTAGCTTGAGGAGCCTTGGCGGGAGTAGTGCTTTAGGCATTGAGCTGCTAACTGCAACATCATCAATTCCTACCCACTAGTCATTCCAGAGGAGAGAGAGAAAAGCCTTTTGCTGCCCTAAAGATTTATAATCCTTGGAAACCCGGGGGAGCAATTCTATCCTGTCCTATAGAGTCCCTATGACTCAGTGGGTGGGTGGGTGGGTTACAGTGGCACTAAGTTGAGTGGCTTGGCCCAGTCTTCTCTGTGTATCTCCAACTAAGTTGTGTGTCACGATCCCTGCGCAGCCCTTGAGTAGATTTGTGGAAATGATTCTTAGGCTGTGACCACTGATGGTGTCTCAACCAGACAACGACCTCCATCCTTTGCATCCAGGAGCAAAGACTGAGTAATCGCGTGGTGTGCTGCTGAGGTCTTAGCCCTAGGACTACCTCTGCTGCTGCCCGTATAACTGTCGCAACCGAATCTTACAGCTATTGAGAAAAATACTCATGACAACCCTCTTCCCACTCCCCCCCCCATGGCATAGATCTTTATTAACAGGGCTCAGAGTGCCTTATCTTTGACTCTCTTAAAGGGCAAGATGCTATTTTAAATCATAACTGCTAAATGGGTCAAAGAAGAGTCTGTGTTCTATCAAGTGCCATAGTTTATAAAAATGTTAAGGGAATGAACTTATAATCAACTTAAACTGGAGTCCCTTGAAACAACAAACCCCCAATTGTCCTATGAAACACCCCTAGTCCTATTGATCTTGGAGGGAGAAATGTAAAAATAGGAGCAAAGTAGAGAGGACTACTGCTTGAAACACAGTCAGCCACCACCCCAAATAAGATAGGGGTTGATCCGGGTGATGAACAAGAAACTGGAACAGTGGTACACTGTTTGACCCAACTGGAAATCAAAAATTTTCTTAAATAGTTTGTGTACCAGAAGGATGAAAGGGATAAAAGGGGGTTTTGTCCTTTACAGTGTATGTTTTAAATCAACTGTGACACCTGCTGAAGTGCACCGATTGGCAAATTTCAAGGGCCATAATTGATACTGAGACCTGGGGAATCTCACTAAATTTAAACAAAATATCCTCTATACTCCTTGGGTGAGGTACCAAATAGAAAATAGAGAACAAGTACGTGAGCCTCACCTTAACCATCAAAGCCCCTCCCTTCTCTAAATTCTCTAAGCCCATAGCACTGTGGGTATGAAAGGACCCCCCTTCCCCTGCTTGAGGTCATTAATACAGCCCACTATAGATTTAAACAAGGCCTCAAGGATATTGACCTACCCTATAAGACCCTAGGTGGTACAAATAATTAATCTGTTCCATTATCATGCTCAGCTTCAACCTGCAAGTTTGGTGGTGTAGGTCTGCCCAGGGGTGCCTTGGAAGAAAGACCTGGTGATCCGCTTCCAGAAACAGAGCCAATGAAACTTTATGGAACACAATTTCACTTTGACACACAGGAGGTCACCGTTGAGTCAGAGGGAATTCAATGAGAATGGGTTGATTGTGTACAGACTTCCGGGCCCTTGTCAAAGTTTTGACTTGGGTCCCACCAAATGGTTACAACCATTTCTTATTGAAAGTTGTCCCCTCTGGGGCAAAGGACTCTGGGACTCTCTTGCCTCACAACACCCGAAATAGAAATCAAAGTTATACATGTCTCTGCACATGCCTAGCACCATAATACATGGTGTCACCAAGGCACTCCTTATATCCTTTGGAGATTCAGACATTATGGAGAGGAACCAAGGCATTCATTTCACTTCCCAGTGCACCCAATACTGGACTCTTAGATCAGTGCCTCCCTTGCCAGCCTCAGGCTTCGAGCCTCATAGTGCTCCACAAGAACTTACAAGTTCAAATTGCACTAAAGGAGACATGGCACATTGCAGTCATCAGTCAAACATCAGAAGTGGATGCAATCAAAATCAGACACCCTTAGGGATGTTGGTCCAGTGACAGCTTTCAAGCCTGCCTTCCCCTTTGGTCCCTATCTGAGCGAGCCAAACTACAAACAGGATGCTTCCACCAGACTCCATCCTCTAACCATGACCCTACAGACACATCTTCCTCCACAGAAGAGAAATGGACCGGTGTGGGAGCCTATTCTGCCAACAGCGTACAGCCCTCAGATCAATTCCAACTCATGGCAAGCCTCTAGGGGAGAGTAGAACTGCTCCATTGGGTGCAGGATAGACACCTTTATCTTTCTCTGGTGGGAAGTTCCAACCTTATGGGGAGCAAGCAGCCAGGAGCCTCTCCTCCTCGCCCTCCAAAACCTCCCACCATGAGTCAGACTTTTAAATCCTCTTGATGTGTTTGTGGCATCACAGCCTTGACATTCAAACCGGTTGGTGGGGGGTGGTGGGGAGTGAGGGTGATCCCCCTCTTCATAAAGCAATCATAAGAGATTTTATCCATGAATAACTAATAGAAAGCATACCCCTTCACTTCTAAGGAAAGCTAGCCCTGCTTTCCGAAGAAATTGGCTTTTAGTCACAAGATGAGATTTTATTTTTTTTGCTCAACTAAAATGATGAAGGTAGAAGTTTATATAATGTCCCTTATATCTCCCCCTTCCCACTTAGCTACACAGGAATCGTCTCTCCAATGTATTTACACCAACTGACTTTTTCCAGTGAGGCAGAAAAGAATGTAGCCTGCAAACCTGGACACCGAGGGTGATTAAGCATTCGAGAACATGACCACGTCACAGCGATGGTGGTTCTGTCAAACCCTGAGAAAGAGAGTTGGTGTCCCGTAAGCAAGCTCTGTTAACAATAGTACCAGCATACGCTTGACCAACCACCTCAAGGAGAAGCAGTAGTAGGGCTGAAGCTCAGATTAGGTTTCACATAAAAGAGTCTGTGAGAGGTTGTGTAGTGAAAATGAGATTGACAAAATGCCATAGCAACAAGAAACTGCTGGCCGCCTTTAAAAAATGAAAATCCTCTTGATAGGCTATAGAAAAAGCTTCCCTCAGAACACAGTCCATTCCGGGGCTGTTCATCATGTTCTGGAAAGGGGGTCTTGGCATCTAGAAATCTCTTTTCTCAGTCTCATCCTGCAGAAAAGATATCAATTCCAGCTTCCACAATGAGCCAGAAGGAAGGACTGTGTATTTATGCGAGATTGTGAAGCAGAAAGGTGCCGTCCGGGCATCCATTGCATGGCCGCCCAGCCCCGAGGTAGTGCTCCCAGGCACGGCTCTTCATAGCCACATTTTTCCTCAGAACGGGATTTCATTTCCTCCCTTTGTGAAATACAGCTCAAAGCCTGTCGTCACAGAATTCTTTCCTGGTCTAACTTCAAGGCCTCTCGCCCTGGTTTCCATACTTCCTATTGTTCTTAAGATGCTTTTCCTTCTTTCTTACTTAAAGTGACGAGATTTTAAGCAGGACACCATTGACTGGGGGGTGGTGGTGGTGGTGTTCTTGATTAAAAATTTGGTCGATCTGAAGCAACAAAAATTTTCATAGAACACAAAAATAGTATTATAATATATTTTATTGTAAAATGCTGCAGGGCATTGTTAAATTGTTAAAAAGTGGGCTGTCTGGTCACTTTAACCTTATTGGCAGATTTGATGATGACTCCACTTCCTGTCAGCGTTAGGATGAGTCCTCAGCTCTTTAATCCAGCCTTACGAATAGGTTTATAGTCAGAAATATTTCTAATCAACCACCGTGCTCATCCTGGCATTAGCTCCCCTGGGCACAGAGCTCCACTCTCTTTCTTTGGGGTTACTGTGTTCCGCTAGTCCTACAGGTCAAGCATTCTAGTGGACAAACTGCTCTGTCTGATTCCCCCCAGTCTGCCCTCCCCTGCACAGAAATATACATGTACACGTATTCACTCTCTGCCCCTTTCACACACCAACAATCTCCCCTCTCTCCCCCCCGCCCCCCAATGTCAGTAAAGCGGAAGAGACCAACAAACACTTGACCTCTTTCTGTAAGCAGCACACTTGACAGACCTTCCGGATCTGTATCCACCCGGGTGGTAGTTACAAGGCTTTCAGCCAGCAGTTTTAGTACGGGGCAGAAGCAAGATTCTGATGTCAACATCTCCACATCCACAGGGCTCCAGCAGCCTCAGGCTGGCGCTGTTCTTCACCCCTCCCTGAAAAGTACCAGTGACACCATAATAATATCTAATGCACCTTGATGGGAGTCCAATCTGAAGTATATCGAACAAGCCCATCTTCCAAGAACAAGTAAACCACAAAGTTCTTGGGTGCAACACCTACTTCTCTTTGGGGTCTTGCCTGTCTCTCTCCCACAAGAGGGGCATGTGGCCTTGGCTAAGTCCTGCATTATGGTGTTGTCTAAGACTGTTATATATGCCGGAGATTCCATTGGCAAGCACAGACATCTCTGTTTTGGAAAAACAGCGAGAATATCCTCAGAAGGAAAGGCAGCAAGATGAGTTCACATACTTTGGACCATACCAGGAAGAACCAGACCCCGGGGCAGGGCGGGGGGGGGGCACCACTTCATTCTCGGTAAAGGACAGGGCCAGAGAAAACAAGGAGGACCCTCAAAGAGTAGCTGCCGAGGCTGCCTAGATCCAAGCAAACACCTCATGGGATTTGGTTCCTTGGTTTGCAGGTTTGAGGTCATAGTTTCATGGAGCAATCCCAGTTAATTGACCTACTAAGCTGTTTAGACCTTTTCTACTTCCTAAGTCTTCAAAGCACGTAAGCAGCCATCCAACTTACAATAATCAGTCTGTAATCCCCAGGAGCAGCCAAGGAAGGAGGAAATCCAGGAACTGTTGTTAGCGTTGTTAGGTATCATCAAGTGGGTTCTGACCCACGGAAAGCCTGTGGACAACTGAGGAAAGCACTCGTGTGTACATAGTCTGTATTTCTAGTCTACTGTCCCATACGGGCAAACGCAAATGTGATTTGTTCTGCCAGTGCTCTAACGTTTTGTGACCTTGGTAGCTGTGCATCTTCTGTGCGAGGCGAAAAACTGGGAGGGAACTCAGCGATATTCTCGCTGTTTTCCCAAACAGGACCCTTCCAGCTCTTACATACTCCCCACCCCATCCTTGGTGGCCATATCTCGATCACACAACTTTTGCCCATTCAACTCTTCACAGGTCTATAGCTACTGACAAAAAGACTAATGTAATATAAAGTTCTTTCTTATGTACATATGAATGTCTCTGGATTTGTTTCTCTAATCAACCCAGACTATCACACTTCATTTTTCTTGTTGACTGAATAGCTGTAAATTTGTTGAAGATGTTTCTCTCTCTCTCTCTATATATATATATATATACCTTCTGAAAATTATATTTGAAGATATGTCTCTATATAGATTAAAGTTAGTTTGAAGGTATATCTCTATAGCTCTATCTATATTTATGTATTTAGAGAGAAGCCTCGGCGATGCAGTGGTTACAAACTGGGCTGTGATGCACATGGTTGCAGTTTGAAACCACTAGCAGCTCCGCAGAAAAAATGTCAGGCTTTCTGCTCCTGCGGACAGTTACAGGCTGGGAAACCTGCAGGGAATGGCTATGAGTCAGCATTGACGTGATGGCAAATGAGTCGAGTATCTAGAGAGATGTATATCTTAAAAAATAACTTTGAACAGTCAATTGGCTGTAAACTCACCTCACTGCCATTGAATCAATGTTGCTTCATAACAGTGAGCCTCTTCAGTGTAAGTCATGAAATATTAATAATTTATAAATGGCCAAATGTTCATGAGGGAGGAAGGGTGCGAGAGGGAGGGAAAAAATGAGGAGCCCATCCCAAGGACCCAAGGACTCAAGTAGAGTCCATGTTTGGAAAATGATGGCGACCAGTGTACAAACGTGTTTGACACAATGGATGTACATATGGATTGTGATAAGAGCTGTATGAGCCCCCATTAAAATGATTAAAATAATAGTAGTGCGCCTGTAAGACAGGGTAGAACTGTCTCTGTGAGATTTGGAGACTGTAACTGTTCATTTGTGTAGAAAACCCTGTTTTTCTCCCGTGGAGTGGGAGGTAGTTTCAAACTGCTGGCCTTGCGGATCTCAGCCCAAGTAACCACAATGCTGCCAGGGCTACTGGGGACCAGAGGTTCAGGCTGGAGGCAGACCAGAAAATCTCCAACTTTATAGATGACGTGTAGAAACCTGAGAGTGGATGTGATCACCAGGGGAGAGAGGCTAAATGGGGAGGGGCTGCGCTTCGAGGACCGAGTCACTCACAAGGCTTGCCAGTGTTAAGAGGTCAGAGAAAAGGGGAGGTATTTTCAAAGGCTCCTGAGCTGGAAAGACCAGTCAGGTAGGAAGAAAAGTCAGGAAGTGTTGGGTTTTGAAACCCAGGTGAAGCTTGGTCAAACTTGACCACTTTTTACCATCTCCTCTGCTGCTGCCATCCCGGCCAAATTCATAATCATCTCTCACCTGGGTGATAGCAATTGTCCCCTCACGGTCTTTTCTGTCTCTTATTTTGGCTGGTTTTGGTTTGCTTCCAACACAACAGCCTAAGTGTTTTGTTACATTTAAGTCTGATTAAATCCCTCAACTGGTTTCCCTTACCAGTTTCCCAGCGCTCAGTTGGCCTATAAAGTCCTACCTGACCCCTATGCCACGTTCCCATAGCTCTTCTGCAACCACACTGGCTTCCTTTCTAGTCTTTAGCATACTTCCATGTCAGGGCCTGCGCACTTGGTGTTTCCTGGGTCTGGAATGCTCTCCCTTGAGGCCCTCAACTTGTCTAGCTTATCCTTTCAGGTTTTTTGCTAAACTCTCACCTCATTGAGGTCTTACCTGGCATCTGTATTTAAAATTGAGACTTATAGTTCATATGACTCTTCTAGCCACAGTTCCTTAGGTGATATAATTTGGGGGTCTATATGCCTGGGCTATAATCCCATTTTGGAGTGTCCTTTCCTATACTCATGGTCAGGATTCAAACACTCAACACAAACTCATCGCTACTGTATTTTTTCCAGTCCTCCAGGACACTTTTGGTTCTCTGACACTTTTTTTTTAAACAGTTCGATTAGCACTTCCTCCACATATCATAGAATTCAATAGAACAACCATGTCACGAAGAGCTGTACAATCTTTACTGCAATCAACTTTAGAACACTTTCTTTTCCTGTGTACTCATTGTCATTCATGTGATTTTATTTTTCCATTTTGGCAAAAATACATGCAACAAAGCATTCTCTAACTCAACAACTTCTATGCATATAACTCTGTGCCACTGCCACTGATTATACTCTTTGTGTCATACAGCCATTATTGTCATCCCTCGGCAAATTGTTCTACCACCATTAAAATTAACTCAAAAGCAAAAACTCTTTCACCCGTGGTAGCTAAAGGTCAAGTTCAGTTTCTTTTTTTAAAGTAGTTTTCTTGGTATAAAATTCACATATCATACACTTCCACAGCTTCTAAAAAGAGTTTTATGTCCATGTTTACGATCAGCTCTAATGTGCCCCCCCCATCCACTGATCATTCCCCAGTTCCCAACCAGCTCCCCTCCCTCCTTCCTGATAACCATCGCCTCAGTCATTGCCTCTATGGATCCATTCCTTCTGTGCTTCCTAAACTAAGAGGCCTAACAGAAACAATAAAAAATCAAAATGAATACGATAACAACAATAAAAACAATGTAAAGATACAAAATATAATGAGTAATAAAAAAACACCAACAGTAGTTGGCATGCCAGAGGGAAAAAAATGCTTTTTGGGGGCAATCAAGAAATATTTAAGCACAGACAAAATTCTGCTTGAGTAAAGAGACTGATCAATTGATCATGCATCATGTTATGCCATCATTTAATTCATCAAAATCAAGTTTAGTGAGAGAAATACCTCGATCCTTGGCTTTTCACGAGAAAGCAGTCACTCCAAAGCCCGCTTGTGATCCAAGAGAGTTTTATGTAGAAGTTTCAGGTTTTATACAGGCCCCCTAGGGGCACTTTGCAACGTGGAGTCCTGAGGCCAGAGGAGATCGCCGTAGGACCTCCAAGAAGCTTCTAGAGAAGCAAATGGGGCTGCAGGCTCTGGATTCTGGCTTTTTCAGGTCCTCTGCTGGGAGGAGTGGTCAATGATCCTGGTGGATCCTATTGGTTGAATTTAATTTACCTGGCCCACATGGGCCAATCCAGGTGTAATGCCCACCTAAGTATACCTCCCTTTTCTGGCTGGAAGCTCGAATCTCCGAGCATGCGTAATGGACAATCTATGCTAGCCACCTAACACAATTTCTGTCTGTTTCTGTTTGAGTCTCTCACTTGTGACTAGAAGGGGGCTTCCAGAGACTTAGTGGACTAGAATCACTAGGTATTCTGCAGTTGGTTTTTGGGTTCCTACCATCCTGCATAGCCATTTACAAATTGGATATTTGTAATTTAAGCTCTCACACTTTTTCCTTTGTTGTGTTTGGATTTTGTTATTGTCTTCTTTGGATCACTAAGACCAACGTGGACTTAGTTGACTCCTCACTTAAATGGCTTCTTGTTTGAATCCAAACCTTTAAGACCCCAAACACTATTCCAGTTGAAACCTGGGCACCATATGCTCTCTTCATCACACTTTGCTGTAGCACCCTTGTCTTCCAGTGACCTTTTCATGAAGGCGAGTATCGAGCAGGTCCATGTTGCCTGAATTGCTGTTCTTGGATTAAGGGCTAGAATTATGTACGTGTCTTGCCTTTCTGCCATGAAGCAGTCAGTGGTTTGGAACTGCTGACCTCGTGGTTAGCAGCCCTGGGGTTAGGACCTGATTTTAGTAGAAGGTGTGAACCCAGTCCTACTCTTTTCCTTTAGGACAGGCATCTTTAGATTCCACTTTAAGAAGGGGTGAACCAAGCCACATTCTTTGCTTCCTTGGGTGCTTCTTTCAGACTCTACCTTAGTAGAAATTGTGATTTAAGACACCATCCTTCATTTTTCTTGGAGGGCGCATATATACTAGCATGATTATACAGTTTTAACACACATCAGCTCACCTGGAAAGCCACCAGGAAAGTCTATATACTGACTGAACTTTGGGGAAGCAAGAACATATGCTGTGATTTTGGGTTTCTATTTCTCAACTGGATATTTGACTCTCTTCTGTCTTCAGATTTTGGAATCAACTATATGCACCACCACTTGACACATAATCACAAAGTCTCTTGAGTTTCTGTGGGACATGATGGTGAATTCCAGAACCGAGGGATGGAAAATATTATACTGCAGGGAGGACTGGGGGAGATGGAGCAGAAGAGCATTTTGAAGGTGTTGGACATTTGGCACTGGACAAGTCTGGTATCATTACCATAACTGTAACCCCGTCTATATATGTTTTTCCCTTCTTACTTTGTTTCCCCATACTACATATCACCATGGAACATATATTGCATTCATTCATTCATTTATTTATTTATTTCATCACTGATCTGTGCCTTTTATTAGACAGTAAGCTTCACAAAGCAATAATTTTGTTCACAGTTACATCCCTAGCATGTACCAGGTACTCAATAACTACTTCCTGGCTGTTATATGAGAGCCTGAGACTAGTGCTGTGGAAGAAATGATAATTACTGGGGGATTGGGTATTTGAAGAGCGGGCTGCATTGTAACTGGTGGGTGATGTAAAAAGGCTAGTTCATATATGTAGAGAACAGTGGGGGCGACGTGACAGGGGTAGGTAATACAAGGTTGATCGGGAAAGAGTAAGTGGGATGGCTAGCAAATGGATTGGGGCCAGATTAGAGAAAACAGTGAGTGTCAAGTTCATCAGCTTACACTTTTGCTGAGGCTTGGATTGTCTTGAGGAAGCAGTGAGGATTTCTGAAATCATATGTGGTAGTCACATAATCTGGTGTAAAAATGTGCTTGATGCAATGGATGTAGGTGTGGTTTACGCTAAGAGTTGTATGAGCCCCTGCTAAAATGATTAAAAAAATAAGTACAATTATTTTGGGGGAAGACTTATTTATATCCCAAACTCAGGTAAAGCCATTGGTCTTGTACCTGCTTGAGGGATCCGGAAGAGTCTAGACTTTTCCTCTCATAAGGAAAAGAGTGGTCTTGAGGACCACCCAGTGAGTGAGCTATGACTCATGGATAGGAAGTACCAGACATTTGAGTGACGATGTTTTCAGTCTTTTTTCAAGTATTCTGAACTGAGGCCCTAGACATCAAGGGGAAGAGAAAAACCTATTCCAATTGGTTTTTCTGAATTCTTGATCTCTGAAATGCATCAGTACAACAAAAATGATAGCTATCTCACACCATTAAATATTTTGAGAAGTCCCTTTGACTTTTTTGTGGATAACGAAGAGGAGGAAGCAAGAGTACAGTTGAAGAGACCAATTAAGAGATGTAGCTGTAATCCAAGGGGTCTGCACTAAGGGTGTGGAAAGAGGAAAGGGCATGCATTTGAGAGATAAGATAGGAGGCAAAATCAAAAGGTTTGGGGGGATGAGTTGGACATAGCGCATAAGGGAGAGGAGAAATCCAGGATGGCTTCTCAAGGGGAGGGATGAATTGGGAGTTTTATTTGGGATCTTTCAGGAGCTGTTATGATAACTCTGGCAAAAGATGATAGTGGCTTCAAGTTGGTTATTTGAAAAAAGGAAAGGCTAGAAGGGGCCAATTAAAAAGGCAGAGTCAACAGGACTTAAAAGGAGATTGAATTTCTTAGAATACAGAGAAAATGAAAACCACAAAAGCAAACACGAAAAAAAAAGATAAATTAATTTTCACTAAAGCCATAAACTTCCTCTAACCAAAGGACACCATTAAGAAAATGAATGGTAAGACTGTGAGAAAATACTCATAACACACACAAGACAGAAACACACTGGAATATATATACAAACCCTTACAGTTCATTATTTTTGAGACAAAAGAGCTAATTAAAATGGGTACATGATTTGAATAGAAACTTCCCAAAAGGAAATATACAAATGTCTAAAAAGCTCATGAAATAAATTGCTCAGCAGCATTAGTCATCAAGGAAATACAAATTAAAACCACAGCGAGATACTACTACACTTCCGTTTTAGTGGCTAACATGAAAAAAACTGATAGTGCCATTTGGTGACAAAGACATGGAGCCATTGGGATTCTCCACACATTGCTATGGAAATGTAAAATTGTACCATTGCTTTGGAAAAGTATCAGGTTCTGATATAATTAAGCACGCACTCACTCTATGACCACAAGATAAATGCAAGAATATTTCCATGAGGGAATAGTGTAAAGATATGCACAGATCATCTTGATTCATCATAAACCCCAACTGGAGACAACTTAAATTCCCATCACCTGATGAATAACAAGCACATTGTGGTCCAATCATATAATGGACTTGTACTCAACAGTAAAAATGAAATATTGATAGAGGTAACAGCATGAATGAAATGCTAAATGAAAGAAGCCTTATCCAAAATATGATATATGATTCTATTTACATTAAATTTGAGAATAGATTGTGGTGGAGAATATTAGGGAATTGGTTGCTTCTAGCAGCAGTGGTGGTAGTATTCATGTGTATACTAACTACAAAGGTGGCATGAGAGAAATTTAGGGGGGTGATCGAAAGGCTCTATATCTTGATATGGGTTTGAGTTATCCTAGGGTGCGCATTTGTCAAAGTTCACCACATGATATTCTTTGAGATCAATGTGCTTCTTATTTGTAAATTTTACTTAGGAACAGAACCATATATCTTGGATTGAATCTAGGTGCCTGGGATGAGGTATGCCATGACCAATGACTTGGACATGACAGAGGCCGGTTAAGTGCCTTCCCTGGGGCAGTAGCTTGGATTTATTGGTTGCAACTGATGAGTTCTGGGAGTCTTCCTTGGCAATTGTCACCGAAGAATGCAGCTTCTCTCCGGCAAGAAAATCTGATGAGAGAGTTTCCTATCTCAAGTTGCAGGGACCTTAAGCTTTAAAAGTGACACAGAAGAGCTATTGCTCTTGCTTTGTTTTTTTTTTTTTTTTTAATTTTAAATGTAAAGTTAAAAAAATAACTCATCACTTTATTGGTGCCTCTTGCAGCTCTTTGCTTTGCTCTTAAGATGTGGAAAAACCATTAGGGAATGGATACTTTCTAAGTTGAGACATTTCTCAGGTGAACCCAAATCTCTCCAGTTCTCCTTTGCTCTGGTCCTGGACGGTCCCCACCACACACACACATTTTACTGTTTCCTCCCACTTTGAATACTGCAGTTGTTAAATTTCTAATTTGTCTGAGGACTTTCAATTATGAGCAGTCCAAACACAATGAAAAAGAACATGCTTGATGATGTTGATAATTATTTTCAGTAAACAGTAAGGCTGAAGAATATGAAAATGACGTTCAATAGTTGTAGCTCCATAGACTTCCAATAGTCGTAGCTTTGTAGCATAACTGTTTAATTTGTAAGCCTTCTCTACTGCCAAAGTTCACAGTCCTGAACGTTATATGAGTACCAGAACACTGAACAAACTTTCTGAGAAATAGGTGTGCTCGGACATGTGCAGATCAGGGAAAGTAGTTGGGGGATAGAATGTAGCTAGATGGAGGGGGAGAGACACTATCGGAGTGCTTCTCAGTTTATCTTTTAGAAAGTTCCCACTACCACCATCACCCCCTCCCCCCGTGTTTTAGCTTCTAATGGATGATACAAGATAAAATGTTCTAAAATTTGTGTTGTGGAGTTTCTTGCTGCTTTTTTCTGAAGGGAAGCTGAAAAGCGAAGGACTTCAGTGATGTTCTAGGGAAAACATATTGATTCCTGAAGTCAGGCTAGTGAATTCCAGATACCCCCAAATCTAACCGGTAGCCATGAAAACTGTCCGATGATAGGCCGTAATATTTACAGAAGCAGATTGTCACATCTTTTTCCCCCGTGGCGGGTGGGTTCAAATTACTGACCTTTTTTGTTAGCAGTTCAATCATTGCCAAGAGTCCTTTGGAGTTTTAGAGTGTAGACAGCAAAAGCTGAGTTTCTGAAAGGAAAGTTAGATGCTGGACCAATACCAGCTTTTTTAAAAAAGTATTTTAAAGTGTTTTAGATGAAAATTTACTCAGAACATCAGGTTCTCATTTCAAAATGTCAATTCATATTGCTCAGGGACATGGACTGCATTTTTCACAAAGTGCCAGCATTTGCTTCATTTCCATTCTGGTTGCTATTTCTATTCTTCTAGCTTCCTTGTTCTACCATACCTTCGAATCTTTGATTAAGGGTAAAAGCTTATTGTTGCTTTTCATTTAGGGGACTTTTTAAAGGAGCACATTACTCATGGTGATAGTATTTATTTTATAAGCCGACTAGTCATGGGATTAACTTGAGTTCCAGTTTGAGAGATGATCCCGGAGCAAAAACCCAGGAAGTCCCTCAAGTCCCCATCAGACCAGTATGTCTGCCTTTTTTTAAAAAAGGAAATTGAGTTTTGTTCTGCCATTATCTCCTATTTTTTCCAGGACCACCTATTTTATCCCTGATCTGAAACATCAGTAGTATTAACCATGCACCATTTAGTTCTTCATTTCTCAAGATAGGTAAGGTTGTTTATGTAAAGTTTTTCTTATAGACTGGTTTCTTCATTGAGTCTGTGGTTTCCTTTTTTCTCTTTTGTTCCAGATGAATAGGGAGTAATAGTTGTTTCTTATATGGTTGTTCAAAAGCGATTAAGACTCCAGGCACTACTGTCCAAATTAAAATGTAGACCATAATCTTTATGAATCAAATTGCATCAGTTGGCAAAATTGTCCCACAAGACTATAGCTCTAAGTCTGCAAACCCAGTAAAACATTCCCAGGAGATCTATAGTTATGTGTAAAAAGCATCTGTAACTATGTGCTTTATTTTGCATGTGATTATTTTTTCATAGCACACATAAATGTGTATATTTCATAGGCTTACAGTTACACCTATACACGCACTTCTATATAATCACGTGTTGCCTGTCTATACATATATGTGTGTGAACAGTTGGTAGTGATATTTGGGCCCCATTTAATTTCAGTCTCCAAATGGTTAAGTCTGTTGTTTGTTTTTTATTGAAAGTGAAGAAAACTTGATGCATTTACTGATGGACGTAAATTACTATAGCTTTCAGTATGGATTACTCCTCAAATTAAAGAAAAAAAAGATCCTCACAAGTGGAATAACACAACATCATGATCACTAAAGGAAAGATTGAAATTCTAAAGGACTTCATTTCACTTGGATCCACAATCAATTCTCATGGAAACAGCAGTCAAGAAATCAAACAAAGTATTCTATTGAGAAATATGCTGCATAAGACATATTTGGAGTGTTAAAGGGCAAAGGTGCCATTTTTGGAACTAAAGTGTACCTGACCTCAAACTCACCACCATCTTGCTCCCTCAGAGAGACTGGCTGGTGGCTTCAAACTGCTGACCTTGCAGATCATAGCCCACCTCGTAATCACTACGCCATTGGGGCTGCCCACCTCAGTCATGGTATTTTCAATGACTCATATACATGAGAAAGATGGAAAATGAATAAGGAAGATCAGAGAAGAATTGTTGTATTTGAATTATAGTGTTGGTGAAAAATATCAACTATCCCATGGACTGTTAGAAGACAGGTCAAATCTGGGTCGGAAGAAGTACAGCCGGATTGTTCATCAGAAGTGGTGATGCTGAGACTTCATCTGATATGCTTTGGACATGTTAACAAGAGGCACCATTTCTTGGAGGACACCATGCTTGGCAAAGTTGAAGGTCAGTGAAAAAGAGGAAGACCATCAATGAGATGGATCGATATAATGGTGCCAACAGTGGGTCCAAACATATCTCAGAAGTTGGCGGTGTTTTATTCTGTTGTACATAGGGGTTCTTGAAGTTGGATTTGACTTGATGAATGGTGGCACCTAAAAACAGCAATCCTAAAAACAGTATATCCATATGTATATGGATATACATATATCCATATATGTATATATCCACACACATTTTTTTACTTTCATCTGTGTTTTATTTTTGTTCCATATAAAAGTCACACATGTGAATTGTCTGCAGGAAGATGCCACTGTTGGCTGGGCTAGTTGGGGGCAATATATTACAATGTAATAATTGGGGTGGGTGTGGGGGACCGCCAGAGAGGGAGATGCTGCTCAGAATGGGAGTTCACTTGGACATGGCTTACTCCCCTCACCTCTCAGTGTGAATGGAACTTTCCTTCTGGGAACTGAATGATCTTGATTAGGTCTGTAAAGATGACCTCCCACCCATCGCACACCCCAAACTGACACCTCATAGCCAAGGCTGCCGCAGCACTTTGTCCAGAGAGTGGGTGTCACACATTTTTTTGTTATTACTCCCCCCCAGTATTTTTGATGGAGACAAAGGAATATGTCTCTTAATATGAGGTATTTCTCTTTTCATGCACTGGGGCAGTCAGTGTTTGCAAAGAAATCATCAAAGATTGGGAGCGTGGTGTGGTGGTAAAATAATCAATGATGATAGTGGTTTTGGTGTGGTCGTTCTTTCTCTTATCACCTGCACACTGATTATAACTAGCTTCTTCAATTAGTCATTCATAACAAATACATTTCAGCATCTAGAGACCACGTGAAATCAGGTTCAAGGCTTGAGTAATACCTTAACCAGCTGTAACACTTGAGGCTAGTCATCTACCATTTGACATCTTAACTTCACCGTGTGTTATCTCCACTCAGTACATTAGAACTCATCTTTCTCCCCAACCATCACTACCACACCAGTTATTGTTGACTTGATTCTCACTCCTGGAAATCCCATGTGTGTAGGGCCATTCTTGACAGAACCTGTAGGTCTGGGAAAAAGGCTTAGAAGGTGCAGGAGACTGCTGTGTCTCCTGGAGTGGTCTTGAAGCCACTGGTATCCACACCCTGAGGTAGCTGGAACTTGCACTTGCAATAAGACCCTAGCCCAACTCACCTGAGAGCCTTCCGCTTTAAACCTCTGAGGCACAGTCTATCAGAATACTTCTAACTTCCCCATAGTAACAGCTATGATCCTATAAATGATTGGATGGTAAAATCCTGTAATGTGATTGGACAAAATAGCCTGTAAGGCAATTAGCCGGTTGGCTCAGCCAACTACACCTCATTTACATAACTTAGCTGATAGCACCTCATTTACACAGCCCACAGTGTGGGCCAATCATTATTCAGGCTGCAAACCCATGACCATATAAGGAAATATTGGGAAACCAGGAAGTAGGATCTGATTGGTCAATGAAACATATAAGCCTTGCAAAAGCTGCAATAAAGTCAGATCTGTGTTGAGCCAGGTCTCCGGAGTCTGTGTGCATGATTGAAATAGGCTCCTTTGTCCTCCCTTTCCTGTGTGCTGGACCTGTTTGCACACATGTGTATCAAAGTCGCACTGTACTCCCCAAGTTTTCAACAACACACACGCATGCACACATGGACGAAAAAACATGGAATTCACCCCCTAAAGCTATATATTTAATTTTGTAAACAAAATAACCTTTTTACTTTCAAAGTACTCTCAATTATACTTAATCCATTTGTCAAATCTGTGATACCATTCTAGGAAACATTTTTCAAACTCATCTGTTGGGATGGCTGACAGTACCTCACTTGATTTTTTTCTTTGCCTCTTCAATGTTGTCAAGTTGCTGCCTTTTCATGTCTCTCTGCATTCATGGAAGCCAAAAGAAGTCACATGGAGTGAGGTCAGATGTGTAAGCTGTATGGGGCAAAAGAGACATGCTATTTATTGTCCCAAACTGGCACGCTTAGATGGCTATATGAGCAGGTGTGTTGGCAAAACCAGTCCTCCATCTGACAAAATCAGTCCTTTTGTCACACACAGTTATGAAGTCTTTTCAGAACCTCTAAATAGAAGGTTTGATTAACAGTCTGACCTGGTAGAAGGCACTTCAAATGCAGGTAAAGTGACCATATTTTAAATGGAGCACCATTGGCCGGCGGGTGGGCAAGGGCGTGGTTCTTGAGAACCACGTGGTTCTTGGTCTATATGGAGTAACAAAAATTTTCATAGAATGCTGGAATTAGGAATAAATATTTTTGCAGAAAATAAGTGGAGTGAAATTGTTAAGTGATGGCTTGAATTAGCTGCTGTCTAGTATGCATCTGTTAGCTTTGGGAGGAGTAAATATTATCCCCTTGCCAGATGGGCTCTAGGATATCATGTTAGTCTGGGTAGACTTGAAAAGCAAATTCATAAACATGCATATGTGTGTAGGAAAGAGCTTTCTATACAAGAGAAGTTGAATATTGAGAAAAGATCCAAGTCCAGTCCAGATCAAGTCTGTAAGTCTGATATTGGTTCATATGTCCAATACCAATCTATAAATTCCTGTTGGGTCTCATGAAACTATGCAATGACGCTGAATGCAGGATGCTCACAGACCAGTGAGTAGGAAACCTTGTGGATCTAGTGACATTATACGCATCTCAGCGCTGGCAGGGGTCTGCATGTGACTTCTCTGGTTCCAGAGGTCTGGCTCCATCAGCTTCTCTCCGTGTGTCTTCTCCACAAGAATGTCTCACAGGGATTGAGTGTGTACCCCACCTCCAATGAGCTATTTATCTACTTAGTGTCTCCAACTGAGGTTATCAAGCTCCAATCTGATTGACAGACTTAACCCCACTCTTTTATACTTAATCTTCAAATTGACACCAAAGTATGTAACTACCACAGATATCAATGACTAACAGCCATGTTGTTTGTTAGCACACAATCAAGGCATCATGTTGCAGCAGCAGTTCTCAACCTGTGGGTCACGACCCCTTTGGGGATTGAATGACTCTTTACAGGGATTGCCTGATTCAGAACAGTAGCAAAATTACAGTTATGACATAGCAATGAGAATCATTTTTTGGGGGGAGGCATCACTGCCCTATGGTGGTAGTGGGAGCTACCCAGAGCTGCTCCTGAGAGCTGCCGCTGGATTTGATCCACCAAGTCCTGCTCCTGAGAGCTGCCGCTGGATTTGATCCACCAAGTCCATGGGCCGCAGTCCCGCACTCAACCATTTACGCCACCAGGGCTCAGCCGAGAATAATTTTATGGTTGGGGGTGGGGGCGGTCACCACAACATGAGGAACTGTATTAAAGAGTCATGGCCTTAGGAAGGTTGAGAACCATGGCATTACAGGTATATGCTATGCCATCTTCCGCATATTGTAGAAAATGTGGTTTCTTCCTGGGAAGCAGAAGCTACAGGTTTCCGTATGCAGTCTCTTTATAGACCAGAGGTGTCTGATGTTTGGGAAAACAAAGACAGGCACTGTGGTAAGGGGTATACCCAGCTCCGGGTCAAATTAATAGGTAAAATCTTTTCCCTACTCTTATTGGGAGTTCGGGTTCCAAGTGCATGGGAGACACATGCTTAAAATGAATCAGAACATGGCAAACTCTATTTACTGTTAAATTATACTCCACTTTTTGACTGCCTAAAGAAAGAAACAAATCAGTCTTCGAAGAAGTACAGCCAGAATGCTCCTTAGAGCCAAGGAGGGTGAGACTTCATCTTATGCGCTTTGGACATATTATCCGGAGAGACAAGTCTCTGGAAGTGAACATTACGCTTGGTAAAATAAAGGGACAACACAGAAGAAGCAGGCCTTCAACTAGATGGATTCACGTAGTAGCTGCCACCATGGGCTCAAACGTGAGAATGATTTTGAGGATGGTGCAGAACCAGACGATATGTAGTTCTGTTGGATGAATTCGATTGGACTTGAGGGCCACTAGCAACAACAATAATCGAATTTGTCTTTGTGGATTCCAGAAACACTTTGGGATCTTGAGACTTCTGCCAGCAGCCATAAAATTTGGACTATCACTGCACTACAGACGCTATCACTTAAAACAAAAAACAGGAACATTTTATTATGAGGTGGATGATGGTTTGCAAAGCAGATTCGTTTTTCATTCAACAATTCATACGCATATTGTTTCAGGTCATTGATTGTATTTCACACCATATAATGTCGTTTATTCTATTTCCTCCTTTTGTTTGTTTCCCGATTCCATTCCTCCTTTTTTCCTAACCCTTCTTCTGAGGTTGGTCCTTGGATAGATGCTGCCCTTTTAATTTTATATGATGTGTTTCTTTTATATGCTGCTAACTGCAAGGCCAGCAGTTCAAAGACCACTGGCAACTCTGTGGGGAAAAGATGAGGCTTTCTACTCTCCTAAAGAGAGAGAGTCTCAGGGGCAGTTCTACCCTGTCTTAGAGGGTCCCTGAATTAGAGTCGACTTGATGGTGGTGAGTATAGTCTCGTCGCTTGTTTGACTGAAAATGGAGCCATCATGGTGAGTTCCATTCTAGCCTTTAAAATGTGACATAGTCTTTCTGAGGGTTCCATTAGATGATAGACTTCCCGAGGAGTCCGGTCGTTGACACCACTCTGTGGTTTTAAAGTACACTCCAGAGCATTCCAACTTCTCATCTTTGTTTTGACCTTCATATCAGCCATGTGTCATAGATACTGTCAATCTCCTTATTCTCTGGCGAGGAAATGGTTCCAAGAGGTACCGTGCCTGACTTCAGTGACACCTGGTTAGAAATGTCCATGGTCAGGACTTGGACCCAGGTGCCATGGCAGGAATCTAGGAGCCTGGGGGTGACCATGCAGAGCAAGCCAAATGAAGTTGAATGACTTGTATAGTAGAACCCTGGACCTCGATGCTTATCCATTCTAGAAGATGCATTGAGATGCAGTTGAATTCAGAATTAATTTTTCCCATAAGAACTAACGGAAAATGGATTAACCGTTATGGATTAACTGAATTAAATGGATTAACTGTTCTCAACCAGCAAGGATTTACCCTATCATTGCCTTTTTGTAGAAAACATCACTGAGAAATTTCAAATGAATAAATTCAGAGTTTTTTACTATAAATAAGAAGCACTACATTGGAAATGTTTTTTAACAACTACAGTATGACTCCTGCCTTGCGATTGATGAGGAACTGGATCTGCGGACACGCATGTGGAGAGGAGGTATGGAACGAGAATCATTGTTTGGAAAGGAAATCCTCTTCCATAAATGGCAGCTGCTTTTCAGGATTTTTTCCTTTCTTTGTCTTTTTTGGCTGGCTTTCTCAAAAAAAAAATCTGTCTAATGTGGTCAGCTGTTGGTATTTTCTTAACTGTTTTCTAAAACAGTTTACTAAATTAGCATCAACAATATTGATAAGACAGGTAGCCAGTTCCTTATAATAATGATTATTATTAAAAAAAAACTTTCTAAGGGCCCCTGTTTTTTTTAAATCTAAAAACAGTACAAAAGCCACAAAACTAAAAAAGATAGAGCAAAATGCTTAGAACACAGCCACAAAAGGTTTAAACAACTCATACTAACAATGTGGACTAATGGCAAGTGACTGGAACATGAACTGCTTTTGTTTACTAGAATCACGTGTGTCGGTTTGGATCCTGATATTTTGGTTATGCTCCGATGCAAAATTTTCTCAATATTTCTTGTTGAATTCTGATTATGTTGAGTTCTGATGCGGTCCAGTACTAGGGGTCTACTGTAATGGAAAAGATCTATCAGTACTGTCAAAAATATGTACTTTTTATTAAGGACAGAAATGCTATTAGTTATGCTTGGCTTTGACATATGGGTCAAGATTTGGAGTTTAAAAAGTACTATTAGCATTATTCCAAGGCTTTTCACTAAGCTCTCTGCTCACTCATTTCATTTTCCCCTTCTTCCTGCATTTCATCATGCCTAAATCCACAATCAGTGCTCATGGAAACTGCCGTCCAGAAATCAAATAGTGCATTGCAATGGGTAAATAAGCTGCACAAGGCCTCTTTAAACTGTTGAAGAGCAAGGCTGTCACCTTGAGGACTAAGGTTTACCTGACTCCAACCATGGTATTTTCAGTGGTCTCGTATGCATGTAAAAAATGGAAATTGAAGGCCTGAGCCCCGGTGGCGTAAGTGGTTGAGTGTGGGACTGCGGCCTGCGGGTTTGGCGGTTCAAATCCAGCAGCTGCTCTCAGGAACAGCGCTGGGTAGCGCCCACGACCTTCAGAGGCAGTGATGCCCCCCCCCCCCCCAAAATGGACATTGAAGAAGAAAGGCCAAAGAAGAATTGATACATTTGAACGTGGTGCCGGTCAGGGATATTGAAAGTATCACAGATCATCAAAAGAACCAATAAATCTATCTTGGAAGGAGAACAGCCCGAATGCTCCTTAGAAGGAAGGCTGGTGAGACTTGGTCTTACATTCTTTGGACATGTTGTTGCGGAGAGACCTCCGGTCCCTGGAGAACATCATGCTTGATAAAGGAGAGAGTCATTGGATAAAGAGGAAGGCCCATGACAAGCTGTATCGACACAGTGACTGTAACCAGGGGTACAAATATAAGATCAACTGGGCGGATGGCACAGGACTGGGTTGTGTTTTGTTTTGTTGTGATTCAGAATGGTCCTGATGGCACCTGCAAGAACATCAATCCCGTCTCCACACCCTGCTTGGCCTTGCCTTTTCTAAGAGTCAATATACTATTGTTAGGGAAAACACGTGTGGTCACAGGCAGCTGCTGCACTGGTCCACAAGGTATTTGGCCCACAAATGTGAGAGGAGATGAAGCCAAATGCGATGCTTCTTGGAACCAGTGAATTTCAGCATCAATAAGCAGTTGGATGCCTTCTGTGCAATTCATTTCTGAATTGAGACTGAACAGCAGTACCGGCAGTGCCATCACGCTGAGCAATCTCTGCGCACCGATAAAAGAGTAGGACTAGATTCACCTCATAATGGCTTTACTAAAGATGGACATGCACTGACTCAACGTTTCTAAATAAGTTACAGACTAGCACCCGAGCTTCTGATTTGTCGCATCAACATCAGAACTTTCTGGAGTCCATGTCTGTATTCAGCCTCCCTCTCAGACCTTTACCCCTAGTTGTTTCCCAGAAAAACTTTTCATTAAGACCTGCTTCAGAACGTTCCCTGTTGACATTTAGCTATGCTCAGCTCCCTGAAAGGACGAGCACAAGGGAATTTGCAGCCATACCCATGTAGGCTATTGGATGTGCAAAGCACTCGACCTGAAGGGAAAGTAGGGATCTGGTGTACTCGAAAGGAAAGGGATTCTGTAATCTTGCCTACCCGAGCTGTAGCCCTCATGGCTTGAGTTTGGTGCCACTGAAAAGTCTGAGAATGTCATTAGTAGCTGTTCCACCACTTGTACTTATAAAGGAATGGATGACAATTTGAAGAGAGATGTAGAAAAGAAAAATAAAAAAATATGGTCACAGTTTAGAACCAGACAAGCTCACGGGAAATTACTTTTTGTCAAACTTGCTGTTTTCACAAACTTCTGCAACAGCAAAACAGCCTCTGTGACTCACCAACAGTGGCAAGTGACATGCCCTGCTGGAAAAGATGGCAACTTGTGAATGTTCTCTCTGCCACCGGAAGTCCCTGGTGCACTGTGGAGAATGCGAGTTTCTCATTATCGATTCTACTTTTCCTGTGGTCCACCAAAAAACAAGTTCACCAAGCATCAAGCCTCCATGGGAGGAAGATAATATGGAAGAGGAACAGGGATCTGTCTTCGCTGTCAGCCTTTCAGCTGTATGTATAACCTTGGGCTGTTTCTATTAATAGGCAAAGAGAATGAAACACATTTAGGGTCTGAATGTTGCGTTAGCATTATTAATATCATTCAGGATGCAAATGGAGTCTGTCAGTGGAGCAACTCTGCCGCAAGTACAGATAATGTTTATAGAGATTGCTGACTTTCTAGACGTGCTTATTATAACATTTCACTGGTTTATAAAATGATCTGCACATTGTCATGTGCTCAGGTTATAGGTGAGACAAGTTTTTATCCCTCGAGAATTAATAGAAGGCATACTATGGAGGGGAATGACTGAAGAGGTCTTAGAGGCTTGCATGCTCACAGGCATAAATAAAGGCAGTTTCCCCGGGCCTTGACTCTGATGAGGCAACTTAGCAAGAGGCAAAACCCTGGGGGAGAAATTGAGCATTTCCAGTTCATGGGAGAATGTGGATTTTAGTCACTAATGAGAATATTATAAGCACATTTTGTGTATAATGTGCTTTTCACACCAGATCCCCTGTTGGATATCTCAGCTGGGTTTCCCATGAATTTGTTCCCTTTCAAAGTTAAACGCATGTCTAGGGGCATCCCTCACACTCCGTGTTATCTCAGAGCAGTAGCTCAGACTGGCTTCGGGGGATCTCTGAGTTACAGTTCTTCATTGATCTATGATGAACTTATCATACTGTTCAGTAGTTCAATCATATCAAGAAGGACTATGTTGTCATCATCACAATCAATTTTGGACTTTGATTTTCTTTCTTTTATTCATTGGCGTTGCTTTCCCCTTCACCCCACCTTCTCCCTCAGAGTCCCCAGTGTCATACTTTGTGTTCCCATCAACCTCAGATTTTCCAATATAGAGAAGTATACAAGAGGAGGGCATACACTAAGCAAGGATCCATCAACAATGGCCACTCAAACTAACAGAGAATAGAATGAAAGCAGAGGGGGTTGAAGTAAATTCACATCGCCTCTGTAATTGCTGTTAGGTGCCGTTGAGTTGACTTTGCCTCATAACGACCCTGGACAGCAGAAGCAGACCCTGCCCATTCCTGAGTCATCCTCACCATTGTTCCTATGCCGGAGCCCATGGATGCAGCCACCATGTCCATTGGTCTCATTGAGAGCTGTCCTCTTTGTCACTGCCCTTCCCTGATGTTCTACTCCGGGGACTGGTCTCTCCTGATAGCATGGCCACCGCATGTGAGGTGAAATCTTGCCCTCCTTGCCTCTAAAGGAGCACTCTGGCCATACTTCTTCCAAGACAGGTTGGTTTGTCCCTTCAGTAGCCCCTGGTACGTTGAATATTTTTTTTTCCAGCACTGCAGGGAGAACATATTATACAACATTACATTTCCAGCCTGAGTAGAGCTGCTAAAAATCCTTTTACAAGGCTTATCATCAGATCTGGGGCTTATTGTCACTTCCAGACAATGTGCCTGGGGAACTCACAGGAGGCTTATCCCAGGTAGTGACCCTAAATGGCTCTCAAAGAATGTGGATCAATTTGAAAACTCAACGTGAAAAGGAGGTGGTGGATAGACTCAGGGGTCCCAGTGAACCCCCAAACCCAACAGCTGCTCCTTAGGCAAAAGACGGGGCTTTCGACTCCTGTAAACCGTGACAGTCTGAGACGCTCACAGGGGCCATTCTACCCTGTCCTAGCAGATCGCCATGAGGTGCCGTGGACCCGATGGCAGTGAGTCTGGTGTTTTGTTTTTAAAACAGGCATCTTGGCTGGAGCCCCCTTGTCCGCACACGAGGAGCCCTGACGCAGTGGTTACACACTGGGTTGCTAAGTTGAAATCCACCAGCTGCTTCCCCCAAGGGAAAAGTGTGGCGGTCTGTATCAATAACGATTTTCACAGCCTTCCGAACAGTCTGCAGCAACTTCCCTGGGTTGTACAGGGTCGCCGTGCATACGAAGAAACCTGAGGCAGGGCAATTGGCTCCCGTTTTCTGTCTTGGTTGTCCCAGTTTGTATATAGTACTCCCAGGACCGACATCACCCTTCCGCTTCTTGTCCTTTGAGGCACTCAGTTGCAAAGAGAGCTTGGCAGTTTATGAGTGTTAACTGCAAATGATGTGCCGTTTGCATGAAGGTGATTGATCCATGAAGCATGTATCTTACTTAGCAATGGGGTTTGTTATCAGGCTTATATGGAGACGATGCTACTTCCTGGGTAATGAATATGGTTGAATGTTTCATCAGAGGAGAGAGTGTTAGCAATAGGTATATGCTAAGTTGGTGCAAGGACAACCCACTGGAAGGTGGGATGCCAGTGCCCAATTATCTCCAAGCAGCAACCTGGTCAAGGGCCTTGCTGTCTTGTCTGCCAGACATACACCAGACAGAGTGGAAATAGAATTTTACACCACACTTAATTGATTCCTGGAGTCAACAGTTCCGATGAAGGAAGGTTGCAGGCAGAAGCTGTTTGTTTCCTGTTTCTCTGGGAATAATTCCCAGGGAGTCAGTTGGATGCTGGCCACACCAAATCAAAGACCAGTGAACAACTGCTTTGCACTGATATCCCTCTCAGGACCTCTCCATGTCTGCTGGAGACGGCACGCTTCTGGGGTCCATCTTCACTCTGAGCAGGGTTTCTTACAAAGACTTTCTTTGTTTCTAATTCAGAGGTGAACTTGGTTCCTTGTTCCTCCCCCCATCCCCCAAAACTGTTGAAAAGGAAAAGCAGATGCTGGATGTTGGGGAGGAGGAAGCAACACGATTGTCAAATCACATTCTAAGCCTATTGCACATTCTTTTGCATCTCCTCAGTGATGACATGTCTTTGTCCCTGGAGAGCAGGCTAGATTTGAACAAACAGCTCAAAGCCATTAGAGCCCACACTGGTGAGTAAGGTGGGCGATCAAGCTCGGCAATGAATGTTTTGAATTTAGCATTGAGCTGGGATGCTGGTAAGGAGAAACCTGTGCTTCTGTCGCTAAAAGTGAGCTCTGGAAAGGATTTTTTGACAAAAGAAACTGCAGAAAGTTGGGAGTGACGCTGCTGTCTTTGTTAGTAGCGTATGCTCCCCCATAGGGTACATTCCTAGAGGGATGTGGATCCAGAGTTCCTGTGTGGTGGTTGAAAATTAGAAATCATAGTTTTTGTGTAGCCATCGCATGACTTGGATGTCTCACACTTGCGCTTATTTATTATACCTACCCAATGTTGAGAACAAGTCCTAGGAGTGGCATGGTAGAGTTGAAAGATAATGGACACCGAGCCAGCCGGGGTGCAGTATAGCATTGCCAAAACATACAGCAGTCCGCTAGTTCTTTAATGCTTCCTTACCCCCCCTCCCCCGTCATGACACCACTTCTATCTTACAAACCCAGCTAGATCAGAGAATGTACACTGGTACAGATAAGAGTTCCAAAAACCTGGAATCCAGGACAGATAAACCCCTCAGGAACAGTAAGGGTAATATGATACCACGAGGATAGGGTGAAAAGTGGGGAGGGGGGGAGAGAAAGGGAGAAATGATGGATGTAAAAAAACCCCTATCCCAGGGGGACAAACAAAAGAAACGCGAGTGAAGAAAGGTAGTGGATGGTATAAGATATGAAAATAATAATTTATCATTTATCAAGAGTTCATGCTAGTGGGAGGGAGGCGGAAAAAGAGGAGCTGATACCAAAGGTTCAAGTAGAAAGAAAATGTTTTGTAAAAGATGGTGGCAGCATATGTACAAAGGTGCTTAATACAATGGACATATGCATTGCTATAAGAACTGTAAGAGCCCCCAAGAAAATTTATTTGAAAAAAAGAACGATAGTGGACATTGGAATCTGAAGAATGCAGTTCAATTTACTAGCAGCGGTAGGTTTTGAATTAATTGCCCTGCTTGTTTTTAGTTAATTTTCTTTACTGTAAAGCACTGTATCAAAAGTATCTGCTTAACATTGTTTTGAGGAGGTCATTCATGTAAACAATGTAGTACCCTGCTTGCAATATGTTGTCGTTATTATTCGCTGCCATTGAGTCCTGGCCCACCTGTAAGCAGCCACTGTATTTTTGTATGTCTTTATCAGTCTATATGCTGAACCAGTCATCACAGATGCTGGATCGCATGAGGAAGAAGGGGGCCTTGGGATTGGAAGGTTTATTAGCAATCTTTGATATGCAGATTACACAAGTGGTTGCTGAAAGCAAGGAAGACTTGCAACATTTCTTCAGTATGGATGCCCACTCAATGTAAAGAAGACTCTAATCCTCACAACTGGACCAATATCTAATATGATATGCGCAGGAACGATGAAAGTTGTTAAGGACTTTTCTCTTGCGTGGGTCCATACTCAATGATTCTGGAAGCAGCAATCAAGAGATCAAGCGATGTGTCACCTGTGTGCACAGGACCTCTTTAGAGTACCATAAAGCAAAGATCTTTGAGGACTAAGGGGCACCTGATACAGGCCATGGTATTTTCCGTGGTCTCATATGCTTGTGAAAGGTTGGCATTGTAAAAGGAAGACCATAGAAGAATCCATGCATTCGAATTGCAGGACTAGAGAAGAATATTGAAAGTCAAAAGTACTCTCGTGGACTGTCAAAACAACCGATAAATCTGTTTTGAAAGAAGTGTGGCTAGTGTGCGTCTAGAGGCAAGGACAATGAGACTTCGTATTACATACTTTGGGCATGTTGTAGAAAGAGACCAGTCGGTGGGGAGACCATCATGCTTGGCAAGGTAGAGGAGCAGCGCAAAAGAGAAAGGCCCTCAGGGAGATGAATCGACATAGTCGCTGTAACAATGGGCTGAGCCATAGGAACAATTGTGAGGATGGCACAGGACTGAGCAGTGTGTTGTTCTATTGTGCATAGGGTCACTCTGAGTCAGAATTGCCTCAATGGAACTTGACAACAATAACTATCACAACAATAACATTCCATCGTCATAATCATGGGTGTACTCAAGTTCAGTGTTGTGGGTATTATGTATTCTGAGTGCCTTCTGAGCTAGGAAGCTCATTTCCAGTCATCTATTGGAACAAGTTTTATGGTGATCCATAGTGTTTTCATTGGCTAATTTTTGGAAGTACATCTCCAGGACTTTCTTCCTAGTCTGCCTTAGTGTGAAAGCTCTGTTGAAACTTGTCCACCAAGGGTGAACTTGATTGCGTCGGAAATGTGGGTCACATATCTTCTAGCATCATAGCAACATGCAATACAACAGTGCATCAAACTGGCCTCTAGGTACTGGTGGAACACATTAGGAGCTTAATAAATTGTAACTAGTATTTTTATTACTATGACCACTACTATTAGCAAACATCCATTGTTGGAGAAATAAATAGGGGGCTCCTGGGTGAATATTTACAGATAGGATGTATGGCTTTGTTCTGGGCCAGGGAGATGGTAATTAGGTAGTGATGGAGAAAGAAGATGGAAACTCTTGGACAGATAATGAGTCTAGGGACCTTTGAAGGATAGAATGAAGGTGATTTGGACTGTCCCCAATTGCCATCTGGTTCTGAGTAGTCTAATTTTCAGCAGGCCATGTTTGTTTTGCAGGGGTTTTGGTAATGAAAGACTTATTTAGAGTTTATTATGCAAATGTTTAGGGGTCACAAAACCATATTGGCATTTTCCTCAATTAAGCTGGAAAGATGTAAGACATTTAGACAATGAGCTGCCTTGTTTAAATGAATATTATGATAAATTAAAAAATCCCAGGCTGGCCAGAAGTCATAAACACACACACCAACAAGATGAAAATAACTAGAAAAGAATGTTCTTTTCTCTCCAAGTCACTCTGTACTTAGCAATTTCATGCTATTTGGACACTTGTACCTTGGAGTCCCTCTTTTTGGCTGATGAGTTTCACAGTGAGGAGGCTATTTGAAGGGAGGCTCTGGGGTGTTAATATGACTCAGTTGATCCACAAGTTTAGTCAAAGCCCACATGGAGTGATTTTGAGAAGCTCCTGGTCATAAGGGGATGTGGCCTACAGTAGCAGCTGCAAATTTTCGTATGGAAATTCCTTAGGGCAGGTAGAACATCTCTAAATATTAATTGGAAATCCGTGGACTGGAAAATGTTTGTCCCCACACCCTTAGGCCTCCCTAGTAAAACTCCGCAGCAGGGCCACAAATTATTAGGTGCCAAAGGTCATCATTGGAAATGAAAGGCCTCGTCAGGAGAGACAGTTGGGGCTGTTCCACTGAGGCTACCCGTCTCCCCAAGGACTTTCTGAATATCCATCTACCAAGGTTTAAGGGATCCCTTCTTTCTCTGCTCCTCCCTTACAGTCCTACAAAGGGTTATGTCAAAAGAACAGAAAATCCTGAAGGCAATTAGGGCAGTTTGGAAAAGGAGAGACAAGAGAGCATTATTTATCTAACTTGTCCTGATTTCTACATGCTGAGGGAAGCCCACCAAGTAAAGTTTAAAGGACAAAAGATCTTGGTATGGGCTCTCCAAAACTGAGTCACCATGGATACCAGAGGCCTTCTTTATTGCTCACACGACTCCTAGAGTTGGGTTACACGGGCTTTCAACCTGTGTATGGTTTAGCTAATCAATAACTCGATAAAAAGAGAAAACATCTAGCAGAGTGACTAGTGACACTAACCTCAATAAGTGTTGATTGAAAAATAGTTTAATGCCACTAACGATTTCAGGAAAATACATTATGTACCTTCACTGTGCAAGGTCCTGGTGAGCACTCAATATACAAGGGTTGACATTAAGGTATAGGACAATTGTTCAGCAAAGCTGAGTCGGAGGTAAAATTGACAGACGCTCTCTAGCCACAAACTTGTGGCCATGGCTTTCAAAAGGTTCAGTAGCTTCTGGGACTAGCCATTTACTGGAATATGGGGCCATAGGGTGCTTTCTCATGGCCAAACTGTCGGCATGGTTCTTACAGTGGAAGGTTACCATGGCGGGCAATTTCTGATGCACCTATTATGTGCCAGGTCCCTTGCATATGTCAAATAATTTTCTGTACAACCATGAGGGGGAGTGATCTGGGGATACTAAAACATGAAAATAGAAATACCAGACGACCAAACAATATCTCTTCTGGATAGCCTATAACCCAAAGAAATAAGACGCAAAACGCAAATAGACATATGCTTTTCCATGTCCATTACAGCAAAGTTCACAATAGCAAGAAGCTGGAAACAGCCCCAATGCCCATCAGTAGAAGAATGGATAGACTCTGGTGCATACACTCAGTGCTCAATGGAATACTACGCATCCCTAAAAAATAGCAGTGAACCCTGTGAAACACCTCCTGGCATGAAGGGACATAGAAACCATTATTTTTGGTGAAGTTAGTTAATCACAAAAGGACAAATATTGGGCTGAGCCTCGGCGTAGTGGTTGTGTGCGGGACTGCAGCCTACTGGGTTGGTGGTTCAAATCCAGCAGCAGCTCTCCAGGAGCAAGGCTGGGTCTCCTACTCCCACCAGGGCAGTGATGCCAACAAAAACAAAACAAAACAACAAAAAGAAATAGGACAAATATTATATGAGTTCATTACTATAAGATAAACACAAAGGTGAAGACAGGTCACTTCTCCTAGGGCATGCATTATACTCCAATCCCCTAAGCAGGAAGTAAAGAGCTTGCCTACTGTCCGTGGAGCATACATCACTCCCTGTAATGTACATCTAAAAAAAGACATCAACAGAGGAGACCTCTCCTCATCTGGGGTCTATTTTTGAAGATGTGGGGAGAGAGAGACCATTCGGTTGCTGCCATACAAAAATATGCTAAGGTCATGCCAAATTAACAGGTATTCCTATAAGAGTGGTAAGCAAACCTTACTGGAAATCCAAGTCAAGATGGGGTTGTGGGAGTATGCATGTCTCAGAGAAGACAATTACATCTCTAGTAGTTGGAAAATGGGAAGGAACAACCTCCCAATGGGGAAAAAGCACTTAACAGTACTTATATGGAACCTAAGGGAAGAACATATCTGGTACTCGATTCCTAGTTGGACACCTTTGACCTAGTTTCTTTCTTTTTCTATATAGTCATTTTATTCGGAGCTCATGCAACTCTTATCACAATCCATTGTGTGCAAAACACAATTGGTACATTTGTTGCCATCATCATTCTCAAAACATTTTCTGTCTCCTTAAGTCCTTCGTATTAGCTCCTCATATTTTCCCTCCCTCATAAATCCTTGATAATTTATAAATTGTTAATATTTTGTCACATTGTAAACTGTCCAATGTCTCCCTTCACCCACTTCTCTGTTGTCCATATCCCAGGGAGGAGGCGATATGTAGATCCTTATAATCTTATAATCAGTACCCCCTTTCTATCCTACCTTTCCTCCAGCCTCCCAGTATCACCACTCTCACCACTGGTCCTGAAGGGATCCTCTGTCCTGGAGTCCCATGTTTCTGGTGCCTATCTGTCCCAGTGTACATCCTCTGGTCTAGTTGAATTTGTAAGGTAGAATTGGGATCATGATAGTGGGATGGAGGAAGCATTTAAGAACTAGAGGAAAGTTGCATATTTCATTGTTGCTACACTGTATCCTGATTGACTCGCCTCCTCCCTGCGACCCTTCTGTAAGGGGATGCTTGACGTAGTTTCTATATAGTTCTTGGTGGCCCAGTCCATGTGCTATAGATTACTGGGACATTAGACTCCTTTCTTTCTTTTTTTTTTTAAGGCATCACTGCCCTGGTGGTGGGTAGGAGGCTCAGCCTTTTGCTTCTGTGAGCCGGAATCGAACCTCCATCCCAGTGGGCCGCAGTCCCATGCACAACCACTACGCCACCGGGGCTCAGCCCTAGACTCCTTTCTTTCAAGGAGCACAACACCTTTCATAAGCTTCATAGGCCACAGGACTTGATGTAGAAATGCCACAGAACTTTACCTCAAATTCACCTGTAGCCATTGGACTAAAGGCTGAAACTCCGTAGTGCGAGAAGCAGATGACTACTAGTCCAAGGCCATAGAACTGGAGGATGTTGGACTTTGGTTCGAATCATTTGCCTGATGCTTCCCAGTGAATGGTGGCCCAGAAATGCCACTTACTTATTATTTTAATACCCTCCTTGCTTCATTATGGCATGTGTTCATCTGGTAGACATGACTCTGCTGCCACGAATGAATTTTGCTAGAAGATTTGCCAGGTCATCTACCCACCCCCATTGTTTGGGTAGTGTCCAGTCACTTAAGGATTTAATCTGTACAAGCCAACAATGAATGTTGTTCATAACTAGCCTCTACAATTATAGTTTTCTTTTTTTCAAAAGTATTGTAAATTCTATACAATTGCCTAAACTAATGACACCATCAATGCAGCGTGGTTATGCACTGGGTGCTGACCTCAAAGTCAGCAGTTTGAAACCACTGGTCAGCTCTGCAGGGGAAGGATGAGGCTTTCTGTTCTGTGATGATTTGGGGATTTGAAGACTCACAGGGACAGTTCTACCCTGCCCTGTAGGGTGGCTATGAGTCCCCATTGACTTGATGACAGTGAAAATATTACCTTGGGGCAGCAGTTCTCAACCTGTGGTGACGATTCCTTTGGGGGTCGAATGACCTTTTCATAGGGGCTGCCCGATTTATAACAGTATCAAAATTACAGTCATGAAGTAGCAATGAAAATGAAAATAATTTTATATTTGGGTGGTCACCACAACATGAGGAACTGTATTTAAGGGTCACAGCATAAGAAAAGTTGAGAACCACTGCTCTAGGAGAATGATTGATATTATTCTCTAGTATAAAATGATGATGATGGCCTGAGCCCCGGTGGCATAGTGGTTGTGCGCGGGACTGCGGCGCAATGGGACAGAGTTTCGATTCCAGCAGTGGGGCTGGGCCTCCTACTCCCACCACCAGAGAGCAGTGATGCCCCCCAAAAAAGCAAAAAACAAAAAAAAAATGATGATGATGTCTCCAAGGTGAATCCGAGACATATATAAACCATAGACACATGATTTTAGGATGTGCATTTTATTCTAGTCTCAATCTAAGAACAATGGGCTCTTATGAGTTGACCCTGCTTGATTCTTGCCCTCACAAAAAGATTGTCAAAGGTATGATTGCTATAACAAAGTGTGGTGAAGAAAATAGATAATGTCCAGCTATCAGAAAGAATAGCCTCTGAGGTCTAAAAGGCTTGTTTTCAAACAAGCAGCTTTCTAAGTGAGGTGTCAATTGAGGTCTCATGAAAGAAGCACACCAGCTTGTGTGATTCAAGGAATATAGATAATATAACCCAAATCTAACGATAGGAATGGCATCAGAGCTTAAATTGTGAATACCTAGTTTACAGAAACCTATGGATGACAGTGGAAGTCCAAAATTCATTTTCAGGGTCCATACATGAATTAAGCCTCTGATAAATTCCCTCCAATCATACTTGAGGTATTTGACTAGTCCTTTTATCAGACTGAAAGCATAGTAAAGTCAATTATGGCATATGTAGTTAGGTTAAAATGTAATATTTTATCATGTGTTGTCGCTATCGATCGATTTCAAAAGTATTTCTTCTCATTTTTTCAAGTGAAGCAGAAATACACATGGATTAAGTCCCAGGTGAATCCCCTATGACCATTGACCTGGGATATAAATAGCCTTGTTAACATGCAGAATTCATTGGAAAGTAGATTGCTGCAGATGAAATTAGGTTAAAATTTGCTTTTCCTTATGATCTCTTTAAATTTTTCATAATTTTTAATATTTCTGCTTTCTTTTTGATTGAGGTTTTTAAAATCTTTTTTTATTTTTTATTCTTTTTAGTTTGTTTATAAATGTTTTTCTGTATATGAAATCCAGAGTAGGTTGATCTATAGACAAAGTAACTGAATTAATGGTCTTGGTGATATGACAGCAGAGATGGTTTGGGGGGGGGGTAGGAATCCAATAACAATGAATAAAAGAAAATGTCCTAAAATTGCTGGTGGTGATGATTGTACAACTCTTCTTGTGATGGAGCTATTGAATTGTATGTTATGTGAATTACATGCTAATACAACTGAAAAAAAATTCATTAGCACAGCCAAACTGCAGAAGTACTATGGTTATTATCGCTTATAACTGAAAAATCCATAGCTCAGAAAGGTTAAGTAACTTGTCTAAAGACACACAGCTGGTGAATAACAGAGTCATGACTTAATTCTCCTGCTCTGAACCCTTGGGCAATGTTGCTTCGAAAAGAGGATGTGCAGGGTGAGATGAGAAAAATAGGACCTTGGTCTTGTTAGGTAAGAGAAGCTGAGGTCTGCATGTGGTAGGAAAGTATTTGTTCTCATCATTAAAGTCAGCATCTTCATCATCATACCATTGTAATCTCATCAACAAGATTTACTAAGTGCTCTAGAGACCTGAGGATTGATGAAGCAATTTTTCTCAGTGAAGAGGAACATGTCTGTGTATGTGTGTGGTTTATTTCTGAGTCAGAATCAACTCTGTGGCAGTGATTTTGAATTCTGAGTGTGTGTTTGGTGGAGGGACATGCATTTCTCCCCTATTGTAGGATCATTCAACTTTTTCCCTCTCTTTGATTGCTTTTGCTTCTAAAGAGGAAAATGAAAACAATTTCAGGACTAAATGTTTCTGAGTGTCAATCATCACTATTGTCATTTTTCTGAAGTCCTAACAAGAGATTGAAAAGAAAGACTTGTCAGCCACTAAAGGGAAAAAAGTACCTTTACAGGTATCTGAGCAAGGTTTATTTGACTTTGATTTTAAATTTGGTGGGTGAGAAGTCAAAATAGCAGCAATATGTTCTGTAACATTCAGCAGATGACCCTAAAACTTAGAACGAAACCATGGGACCTTCCTTGGAAGTTTCTGCCTTCCAGTTTCCTTGGACTGAGTAGAAGTGAGGTTAGACATGGTGGTGTGTTGGGTTACTCATTGGGCTGCCAACCACAAGATTAGCAGTTCAAACCCAGGGGTGGATCTGCGGGAGAAAGATGGGGCTTTCTGTTCATCTTTATAACCTCAGATAACCAAAGGGACAGTTCTATTCTGTCCTATGGTCACTCTGAGTCAGAATGGGCTCAGGGGCAGTGAGTAATAGTGGTGTGGGGAATATTCGTGGGTAAGTGGTAGAATTCTTGTCTTCCATGAGGGAAACCTGGGTGTAATTCTCAGCCAATGCACCTTATGAGCAGCTATCACTCTTCAGTGGAGGTTTCAGACTAAGAAAAAGTAGGAAGAAAAGTCTGGAGATCATGTTTCTGAAAATCCTATGGAGCAATCTGCCAATAATCATAAGGATGGTGTAGGCTTGGGAAGCATTTCTCTCGTTTGTATAGAATGTCGTCCTAATCAGAGGTGGACTCTGGTAGCCAAGAACAATAATAAGTAGTGTGAACTTGAGTCTATCAGGTGCAGAAGAAGAATCACAGCCAGTATTTCTCCTGCCCCACCTGTAGGACATCTTTCAGATTATTTCCCAGAGAAAAGTCCCATCCTGGAAATAAGAAAAGTGACAGTCACAATATCAACTTCAGACCTATCTATTCAAGTTGAAAACGGGGAATCCTAGGATGTTTATTATTATTTGCTCGTTTCTTTTCTTATTTCCTTCCTTTTCCCTTACTTGTGGGCCAGAACCACTCACTAGCACTTTGCATTTATCACCACGACTCAACATTGTCTGCTTGAGGACTGATGATGATGCTTCACTGTGTGAGCATCTGTGACCAGGGATACTGATCAATGAAAAGCCTGATCGTCAGAGCTAGGCTTCGTTATGGAGTGTGCAGCAAGTCTGGGGCAGTGTGGACGTATATAATCTGTTGTCAGTTTCAGGATTAAGAGTGAACGGGTGGAGTTTAGTCTGTCAATCTGACCGCAGCTTGAAGACATCATTTGGAGATGCTAAGGAGATAAATAGCTCACTTGAAGCGGGTCACAGGCTCACTCTCTGGGAGACATTGCAGCTGACAAGACACATGGAGTTACGCTAGTGCCTGAGCTGGAGGAACCCTATGGAGACTCCTGTCAGCACTGAGATGCTTATACCTCTGCTAGATCCACAAGACTTTCCACCTACTGCCCTGGGATCTTTCTGCATTCGGCATCATTGCCTGTGTCATGTGTGTCTGAAGAGCCTTTATAGATTGGTATAAGGCATATGGGCTAATATCAGACTTATGGATTTGATCTGGGCTGGGGTGGAATGTTTCCTCAATATTCAGTTTCTAATATATATAAAGCTGTTTTTTTTTTTCCTGCATTACTGCCCTGGTAGGAGTAGGAAGCCCAGCCTTGCTCCTGGAGAACTGCTGCTAGATTTGAACTGTCAACAACCCTGTGGGCCTCAGTCCCGCACACAACCACTGTGCCACCAGGGCTCAGCAAAGCTGTTTCTTATAATCACGAGTGTCTATGACTTTGTTTCTCTAGTCTATCTGGACTAACACAGACAGTACACGTGTTTTGTTTTTCTTGATCCTTCGGAGAACCCCCTGTTGTTGCTGTGCTATTGAGTCAGTTCTCACCCATCGGGATCCTGTGCACAGTAGAATGACACATGCCTGGTATTGTGTGCTTCTCACAACCGTTCCTATACCTGAGCCCATTGTTGCCACCACTGTGCCAGTCCATCTTGGTGAGGGTTGCCTTCATTTTTGCTTCCCTGTGACCAGTCATGATGTCCTTCTCCAGGATATTGCCTCTCTTCATAACATGTCCAAAGTAGGTAAGAAGTCTCTCTCTCCTTGCCTTCAAGGACACCCTCGCCATTGTTTTTCTAAGACAGGTTTGTGTGTCCTTTTGCAAGTTTCTGGTCCTTTCAATATTCTCCTCCAGCACCACAATTCTAATGTATTGATTCTTCAGTGATCTTTCTCCTTTAGTGTCCAGCTTTGATTAAGCAATTCAGAACACCACGACTAGGGTCAGATGCAACTTAGTCTTTAAAGTAACATGGCTTTCAATATTCTTAAGAGGTCTTGTGCAGCAGATTTACCCAATGTAATGTCTTGCTTTTTTCTCTTGACTGCTGCTTCCGCGAGCACTGATTGTGGTTCCAAGAAAGACAAAATTATCTTCAGCCTCTTCGTGATTGATCATGATCAGGTGAGCATTTGGGACTTATTTACATTGAGTTTTGATCCATACTGAAGGCTACAAACCTTAATCTTTCTCAGTGAATGCTTCAAGTACTCTTCACTCTCAACAAAGAAAGTAGATTAGAATCTAGTGGCTAGGTACTAGTATTATAAAGTAAAGTGACCAGATCTTAAGCGGGATACCGCTGACTGGGGAACAGGGGAGGGTCCTTGATTAAAAATGTGGTCTATATGGAGCAACAAAAAATGTCATAGAACACAAAAATAGTATTGTACTATATCTATTTAATTTTAAAACACTGCAGGACGTGGGACAAGTTGTTAAAAAGCGGGACATCTGGTCACCTTGTCATTTCCCAGATGAAGAAATGGGAATTTGGGAGGTGATGCCACATGGTCATTGTCACAGAATTAGGATGGAGTTGGAGTTTGGATAACAACCCGGGGCTGCCTGCTCAGTTAGGGCTGAGTTGTTGAGAAATCTTTGCAACTCAAATTAATAATCTTTGTATTGAGTCTGAAAACCTCATTGAACAAATGTGAGGTTTCTATCTTGAAAATGTGCTTAGAACAGACATCCTGGAGACCTTCTCAAGCTAGTTTGAAGAGGCTGTAATAAAGCTATAAGTGATTCCCTAGTGCCTTTGTCCCAATGTAGAGACTTGGGCTTTTCCTGGAAAGCAAGATGCTGAGCATGAACTCATCAGGAGCAGATACTTCAGCGGCTTTGCAGTGAGTGCCGTGAAAGGAAAGATAATAGGTTGCAGACATACTCTAGAACCGTTGATCTGGGTGACTTCATTGAAATAATCTCATGGAACCTCCTCATTTTACTGATGAGGAGACCGATGGAGAGAAGGGATCCGAGAGATCAGTTGACTTTGTGGTAGCTCTTGGACTCAATTCTGTATCTACCAGACCAGAGCTCTGTCTGCTCAAGTGCTCCATTTGAATTGAGGCATTCTTTTCTCTTTTTCTTCTTCTTGAGCATCATTGTCAGCAGTAGGAAATGGCGGCAATTGACCTGGGAGTTTGTGCATCGGCACTTTGCTAAGATAGAGGGTAAGCCAAAGCAAGGACAACTTTCCTGGCTTGATTAGAGTTGCCAGCTCTGTGCAAATTGTAAACACCCTTTTGTGGTGCTGATGTGGGAGGACTCATTGGGCTCAGTTGCCAATGCTACAGAAGGTGTAGCAGAATGTTGTTTGTTGTAAAGCAGCCATCCGATCTTCGTGCCTGCTATCGAACTCTGTTCTGCCATACAAATAAGGGCGCATAGAGTCATCTCAGGCCAGTCCTACATGTTTCATAAAACGTGGGCACATTTGGATAGGGTCACCATTTTCCTTCTAAGAAGTCTGCTCAATCCGTACACACAGTCGAGGGTTCTCCTTTTCAACCGTTCCCTTACTCTCCCTTGCACACGCCCTAAAGTTTTTTAGAGCCAAGTGGACGGCATCTGTAAAGGTCAGCTTGCTAAGGCCTTTCTTGACCGTACTTGCTTTCTCGTACACACGTGATGTTCTTCCCCACTGTCACAGCCTCTTATGAAAAAAATCTTCTAACTTTGAACAAAAAAAAAAAGAAAAGAAAAAAAGAGAAAGGCAGAACTGGGAGGAGGGGTGGAAGCAATTTGTAAAGGTTTCTTCATACTGATTTTTGCAGCTACACCTAATGTCTTTTCAGGCTCTGGCTCGTTGGGTCAGTGCTAATTGGCACAGCTGATTTGACATTTAAATAGGTTGAGACACAGGTGGAGCAGCTGATGGTGGAAAAGATGTCCAAGAAAGCCCCGGATATGGCTTCTGGGGAGGGGGGAAGAGGTTGGTGGAGGCAGAGTACTCCTGAGGCTGTTGCTAACAAGCAGCAGTGAAACTCCCTTCTCCCCTCTCTCACCAGCCATTGGTGCTCACAAAGCCTCCGGAACTCCTCCCATTATTCTACAGGCTAGGGCCAACCAATACCGCTGGGACCATATATTCCAGTATCCCTGAACGGTGGAAAACCAGACTTTCACGAAAGTTGTGAGAGGACATTTGTTTTCCTCATTCAAAATGATCTGATAAGAGCAATTACCATTAGGAATCCTTGGCAGTATCACTGTGTTTGACACATTTGTTGTGGTGGCAGTGGTGGTGTCATCCTGCTACCGATATGGACCCAAGTTTAGATGAGTCAAGTTCAAGCACCTTCAAGGCTGAAACTTTGTTAGTATCACTTTCATTCATTCACCCCTAGACACACTTGGGAGGCACAGCTAGAGACACACAGACAGCAAGGTCACCAGGGTTGCCTGTGCTTTTGTCATGAGTGGAAATAATCTGCTATGGGTTAGTAAGGAAACATCACGTCTCTTGATGGGACCAGTCCTACGGTCCTCTCTGTGCACTGGCTGCTCCAAGCAGGGATGTAGTCCCTAGGACTTGAAGAGGCTGGATGAAATTCTCTAGCTCTCTCTCTCTCTCTCTCTCTCTCTCTCTCAATTTAAGGTTATACATTATCCACTCAATCAGCTAAATTAAACTCCAGGCCTCAGACTCCTGCTAGCCATTCATCTCTGACTTTGTATATCAGTGATGACTCTCAAGTCCACATTTGTGGTTCATACATCATTCTTCAGCTGCAAGTCCAGAGATCCAACTACCTCCACCACAGTTCCACATGCATAAACTAAAGGCATATAAAAAATACTGAGAGTTTGACCGCCCCAGCTATCTTTTTTAAGCAAGATTCCAAGTGAATCTTCATTGTACATGAGATGGTCTGTAAGAATCACCAGCGGGTTTTGTTGAACTGTTAGGCTCATCTTCAGCACGCCTGGGGTGGAAGTATACAATCTCAGCAGAGGTCGATCCCAAATAAGGCAGTTCAGATTCAGATTCAGTCTCAAAGAGGCCACTTTTGTGCCCAGACATCACTTATTTGGGGTTGGATGTGTTTGATGAACGAGAAGTGGGGGCAGAAGTCCAGGTTTCTGGTTTAGCTTAGGTTGCCATTCCTTGAGATAGATAGGGAAAGCTGGGGCAGAGGCAGTTCTTCGTAGCACAGTGGGGAGATAGAGCAAATCCTACTCCATTTACTTTGTGATCTATCGGTATGTGTTAAACAGGGGGTCAAATACTTGAGGTGAGGGTGCAAGTCCAGGTTGAAGATACACATTCAAAAATTATCTTCATAAGGATCATTTGACAAACTATGGGGATTGATGAGATCAGGCAGACCAGCGACTCTCAACCTTCCTAATGCCACGACCTTTTAATACAGTTCCTCTGTCATGGTGATCCCCAACCATAAAATTATTTTTGTTGCTACTTCATCACTGTCACTTTGCTGCTCTTATGAATCGGGCAACCCCCATGAAAGGGATGTTTGACCCCCAAAGGGGTCACGATCCACAGCTTGAGAACCGCTGATGTAGACAAAGACTTATCGTAAAGAGACGTGTATCTAGGACTCAGCCCTGTTCAACTCCATCATTTCTTTATAAGTTGGGAAGAGCGGGAGGCATATACAGGGTCATAAGTATACACAGGGTATCAAGTGGCCAGGACAAGCTCTTCATTATACCTTCATATGTGCACCAGCTTCATGACCAATAGACACTGGTCATAGTGATGAGAAACACTTTTTCCCATTTCATCTGGCAAACGTTAGTCAGGTGACTATCATATTTCTAGCTCCTTTAAGCTTGTGTGCCTCGTCTGGTGGCAAGTCCTTGGATTTGAGCCTGGGGGCAAGTGCCCCCTTCTACTTACCTCCCCTCCCAGGATACCACTGAATGTCTACTGTTCTGGAGAAAGAGCATTGGACCTTGCTGGGTTAATGGAAACTGCTCAGTACACTCCTTTTAGGTAGTGCCCAAGGCACATGTCATGCCTTGTCATACCTTAGATATACCGCTGGTAGTGAACGTCTGATAAAGGACAAAACAATGCCAGAAATGTAGGCCAAAAATCTGGAGAGTGAGGTATCCTGGAAGCCAAGGAAAAAATTTCCAAAAGGATAGAACAGTTGTGGATCACATGCTACTGAGAAATTAAGATGAGGACTGGACACACTGGCATTGGATCGAATAAAACATAGCTCTAGGGGCACTGTGGGCTAAGCATAGGGCTCCCAACCACTAGGTTGGTTGGCAGTTCAAATCCACCAGATGCTGTTCTGGGAAAAGATGAGGCTATCTGCGTCCATAAAAACTCACTATTTCAGAAAGCCTATAGAGGAGTTGCTCTGAGTCAGAATCAACTTGATGATGATAGGTTTTTGGAGATGGTGAAGATAGGAGGAGGCAGGCAAGGAAGCTAGAGGTCTGGAAGAGCAACAGGAACGTGTTAGAGAATTACCTTGAATCCGGGGGTGAGGTGGGGGGACAGTCTGTTGTTACATAGGGCTGGAGTTGTTGATTGGGACCAGACGGGAAATAGATTTGCATGTCAGACTGGATTATCTCAATGTGTAAACAGTGTGGATGACAGGGGCATTGAAATGGGTCTCAATCTGGTCACATCTGTATGTTGAAAAGCTATTCCTGGAGGCATGGAATGTATCATGGTGCTCATCTTTTCTTCCTAAAAGGAAAAGGTATTAAAATACCTCTTCCCTTTGGTGAGGGACTTAAAAATCACATTGGAAAGCTGTATCAACGACTGTTGTATCTAACGGCCATTAGAATCAGTCCAAGGATTCGATCCAGGGTTCTCGGCCAGTGTGTGTTGGGGTACAGCTATGGTTTGCTGGTTGTGAAATTCCAGAAGCCAATGGTCCAACTGTTCTTTTGAGGTACCCCTGGGTGGGTTCCCATGCTTAGGTGTGCAACCCAGGGACTCCCAATCAAAGATAAGTATTTGCTAATCAAATATGTGGAACACGCACCCACACAACACAAACACTCACTGCCCTCCAGTTGATTCCAGCTCCTAGTGGCCCTGTAGGATATAGTGGAGAGAGGATAACTGCCCCATGTGCATTTTTTGGGGTGACACCTCTATGGAAGTAGAAAACCTCTCCTTTCTCATTTGGAGAGGCTGGTGGGTTTATTAGCAGCCTGACTCCTAAGCCACCAGAACTCTGGCAGCAACAGTGTGTGTGGGGAGCTCATTCCTTTCTTCTGCAGTGATTTTGTAGCCCTATGCTAGGCAGCCTCCCGATCCTTAATTTTTTCCAGGTGATAGCTTATGGCCAGACAGAACCAGCCTTCCCACCCTAGATGTAGAACTGTTTGAGAGCGCCCAGACCCTGTCATCCTGGAACAAGTACTTTCATCGTGAAGTCCTTATTTTAACTTTCCTTAGCTTTTCTGCATTACGATCACATATTTCAGGTCCTTAAACCCAAGATAGTTATTGCAGCCAATTATGGTAGTAATTTTCCCCAAGATACTGACTTTGTTCTGTAAATGGCACATTCATAATTACATTATTTTTATGCATTGCCATAAAATACCAAGAGCTATCTAATATATCACTGACAAGAGGTAAGTTTCAGAGAATGTAAAATAAATGGGTGAAAAAGTTAGGTGATTCTTTATAATTATTCTTTTAGAACCTAAACAGCTATTTACCCTGATTGGAGACCGCATCTGATTGACTGGTATCAGCATTTGCGTTTCAATTAAGGGGATTGGGAAAAAAGCCCAACTCCTGTCATGTAATACATCCTTTTTAAAATAAAAATATGTATTAGCCTTTAATCATGAAATATGGCTGTGTTCTTCAGAGTTGGAAACTTTCTGATTTTCTTTCTCCCAGCAGGGCCCTCTTTCTGCTGTTTCTGATTCATATGCCTAGTATTATTCACAAATATTACTTCTAAACATTAAACCAATGTTGTTTGGAGACTCTGCCCAAACGCCAGACCTTTCGTTGGAAGAGTGGCATGGGATGGAGGAATTTTTCATTGGTGTTTAGAAAACATCCATAAGGAATGACTGTACAGTCATGAAATTGAATTTGTTTTTAAACTTTGGAAGCTTATAAGTTGCATCTAAGGATGATTGCATTCCTTAAAAGTCACCTAGATGCTTTCTTTGGAATTTGTCTTCACCGTCAGTTTAAGTACTTTAAAAAGGGAACTCCACCTTCTTACTATGGAGTCATAAGTGCTTGTTTCTTTAATTCAAATATTATCATGCAGTCTTCCATCTGCCCCTTGAGTTTGGTGTCTATGAAAAAAATTAAATTTAAATTCTGTCTTGCATTTCTCCTCTGTTGATTAGAATTCTTTGGAAACTTTGATCCAAATATTTGGTGATGGCAACGAGGAACCATCCAGTTCTTCTGCAAAGGAAGCAATCGATCATGGAGTCATTTACTCACACATTCCATTGCCTCCTTATATTTCTGATTATCCACCTTCTTCTGCTCTTCCAGGTGAATAAGAACCGAGCATCATGTTTTGGATGGCTGAAAGAAAGCTGTCAAGAGCCCAGAAATTACACAACAAACTGAGGTAGAACAGCAGCACTAATCATGTCCCATAAAACCTTGACCTTCAAACCAAGAAATCAAATCGCATGAGGTGCTCTGTTGTAAAGGAGCAACCTTAGCAACTGCTCTTTTTTGTTTTTTGGTCATTGTAAATATACCTATCACACAGCTTTTACTAATTCTGCTTAAGAGTGTATGACTTCTTGACAACTAGTGCAGCATTCGGATGTGCCGCCCTACCCTTAATCAGTGCACATTTCCCATCCCTGTTACTCTCTTTTCTCCCTTCTGTCATGGTAACCACTGGTAAATTTTGGTCTCTATATATTTGCCTTTACTTGCCTTTTGCATATAAGTCTGGTTCATACATAATTGACCTTTTGTGTTTGACTTATTTCACTCAGTCTCATGTCTTCAACCTCCATCTGTACTGTAGCATGTATGGAGACTTCATGTTGGCTACTGGCTGAGTAATGTTCCATTGGGTTTGCATGCTACATTTTGCACATCTGTTCATCTATGATGGGCATTTACATTGTTTCCACATTTTGCTTATTGTGAATAGTGGAGCCATGAACATTGTTATGCAAATTTCTTTCTTTTTTTTTGAGTCTCTGGGTTCAATTCTTTTGAGTATATTCCTGGGAATGGACTTGCTGGCTCATATGGTAGTTTTATTTAAGTTGGATAAGAAGCCACTACACTAGTTTCCACAATGGCTAGCTACAGCATTTTGCATTCCCACCAACAACAGAAAAAGCTTTGAATTTCCCCTAACCTCACCAAAATTTGTTATTTTCCCATTTCATTCCAAATTTCAATAGTAAATTGCTGTCTTTCTCCGTTATGTATTAATGTAAATTGTTGGCTCTTCATATATGCTCTGAATTACACTGAGGAAGTTCCCTTCTATTCTCATCTTTGTAAAGGTCTGCATCAAAAGAGAACATTAAGTTTTATCCAGAGATTTTTCTGCATATATAGAGATGATCACATGGTTCTTTTCCTTTGTTCTTTTTAATGTGATTTATTATGTTGATTGATTTTCTAATGTTGAGCAACCTTTGGATTCCTGGAATAAATCCCCCTTGGTCATGGTGCATGATTTTTAATATGTTTCTTGATTCTGTTTACCGGTATTTTATTGAAGATTTGTGCATCTATATTCATAAGAGATATTGACTTGTTTTCTTTTTTCAGGGTGTCTTTGCTTGGTTTGAGTATCAGATTATATTTGTTTCATCAAATTAATTAGGATGTATTCCTTCCTGCTCTATCTTTTGGACAAATGTAAGGAGCATACTAGGCTGGGTTCTCTAGAGAAATATATCCAGTGATGCTTGCACGTGCAAGGGATATAGAAAGATGCATTTATTAAGGAATGGTCCACAGAGTTGTAGACACGAGTATGTCCTGTTTGGTTGAAGTCAATAGGTCCAATGTAAGCTCCAGACTATCTGGCTGCAGGGACTGATGAGCAGGAAGTACATAGATGAAGCAAGCAGACGACAGGTTGGTAGATGCAGAGCTGAATGGATCTGAGGTTGGCTGAGTGAATCCAAGATCAGCAGTCCCCTGATGGCTGCTGGGATTGGCAGGTGATATAATAGAAGGTCAACAAACTGGATGCAGGATCCAGCTCCAGGTAGCCGTCAACTAGCTCTCAGATACTGTCAATCCATAGGGAGGGTTGGCCACACCCCAAATGAATCCTCCTTCATTTGTATCAAGACTATTCTTTCCACAATTCCTTGACTGCTTCCCAGGACATCTCATCATGGAATTGACCGCATCATGCTACATCACTTATGGGAGATTCCTGGCCCAGACAAATTGGTATGAAGCCTAACTTACACCAGCAGTTTGAAGTCAGTTCTTCTCTAAATGTTTCATAGAATTTCCCAGGAATCTGGTCCAGGGTGTCTTTTGGGGGAGGTTTTTGAACCCTGAGTTGATCTTTTCCCCTGTAATGGATCAGTTGAGGTTTTTCATTTCCTTTCGAGGCAGTTTGGGCAAGTTGTGGGCTCGTCTGAATTTGTCCATTTTCGCTAGGCTATCCAATTTTCTTCCATGCACACACAGTCAAAGCCACTGCCACTAAGACAATTCTGACTCACAGTAACTTAATAAGTAAGGTGACCAGATGTCCTGCTTTTTAACAATTTAACAATTTCCTGTGGCATTTTAAAATTAAAATAAGTATACTGCAATACTATTTTTGCATTCTTTGAACATGCCTGTTGCTTCACATAGACCAAATTTTTAATCAAGGAACCTCTCTTCCTCCCCCACCCCTCCACCCCCGGTCAATGGTGCCCTGCTTAAAATCTGATCACTTTATCACTTTATGCAGAGTAAAACTGCTTCGTAGGGTTTCTCAGACTAGAGATCTTTATGGGCGCATACAACCTTATCTTTATTCTGCAAAATAGTAGCCAAATACTTAACCTACTGTGCCACCAGGGTTTCATTGTTACCATGCCATTGTTCATCACCTTTCAGCATAACCGTATTTATTTCTAAGACATCAATTATAATGCTGCTGCTTTCATTTTTGATCTTGGTGATTTGCACATCATTCTCTCTTCTCCGACAGTCTAGCTAAAGCGTTGTCGATTTTATTGATCTTTTCAAAGAGCCAATTTCTGGTTTTATTGATGGGATAGTTTTCTGGTTTTGATTTTGTTTATTTCTGCACTGAACTTTGTTATTTCCTTTTCATAGATTTAGGCTTCTTTTGTTCTTCCTATTCCTGCTGCTGTAAAGTTAAACTGCTATTTTGAGATAGTTCTTTTTTTTTTTTTAATCAGGCATTTAATGTTAGAAGGTTTAATCTGAGGAGTGTCTTCACTGCATTCCCAAAATGATGGTCTGGTACCCTTTCCCTTTCATATGACTCCAAGAAATTTGTGATTTCTCCCTTACACACTGATAGTTCAATAGTGTGCTGTTTTAATTTCCATATGTTTACATAACTGTCAGGTTTTATGTTATTGCTATTATTGACATGTAGCGTCAGTCCATTGTCATCAGAGAAAATACTTTGTATGATTTCAGTTTTTAAAGACGTCTTAAGGCTCACCTTGTGACCCCAAGTGTGGTCTATTCTGTAGAATGAGCATGTGCTCCTAAGTAAAATGCATACTGTAAGGGCTTTGGAGTAGAGCATTCTATATAGGTTTATTAAGCCTAGTGGGTTTCTGGTGGCATCCATATACTCTTGGTTCTTGTTATTCTGTTTAGATGGCCTGTTCTGTTTGTTTCAGAGGCCTGACTTTGGAGTGTGCAGAGAGGCAGGGTGAGTGCTCTTACTGCTTGTACCTTTTCTAGTCATTGGCTTGCAGTTTATTGTCCACATGGGGAAGGTGCTAGAATGCCCCAAATGAACTCCTGGGAGGGTCTGCCTTGTTGATTTTAGGGTAGAAGCTAGGTGTCCTGTTTATTCAGGCAATGGCTGTGGTGGTTAGGGAAGCTGGCTCTTTTCTGTGGGGGCCCTTCCCCAGTTCATAGTAACTTGATGGTGGGCAGGGAGGGTAGAAGAAGCGATTTTTCTACTGCCTGAGACTAGTTGATTGGTTGCGTTTTGCTTGCCTGCCTCTCATGGACCCAGGGCTCCCTCAAAGTCAAGCATCGTTTCCCTATTGTATTTGTGGGGGAGCATTGAGGCAATTATTTATACTGCTATCTTCCCAGTGACAGAATGTTTTTAAATGTTCCTTATACTGTCGTCAGTCATTGCAAGAGGTTAACTGGAGGTGGTTAATTGAGCCAATTCACTTTGTGGTCTTTGGTTTTCATCCCTGCCCGAGGAAACTCTAGGAATAGCTCAGAGTTGTTGAACGTTGCTAGGTAGCTGATGGAAGGCTGCGTCAGTGGTTTCCTGCTTAAAACTCTAGTGTAGGAGAGACCTGGGAATTGGGGACCTTCTGCCCAGACTATGGTTGCAGACACTCCAGAGACAGGTGGCCAGAGGCCACAAAGGGTCACATGGTGGAGTTCTAAGCAGGCTGCCCTGCAGGTTCAGGAAGATATCCTGCTTATACTGATTCAGGAGCAGATGCTGGATCAGACTAGTTTGCAATGCCAATGAACGCAGCGCCTATGAGATGAGGCCATTCATACCACTCAATCTCCCTCATGGTTTGTTTCCATGCATCCCGGGGAGCCATAAAAAAGGAGTGCTATGCCAAAGGGGTGAGGGTGGGGGGTGACCGGGACGGATATTACTGTTGTGCAGGCATCCATGGGACTTTTTGCTTTTCTCCTCACTGAAAACAAATAAGGATATCTTTGACTCAAATGATTGTATCATTTAGGAGCTCAACTGTGACCCTTTTGCAAGTGAAAAGGTTGATCATGCTGCTGGGCCCCAAGCATGTTGTTGTTGTTGGTAGTTTCTGTTGAGTAGGTTCTAACTCACAGCAACCCTATATATAACAGAACACAACACTGCCCGGTCCTGTGAGACCTTCACAGCCATTTCTATGCTTGAGCTCATTGCTGACGTCACTGTCTCAACCCATCTTTTTAAGAGTCTTCCTCTCTTTCGCTGCCCCTCTGATTTACCAAGCATGATGTCCTTTTCCAGGGACTGATCTCTTCTGACAACAGGTCCAAAGTACATGTGATGAAATCTCTTCATCCTTGCCTCTAAGCCCAGTTCTGGCTGTACTTATTCCAAGACAGATTTGTTTGTTGTTTTGGCAGTCTATAGTATTTTCTGTATTCTTCATCAATATTATAGCTCAAATGCAAAGATTTTTTTCTTCAGTCTCCCATATTCTATGTCAACTTTCAGTCATATGAGGCACTTGAAAATACTATGGTTTGGGGCAAGTGCATCTTAATCCTCAAAGTAGCATCTTTGCTTTACAACACTTTAAAGAGGTCTTGTGAATCAGATTTACCTAATGCAGTGGTTGGCAACCTGTGGGTTGTCACTGCTTTCACAGGGGTCATCTGATGGATAATAGCAGCACAATTATACTTATGATGTAGCAACGAAAATAATTTTATGGGGGCATTCCACCACAGCATGAGGAACTGAATCAAAGTGTCAGGGCATTGGAAAGGTTGAGAACCACTGATCTACTGCCACGTATTGCTTGATGTCTTGACTGCTGCTTCCATGCGTATTGATTGTGAATCCAAGCAGGGCAAAATCCTTTTCAAATTCAAGCTTTTCTCCATCTATCTTGATGTTACCTATTGATCAAGTTGTGAGGATTTTGGTCTTCTTTACAGTGAGTTGCAATCCATGTTGAAGGCTGGGATCTTGCTTTTTATCAGAAAGTGCTTCACTTCCTCCTCATTTTCAGCAAACAAGGTTGTGTCATCTGTGATTGTTAATAAGCATTCCTCCAATCGTGATGCCACATTTCCCCCCTATACCTTGGGTTTCTGATTATTTGCACAGCATACAGATTGGAAGAATACAACCCCGATGCACACCTTTCCTGATTTTAATTGAGGTAGTATTATTCCCTTGTTCTATTAGCACAGCAGTCTCTTGATCCATGTAGACGTTTCACATGAGCACAATGAAGTGTTCTGAAATTCCCATTCTTCTCAAGGTCCTCCATAGTCTCTCGTGAGTCACACCATCAAAGACCTTGGCATAGTCAATAAAACACAAGTAAACACATTTCTGGGGATCTCTGATTTGAGTCAAGATCATTTAACAACCTTGTTCCATACCCTCTTTTCTTCAGGAGCACTGTCATGTGAGTTTAAACCAACAATCTTTAAGAGAAACCGAGGGCTGACTACATGCTTCCCTCAGTTCACAGAAAGGTGACAGGGGGTGCAGCGATGAGATGGTGCGACACCCCACTTGTGCAGTGTAGCAATTCAATGCATAGCCATTATGCTGGGTGTCAGGAGTATAAATAGGCATTGTGCAGTGGGACTCAAGCTGTGAGAAAAGACAAACACTTTCTAGGTTGAAGAACTTAACCTTTAGCAGGGGAGACAGGTGCACTAACACATTCCTTTAAAAGAGTAGGTTTGATCCCACATTCTTATTTCTGTAATATTTTAGTGAAATACAAAATATGCAACTATGTTTGATATTAATGTACAACAAGGATTATATTCATATATTCTTTTCTCTTTTATAAGTAAATTGTGGGTATGCATACAAAGTGATGTAGAAGTCCAGCAGAGGGTAAGTCAGTAAGGTTTCACAGAGAGGGAGACATTTGAGCAGGGTCTGGAGGTATATATAAGAGTTCACCAGGTGGAAAAGTGAGGGGAATAAGTTTATGCCAGGAAGAAGACTAGGATGAGCACAGGAAGAAGTAAGACATATTTGATGAGTTCTTTACTTTCAGAAGGGCCCATTTGAGGGTTAACAGATACATTTATCTAGAATTTGCTTTAAAGTACTTCAGAAAAAAAGTGTGAGAAGCTAGACAACACAAGAATGATAGAAATTGGACCATTTTCATGTCGAATGCTATCTATGCTGTTGTTGTTGGTAGGTTCCTTGAAGTTGGATCCCACTCAGTGACCTTATTTATGAATGATAACTCTAAACCCCCTTCAGTGCTATTGAGGGGGTTCTGACTAACAGTGACCCTACAGAATAGAGAATTGCTTCCTCAGGTAGCCAAGACTGTAGCCTTAGAAAATCATTTTAGAAGGGCCTCTTACAACAATACATACATCCATTGTGTCAAGCACGACTGTAATCTTTATAGAAGCTGACAATCTCACTTCCTCCTCTGGAGTGGCTGGTGGGTCTGAACCATCTACCTTTGGTTAGCAGCAGCTAGAGGAAGATTAAGTATATGATTCCTTTCATTTTTGTGTATGCCTGAAACTATCCTTGATAAAAAAGTAAATATAAAAAGAAAAGAGTTGTTGCAGCTGGAGCAAAGTAAGTGTGTGCAGGGATGTTCTCAAAGGCTAGGCTGATGAAACAGGTGGGCAGCTGCAGGGCTGGGAGTAGAGAAGACTGTGGAAAGTTCTTGTGTGCCAGGCTATGGAGTTGCGATTTAATTTAGTAGGTAGTGAGTAGTCATTGAAGGAATTTAATCAAAGATTGACACATTTATGGTTTGTGTTTTTTCACAGATAATTGGCTCTGTATAGAAAATGGGTTATGAAGCAAGGACTAGGGAAGTGGAGAAGGGAGAAGAGCTAAGAGTAGGTTGCAGGTTTACGTGAGAGATGATACCTCTTCCCATGGATTCTGACTCTTAGCAATCCTATAGGACACAGCAGAACTGCCCCATAAGCTCTTCAAATCAGTATCTCTTTAAAGGAGTAGACTGCCAGGTCTTTCTCTCATGAAACCAGTAGATTCAAACTGCTAGCCTTTTGGTTTGCAACCAAGAGCCTAACCACTGCACCACCAGGTCTCCTTGAGAGATGAGTGACCTGGAAAAGTGAAGAAACAGGGTTGTGTTGTGGATTTTGGGTATTTAATATAAGTGCAGTCAGAAACCATAGGAGGCCCCGCCAATAGTATTAGGAACAAATCCAGACATTATACCATTCCATAGTTCAATTCTATCAAGCAGTATCATATAATTGCTACCAAAATCAGTTTCAAAACATTATTTTCCTTCTTGAATTCCTGAGCCCAGCTCCCCCTTGCCCTTTACCTCCTCTGTCATACCTCCCCCCACCAGGAACCCTTATTCTAGTTGTGGCCGCTACAGATTCATTCATCCTGGGTTGCATGTACTGAATAACGTCGAAAAACATGTAACCAAGAATGAAGAAGGCTACCAAAAATACAACAGAGACAAACCCCAGTAGGAAGTAAAAACAACTTATAAAATATTAAAAACCAGATCAAGCAGAAAGTGTATCAGAAGGGAAATCAAATGACAAGGTTTTAACTGTTCAAGTCAGATTTATCATTCAAATCTATAATTGTCTCTCCATTTCTCTCTGTCTGATAGCCACGTTATTCCCATTCCTCAATTGTCGCCAAGAGAAATCAACAAAGATTTATTCCCTGTGTAGCCCTTGCGAATATATTTTGGACTTCCATTGCCATACAAAGTCTTCTACACACCAGAATCTCACATTTTAAGCTCTTCTACTGTTCCTGTCTTCAGATTTGGTTGATAAAATATACAATTCTTGGATCACACATGTTGGTGTACTTCTTCCCCGTGGACTTAGATGGCTGCTTGTTTAAAAACAAGCCTTTAAGACCACAGCTGCTCTTCTTTCTGATAGCCAGGCTCCATCTAATTTCTTCACAACACTTTGTGATAGCACCCATGTTTTTCTGCGTTTCCTTCATGAGGGTGAGTATTCAGCAGGACCATGTTTTAAGAACCAGTTGTTCTTAGATTCGAGTTAGGGTTCACATAGGTTTGCCAAAATAATGCATATCTTAAGAAAGCAAGTAGGACATTGAAGTAGTAAGTAAATGTTCATCTACCTACCAATGGTTCAGTATTCTTGGTATAACTCTTCTGCTTCTTCACATAATATGTAGGTTCAGACATAAGTTCCAAGGTTACAAGTGTGTTTGAGGCAGAGCCTAGTTGGTGTTTCTACACCACACTCCTCTGGTATGACCTTTGGAGCATGCTGTATGCCTTGAAGATCCAGGGTCAATCTCTCAGTATTCTATGACCTGGTTTCCAGGGTGTGTACAGAAAGCTGAACCAATGTGGCTTCTTAAGAGCATAGTACCAGGCATAACCCCCCACCCCCACCCACACACACACACAGGGTCTTTAAAAGTAATGTTAGTCATTCCCCCGTCATAGGATGTTGGCCCTCCCCATTTTTCTACCAACAAACATGTACCTTTCTTCTCTAAGATATGTATATACCCTCCCCCTCTCCTACTTGATTGTCCCATCAGTATCCTTTGACACTTCCGTAGGGATGCCTACAGCTAGGGAACATTATCATATGGTTGCATAACATCCACTAAGCTGTCATCCTCCCCTCCCCCTCTTGAAAATCTAATCCTAGTGGATATGTGGACTCCCATTGGAGGGTTCTTGACAGGTTTAGAACATGATCAGACTGGCTTTAAAAAATTAGTGTACACCGAGTGAAGGTTTTCAGGGCAGGTGAAGTTTTCACTAAGATCCCCCAAGGGTCATATCAGCAGGACTCCCATGGAAGTTTGAAATGAACTGGACTCTACCTGAAAACTACCTGCACCCTTGAAATTAGGACTAAAATACCCTGATGGGAGAGGAAGCAAAGGATGGCCACCCCAAGACTGTGGAAATGGTGATTGTCAATTAAGAAGTCAATATACAAGGCAACAACTCATGAATTGTAGCTCCCAATTGAACTATACGCACATAAACTCTTCATAGCAACAGTACCTTACATTCTGTACCATTGGCTATATTATTGATGTTATCAATGAAATTTCCTTATACCTTAGGGAAATGATTGACAGTGTTTTTCTTTTTTGTTTCTTTGTTTTTCTTTTATTATTTTTGTCATAAAATGACCACTAAAGTAAACGAGAGTCATTCATAACCCACGGACAAGCAGATGGATTCTGAGCCCCCACCTAATTCTAGCCCCAACCCAAGAAAAGTTAGTTCTTATAACATGGTCCTGCTAGATATTCACCTTCAGGATCAGATTCCTGATGATAAAGGTGCTATAGCACAGTGTGATGAAGAAAACAGATTGTGCCTGGCTATCAAATGTCTGGGGTCTTACTCTTAAAGGCCTGTATTCAGACAAGCAGCCATCTAGGAGAGAAATCAACTAAGTCCACATGGAAGAAGCACACCAACTTGTGTGATCCAAATAAGACAATTACAAAATTTGAATATGGTGAAGAGAAAAGAAACAGAGCTAAAAATGATGACCACCCAACTTGTAGAAGGCTATGGAAGACAGTGGGAGCCTAAAACCCATCTGCAGAATAGCTAGTCAGATTAAGCTTCTGGCAGATCCCTTTAGTCCCAGGCAAGGGATTGGAACAGCTTTACTATCAGACAGAGTAATCTTTGTGAACTTTATGGTGGATTGAATTCTAGGCTCAAATATTTCTCCATTGCTTCATGGCAGAATCATGGGGTTTTCTATCTTACTCTTTGTTTTTACTTTTCTTGTAATACTATTACTATTGTTTTCTTCTATTTTATTTTTTGTTTTTGATTGTTCCTGTGCTGTTTCCCAGTTTCAGAAGAACGGAAGGGGAGGATTTATAGAGAAAATTACTACTGATGCAATGGTTTATTGGGACAGGGAATGAGGAATGTGAGGGAAATTAGAGAGCAATCAATGAATATGAGAGTGGCAGGGGAAGCACTAGAAGTCACTGTGATGATGTGTATACAACTCTTGTAAAAAGTGATTTAGCCTTGGAGGCGTGTGGTATGTGAATATTATACCAAGAAAACTACTGAAAAAGAAAAAGAAAACAAATGTGACCAATGGTTACCACGGGTGAAGGGGCAAGAGTTTTTGTTTATGGGGCACTGAGTTATGCTAATGGTGGTGGAATAATTTGGGAGAAAACATATAAATAATGGTTCTACATGTTCTACATGAGGAGTATAGTCAATGGCACTGAATTATATATGTACAGGCTGGTGAACTGAAGAAATTAAAAAAAAAACAATTACACAACTAACTATGAGTTCAAAAAGAAAGTGTTCTAAAATGGATTGTGGTAGTGATTGTACAACTCTGCTTGATGTTACTGAACTATTGAATTGTATGATATGTGAATAAAGTTCTAATAAGACTGTCAAAACATGCACCGAACAGGCTCATTTTGTTTCCTCTTATCTATTGCAATCCACTCAACATCCTGTCACTTGTACCATTTCTCCCTGCATGCTCCTTTCCCTTCTGCCTTCTTTCCTAACCCGTCTGAATGTTACCCTTGACTAAATGCTGCCCTTTTGATTTCACAGGGTTGATTATTCTAAGGTGTGTGCCCATCCATAGTGTTTGTGTTCCCAGTCTGGCTCTGAACACTGAGCCTTCAGATCTGAAGGGTGAGTAAGGTCCATAGACTCGGGGACGCCATTAGTAACTATCTGTCCTGGATGCTTGACCTAGATGTGCATTTTCAAAAGATCACTTGGGCTGTTGCATGGAAGATGGATCAGGGTATAAGGGGTATGGGTAGCAGTCAGGTAGGGAGACTAATGAAGAAAACTATTTCCATAGTGTTGATGGTGGTGGCAGTAGAGTAGTGGCAGTGAAGCTGAGAGAGGAAAATGGTTCTGAGACTACAGTAGGTGCATGGCAGCGAATTATTTAATATGGCTCGTCTAGCCATAGCCTTTTCACTCCCACCAAATACCCTTTGTTTCCTGATGAGTCTGGGTAAAAAAATTGGAGGAAGATACTGATTGGATTATATGGCTCAGTTGTGAATGATTGGTAACAGGCTTAGTTGTGATCACTATCCTGCTAGGTATAAAACGAAGCATCGCAGAAATAGGGAATGGCGGATTTTTACTATCAGTAAGAGAAGAGTGTGCTTTCTTTGGACCCCAAGATTGAATCTTCTTGGTTTAGGAGAGTTCTTAAAACCAGAGAAGTGGCAGAGGAGCAGCAGCAGAAGCAGGAGCCAGAGCGGTATATTTCCCAGTCCAGCAAACCAGGAAGGCTGAAGGTTTGGTAGGCAGGAGTCTGGCTTGTGGAGTGGGGTGCGTGTGGGCACTCAATTGGGGAAGTTGGTCTATTGCGTTTGAGCCTTCAGATTGAGGCTTATAGAAGACAGTCCTGACCTTGGGACATTGATTGGCAACCCTAAAAGAGCCTTATGACAACTTTATTCTAAGGATTTCTTGCTGGAATTATAACCTGTTAATTTCCTTAATAAGTCTGAAATTATGAGCATACTATATGAGTTCTGTGTGGCCATCACAATTAATCAGACTAAACCTGGAAAGTAGAGTGCTGAAGTAAGGTAGAAAGAATTCAAGGGTGTCTAACTTCTGCCTTGTGGCGATCACCTTGGAGGTTGGAGGAGGTCCAATGCCATTGCTTCACTAGGAATAATACCTGAGAATTGGCATTTGGCCTGGTTGGAAGGGGAGGGTGGTACCATTTGCTAAGATATAATACAGAGGAGGAAAAATAAATCATCCATGTTACAGAAATTGAAAGTTGGGAAAGGTTTTAAAGAGGTTTTAAAGAAGAATACCTTCTAACATTTTAATCTCAGTGGTTTTTTTAAGTATAAAGAGGTTACAGAAACATGTAATAGCACCTAAGTCTGTAGTGCCTAGAGTGATTATCAATAGCTTAGAGTGTATTCAATTCTGTAAAACTTTTTTTTAATCACAGATCATTTCATTGTCATAATCTAATGTTTCTTTTATCCTGAAATCCATCATCAGTTTTCTCAGTTATTAAAAAATATATTTTATTCCCAACGAAACATAAGAAGTACAGCAGCCATCCAGGCCAAACCATTTCTTTTATGGAGGCCCAGTGAAATGAATGATATGTACAATATTATTAATAAGTCAAGCCCGCTGGGGTTTGAACTCAGTTCATCTGCTCTGCTCTCCTCTATGCCACTATCATTGGATTGGTCCTCGAGAGGTAAAAGCGCCACAAAAACATACCTCCTTGCATTGTAAGACTGCAGAGCATTGAAAACAATCTTGTAACCTTTTTTTGAGAAATCTTTTTGTAGAGAGCAGTGAAAAGGAGTATTTCGGAGATGGATGCACTTACTACTCAGAAAATCTTCACGGGATACTCAGGGCAATATTTCTTAGCCTACAACTGTCAAGCCAATATCGCCCAAACAAACAGACTTCTCCCATCCTTGTTCTCTACAACCTGGAACGGAGTTTAGTCATTTGCTGACATACTTCTTGAAAATAGTTAGGCTAGTAAAATCTGATTTCCTTTCCTTTTCATGTCAGTGACGGAAAAGCAAAGTGCCCACTAAATCATTGACGTCTATTCCATATGCTCAAAGGCCAGTGTTCAGTTACTTTCTTCACATCAGTTGAACCTAAATGTTTATGGTACTTGATGAAGATACAAAAGTTTCTCTGTGAAAACATGTTGAGTTTATTAGATACTCTCCTAGGGCACGACAACAGTTTGGATTATGTAGCAAAGCATTTCAAACCAAGTACCATGTGCTAATGGTTTATATAAATGTGATGAGTACATAAAAGGGGCCTTCAGAGTTATACTTGAAGATACTAATTAAATTCACATCAGCAAGTCAACATATTGGTCTCATATGGATTTGAACCCTTTGGAAATGCTTCTTTTTTTTGATACCATTAATTAAATTCACACATTTTGCTGATATTGAACGGTTACCTTAAAACAGAGAATGCAAAAGTTGAAGCTTTGAACAGTGCTTCTGAGTTCATTTCCGTGAAATGGAGTAAATTAGAACAGTTTTTCCTTTTATGGAGCTAATTGCCTAGAATTTTCAAAATTTCATGGCAGATCGTGAACAGTTGATTCTTAACAAATTCAATCTAAATGATGCATGCTTTTACTTAGCTGCTACAGGCTGAACTGCAGTTTTAAAATTATTCTCAATGCAAAGGCAATAAAATATTTCAGTAAATACATCTCCAAGGAGAAATTAGGAGGAACACACACACACACACACATCCCCATTCGCCACCCTTTGGGTTAACATGTGAAATCACTAGGCATGTGTCAAAGAAGCATGACCTACCATCAGCAGCATGGGTTTTTATTTTTAGTTAGGAGTTTATAAATAATTTGAGGGTCTGAAGAAACGAGTCCAAAAAGAAAATGAGTAAATTCTACAGGAATACATCATTTGAAAACTAAGTATCTGTGGCCTTGTCTTATCAACAAAATTGGATTTCTCTCATTATGTTGTTTCCATTTTATAACTGCATTCAGAATGGAAATGTAGAGGGAAAATCACATGTGTAGACGTTCCAGGATGGCTATGTCTTTAGAACAAGAGCTGCTAATTGAAATGGAGGAATTTGCTTTCTGACAATTGTCTTTGCCCTCCGTGCCCCCGCCCCCCGTAAGACGTAGCAAAAAACCATGAGGATTTACCCAATTTTCTCAGATTGAGGATTTCAGAAAGTAGAAATCTTTATACAGGCAGATAGCCACATCTGTATCCCAAGAAGTAGTTGATGGGTTTGAACCACTGACCCACTACATGATTAGGACTTGTTTAAATACCACTTATTTGTTCAATGGGGATCTCAAAAGAGTTCTGAAGCTGCTTTACTCTCCAAAATGGCTCCTTTAATTGTCTTCCAAATCTCAACTGATAGGAGCTCCATGCTTCCTGTTCTCAGGCTCCCATTTTTTTCCCTTTCATCTAGCAAATATATCTAGAATCTGACTCCTCTTCATCTCCATGACTACTGCTTTGCCCTGTGTCACTAGCTTCTGTCACTACTTACTACAGTAGCTTGCTAGGTCACTTACTACAATAGTGTCTTAATTGGTTTCCTAGTTGGTTGACCTCTTTTGCTCTGCAGTAGATCACTGAAAGATTAGCAGCTTTAAACTTTACCCATTTATTACCGATCTCTAAGTCTGAAGTTCAGGTGGGCTCAGCTAGGTTTTATCAGATGTCATGGTGCCAACCAGGATTTCAGAAAGTAGAAATCTTTATGCAGGCAGATAGCCTCATCTATATCCCAAGGAGGAGTTGATGAGTTTGAACCATCTCTTAACTAGAGGATTTTGTTGGGAAAAGATCTGCTTTCAAGTTTCCTCGGATGGTTGCATGAATACAGATACTTAGAGCTGTAGGTCTGAGGTTTCTGTTTGTTTTTTTAACTTTCTGTTGGCTGTTGTCACCCTTGGCTCCTAAAAGTCACTTATAATCCTGACATGGTCCTCTCCATCTTCAAAGCCAGCAAATATATTTTAAATTTCCCTAATGTTTCAAATCTCTCCAACTGCCTTTTCTGCTATCACTTGGAGAAAACCTTCAGCTTTTAAAGAACTTGCATATTAGGTCAGCCCATACAGGAATAACCATATTTTTGAAATCAGCTGATTTAACACTTAAATCATGTTTGAAAAATCCCTGTATAGCATGTAGGTACAATATACTGAGATTCGTATTTGACTGTAAAATTTTTCCTGCCAGGGGAGACTGACTTCAGCCTACCATGCCTTTTTCCAATCTCTTCTTCATGAGGCAGCCAATCCAATTATATTCAAAGATGAGTCCAATCCTGACGTTCCACTGCTCCACGTCCTCCTGTGACTCTTGAACTCACTCAGAATAAAAGCCAACATCCTTAGCAGATCCCTCAAAGTCTTTTATGATCTCGTCTTTGACCCTTATCTCTCTTTTTTTCTCCCTCTCATTCACTTTTTTTTTTTTAGGGCATCTCTGCCCTGGTGGTGGGAGTAGGAGGCCCATCCTTTGCCCCTGTGGAGCCGGAACTGAACCTCCATCCCAGTGGGCCGCAGTCCCGCGCACAACCACTACGCCACCGGGGCTCAGCTCATTCACCCTTTTATAGCGTTACTTGAATTCTGTAAGCATGATTCTAACTCAAGGGACTTGGGCCTTGCTCTTACCTCTGCTTCATCATGTTCTAAAGATTGACATCATTTAAGTGAACCTTTCATTGGCTATTCTGTTTAAAATTTCACCCCACCTCACACTTCCTAACCATCTTTCCACTTCATTTTTCTCCAGATCACTTTTGCTCTATAATAAAATGCATTTTGCTTTTTAAAATCTTGCTTATTATTTCACATCCTTTCTAGAATAAGAACCTTATAAGGAGTTTTGCTAACTGTTTTATCCCTAGCACCTGGTAGAGTGTCTGACACACAGCAAGCACTCAATATTTTTTGAATGAAGGAAATATATGTTGAATGAATAAATGGACTTTTCTTCAGGTGGTGTCCATGCTCGGACATGACAGAGCATAAACATCTGCTTCATTTCCAGTGCTTAGAGCCTAAGATCAGTGAGGATGAAGGTATCCAGCAATAAGACTGTGAGGCACTATGTAGTAAGGAAGATGATACAGTAAAGGAGTCACTAAAAATGTTCAGTGTCATATCAGACTAGGAGGATCACACAGATTTATAAGACAAAAGGTGACGAGTGATGTGAAGACCGGTGGAGATTGCAGTCAAGCCGAAGAAAGCCATGGAATATTGGGCAGCAACAGAAACTTGAGGAAGCAAGAAGTATAATTTATCCAAAACCTCCACAGGGAGGGACTACAGCCCTGATGACACCTTGATTTTGGACTGCTATCTTCCAGAGCTAAGGGAGAATACAGTTTTATTGTTCCATCTAGCTTGTGGGGATTTGCTGCAGCACTATGGAAACTAAAGAAATGGGGTCTGAAGGATGGGTAGGATTGTCGTGGTTGTGGTCCTCTGTGAAAGTCTCTGTCAGGACTGAAGAACACCTTCACTTAACGGACGTTGGTGGGAGAAAGTGGGCTGCCCCCCTTCAGTTATAGGGACTCCCTCTGCTGAAGGGAGGACTGTGTTCAAAATCAAGTCATCAGTTATTGCTTGTTGTATAACAGATTGCCACAAATTTTGTGGCTGGCCACAAGACACACGTGTTATCTCACAGTTTCTGTGGATGAGCAGTCTGTTGATCAGGATATTCAGCTTAGCATCTTACAAATTTACGTTCAACGTGTCATTTGGGCAGCATTTTCATTCGGACACTCCGATGGGGAAGAAATACTTTCAAACTCACTCAGGTTGTTGGCATAAATCTTTTCTTCATGATCATAGAACTGAGAATTCTGGCTTTTAGCTGACTGTTGATTAGAAGTTTTCTCAGCTCTTAAGAGACTATGGCACAGTTTCTAGAGGCCACCTATAATTCAATGTCAAGTAGATTTTACCTCTGTGGCCAATTTGTTAAGCCTTAAGAACAGTCTCTAGAATGAATTTATGAGCAAGATGTAGTCTCTCTTAGCAGAATGGAGGTGTTATTGATCACGCATTATATGCTATTGATTAAAAGCAAGTTACAGGTCTTACTTGCATTCAGGATTATGCAAGGTCATGAGCACCAGAAGACAGAGATCATGATGGCCATCTTAAAGTCTATTTCCACAGAGGCATGAAGGCCTGGATACTTTGTCCCAACTTGAGACAGTCGTGAGGAGGGCCATCCTAGGTTCATGTCTCTCTGAGGGGTTAGCTGAAACTTTGTCTGCAACCATACTCCCACGGCAGTCTGGATTCTCTGTTCATTTCTGCTGCCTTCCCTTTCCATCCCAATGGTTGATCTTGAGCATTGCAGTTATCAAGTGTCATTGAGTTGGTTATGACTCATAGCCACCCTCTGTGAAATAAAGCACTGCCCAGTCTGGCAACATTCTTAAAATTATTGTAATAACTTAAAATTGTTGCAGCTACTGTACCATTCCATCTCATGGGGGCTCATCCTCTTCCACTGACCTACTACTAATTATACACATGATGTCTTTTTCTAGGGACTGTTGCCTTCTGGTGACATGTCCAGAGAATATGAAACAAAGAACTCACCATCCTTGCTTCTAAGAAGCATTCTGGCATTACTTCTTTTTTTGACAGAGTTGTTTGTTCTTTTAGCAGCTACATTACTTTCAATACTCTTCACCTATATTATTTCAATGCTTTTCCTCTACTTACTTTCAATACTCTTTGCCTATACCCCAATTCCAATGTATCAACAATTCCTCATTTTTCCTTATTCCTGGTCCAGCTTTCACATGCATGCAAGGTGGTTCAGAATACCATAGCTTGGGTCAGGCACACCCTCACTTTCAAGGTGGCATCCATGCTGTTCAACACTTTAGAAAGGTCATTTGCAACCGGTTTGCCCAATGCAAATGCACCATTTGACTTCTTGAGTGCTGTTTTCATGGGCGTTGATTGTGAATACAAGTCAATTGAAATTCTCCATTACTTAAGTCTTTTTCTCCATTGATCATGATGCTGTCTACTGGTCCCGCTGAAAGGAGTTTTGCTTTCTTTACACTGAGCTATAATTCATACTGAAGGCTGTAGCTCTTACACATAACCACTAAGTATGCGAAGTCTTTTTTTTTTGCTTTCCACATGCAAAGTTATGTTATCTCTATGGGAAAAAACAAACAAACAAACTGCCACCGAGGTGATGCTGACTCATAGCAACTGTCTAGGGCACCTGTTTCATCTGCATATTACAGGTTCATTAATGAGCCTCCCTGCAACCCTGATGCCATTTTCTTCTTCATATAGCTCACCTTCTTGAATGGTCTGCTCATCCTAGAGAGAGAATAAGTATCATGAAAGACCATCACCCTGGGGCATGTCTTTCTTGATTCCCCGCGCCCCCCCAACTCCCCTTCCCTGATTTTGAACCATGCAGTTTGCTTTGTTTTGTTAAAAGCACTGTCTCTTGGTCTATGTGCAGCTTCTGAATGAGACTTCTCATTTGTCACAATCCCCCTTTCATAACTTTTAATGAGCCGCATAGTCAGCTGCCTTTACAGAGTCAAGTATGAACAGTATAAATTGTTTTTGTTGTTAGGTGTTCCCTCAAGTCGACCCATAGTTTTCCTATGTACTGTAGAACAAAATACAGCCTGGTCCCTTGCAGCCACAGGGTCAATCCATTGACCAACCATAGTGTCCTTCCTCTTGAATTGGTTTTCCCTGATAAAGGTGCAAAGTACATGACATGAAGTCTCTCCATTCTCGCTTCTAAGAAGCCTTCTGGATGGACGTATTCCTTCCAGGATAGATTTCTTCATTTTTCTGGCAGTTCCTGGTATATCCAGTATTCTTTGCCAGCACGATATTGCAAATGCATTCGTTCCTCAGTCTTTTTTTCATTTGGCTTTCACATGTATACTGAAGCTGTTGACTGACCCCACATGTCTTTTTTGGATAAGAATATGAATATTCTGTACTCACAATTACATTTCAGAGGTAAGGGGTGGTTACTTTACTAACATATTGAGACAATTCACAAGTGGAACGGTCCCCACCAACACTTCACATTTATCTCAGAGCAGCATAATTAACAATTGAAAGAGGACATATTAAAGAACATGCAAAAAGTTATAAAAAGACCAAGTGTCCTGCCAAAAGCCTGTCTTGTGCAACATTTATCCAACGACTGTCCTTTATGCCAGACACTCTCTCCTATAAATTACTAGAAACAAAGTAATTCTGCTTTTTATGTTATCCATTCTAATCCATTTCTTTTCCAGAGAAGAGCTCACCTCTTCTATAAGTCCACAGAGATGATTATTAAGTAGCTAAGCTAAGACACACTGAAGCCTGATTCACTACTGCTTACCCAGCTCCTGCTTGGCTCTCCACAGAGGGCTGCTCTATGTTCAGTGAAGACACAGGGAGAAGCAAAGCTCAGAAGTAGGTGATTAAAAGGAGGAAAGGAAGGACTTGATGGGGAGGGTCTTAAAGCCTTCTTGCATAGGATTAAACTTTCTTGGGAGTCATTTAAATAATTATCATGTTCCCTATCAGAGAAATGGTCGATTTGCAAGTAGCTGGGCAGAACTGTAGCCAGATTTGGAAAGCAAGAACATTGACCTTAATCTTGATAGTGTAGACTTTACTGTCTGAATGTAGGAAGTCAGTGAATTTCACAGAGTCTCAGAGTTCTTGTTTGTCAAAGAACACTGAGCTAAGATGCAGGGTGCCCTGCTCAGGGACCTAACATCTGCTGCCAGGCTGTTTAATTCAAATCCCCGACCGTCACGAAATAATCCTATGACCCAGGGCATATTGTTTAACTCCTAATGACTCAATTCCGTTATTGCAAAGGCAGGGTTATACTTCTACCTGGTTTGTACTAATTCTGTGAAGATTAAATGAGTCATAACTATGAAACTCATTCTTTTTTTCTAGTGAGAATACTTTATTCATTGGAGAAATTTTTTTGTTTCTTTTTTAAAAAATCCTTTTATCAGGGGCTCATACAACTCTTATCACAATCCATACACAAGTCCATTGTGTGTCAAGCACATCTGTACATCCACTGCACTCATCATTCTCATAGCCTTTGTTTTCCATCTAAGCCCTTGGCATCGGCTCCTCATTTTTAACCCTTCCTTCCCCTCTCCCCACCTCATAAACCCTTGATAGTTTATAAATTATTATTACTTTGTCATATCTTACACTGTCTGGTGTCTCCCTTCACCCACTTCCCTGTTGTTGGTACCCCAGCAGGAGTTTATATATAGATCCTTATAAATCGGTTTCTCCTTTCTACCCCACCTTCCCTTCCTCTCCCTGCCCCTCCCCTGCCCCCTGCCCCCGGTATCATCACTCTCAACACTGGTCCTGAAGGGATCATCTGTCCTGGATTCCCTATGTTTCTGGTTCCTATCTGTACCAGTGTACATCCTCTGGACTTGCCGGATTTGTAAGGTAGAATTGGAATCATGATGCTGGGAAGGAGGAAGCATTGAAGAACTAGAGGAACGTTGTATGTTTCATCATTGCTACACTGCACCCTGACTAATTTGTCTCCTCCCTGCAACCCCTCTGTAAGGGGAAGTCCATTATCTACAGATGGACTTTGTGTTCCCAACCAGTACTCCCCCTCATTTACAGTAATAACATTTTTAATTCCTTGATGCCTCATACCTTATCCCTTCGACAACTCAGACTCACATAGTTTTATCTGACTCAACAAAGTCCAGAAAGCAGTGTCTCTGAGATCTAGACATATTGAGATGAGTGTTCCATTCTTGTCAATATCTCTGGGGATATTTAAACTTCTCAGTTTACAAATGAAAACCAGAATCTGTGTTATCAGTAAGAACTCTTTGGGTACAAATGTGATAAAAATGGATGGAGAAAACGGAGACCAGTCCTCATCAATGATGCTAATAACTGTTGGTCTATGCGTTGTGCTGTGACAAAGGAAAGGACTCCTCACATGGCTGTGGTGGTTGGCCTTTGGAAGCTTCTTATTTGAGAAGGCTTTGTAGGCTGCAGGGTTGACAGATGTGAGGTCCAGATATTTTCTAATACTTCCATCCTAGATCATTGTTTATAAGGCTTTTTACCTTGGTTGGTTTCCTTCCTTACCTATATTCAAAAACTCTAAACAAACTCACTGTCATCGCGTTCATTCTGATTCACAGTCACTCTATAGGACAGGGTGGATCTGTCCCTGTGGGTTTCTGAGACTGTAGCTCTTTATGGGAGTAGAAAACCTTGCCTTTCCCCTTCAGAGTGATTGGTGGTTTTGAACTGCTGACTTTGCAGATTGCAGTCCAACTTGTAACCACTGCAACACCAGATCTCCTATCCCACCTTAGTGTTTTGTAATATTTTAAAAAGATTCACTTCTTTTTGATAGGCTAAAAGCCTAAGCTGTTTCCAGTGTTTTTTTTTTCATTTTTTGTTTTCCCTATTCATTTCCTTAAACATTTTAAAATATAAAGGAAAGTTGAAAGACTTCCAGAGTAAATTACCCACATGCTCACCATTGGAGTCCAAAATGAATATTCGAATATTGTGACTTTATTACACATTTATCTATACCTCTTTTCCATATGTCATTCCATGTTATGTCAACAAAAAATCTTGATGTGTTTTAAAGTTAAGTTGCCTCATACTTCAACATGGATGTCATTAAATTTAATACAGTAAAACTTGAGAAAGATGAAATCCACGTAAGGTGGGTACCTGTCAGAGAAGGAAATGGAAGCATGTTTTACTAAATGAGAAAGAAAAATGCTAAGCTGTCAAAGTTAGGAAAACCTCATGAGACCTGGAAAAGCAAGGCCATTCTCTTGAGTTCCTTGTTTCACAATGTCCTTTTTGCCCCAAATGGAAGTGAAATTTATGTGCAGTGAAGTGCATAAATCAGAGTGCCATTCTATAAGGTTAGATTGCTTCACACAACATCGCATCCATATCACTATTAAGCTAGAGAATATTACCTACTATTACTAAGTTGATTCTGACTCTTAACTACCCTATGCAAGTTTCCAAAACCTTTTCAGTGCTTATGAGAATAGACAGCCTTCACTTCCTCTCAAGTAGTGGTTGGTGGGCTTGAATTTCCAATCTTGTACTCTGCAGTCCAACTCTTACCTGACGATACCACCAGGCTTCCTTCAGGACCTTACCAGTACCCAGTACCCCAGAGAGTTCCCCCCAACTGTTTCTCAATCTCTGCCTTCATTCTTTAGAAGTAACCATTGTTCAGATTTTTCTATTATAGAACAGTTATTATTTTTTTCATTGTGCTTAAGGTGAAAGTTGAAAGATCAGTTGCTTTAACAAAACTTATGGTTTGTACATGATCTTAAACTTGCACAAAAGCTGTAAGAGTAAAAACACTATACATGTCTCCTTTATCCAGATCTACCTACCATAATTTTGAAATATAGTTGTATAGTTGTATGAATTTTATTGTTGAGAACATACATAGTAACATAGATACCTATGTGTACCATTTAGTGGCACTGATGACATTCTTGGAGTCCTGCATCCATCCTCACCCTTCTTTTCTGGGTCATTCATCCCCTCTCACATAAACTCATTGCCCTCTTAGATTCCAATCTAATCTTTCTACTTGTCCTTTAGTCAATTTGATCCTAAGTAGACCATTCTTAAGTGAGTATGATGCTCAAGGCAGAGTTATTTTGTTTGTTTAGTTTTAGTAGTTAGTATTTTTCCCAGTCTACTCAGTAATTTCTTTTTTTATATTCATAAAAGAATACTTCTTTAGATAATTTGCTTCCTGAAACATTTGAAATTAAGTGGCAATCAACCATTAATTGGTTTTGCCAGTTCTAGAGCTTCATGGAATTGGAATCACAAAGCATGCCTTTGTATTTAATTTTTTTATGAAAGTAATATATCCACACAATTAAAATAAATCAGTAGGACTGGAAAATTTTTTAATGAAAATCAGCAGTTCCTTGTCATCAACCCCCCTCCCCACTCCCACCAGTCTTGTCTCTGAGAATTAATCTCTTTGAACTAATTCGCTGGCAGTTACTTCCTTTTTTCTACCATAGTCTATATTGTTTCTTGTGGTGGTCATCTTACAGATTGTCTGGTGATTTTCCCTGATGAGAGATGTACCATTGTTCATCTAGTCATTCATTCTTTAATACCAAAGCCAAAACAATAGTCATTGAGCTGAGTGTAACTCGCAGTGGTCCTGTAGGTCAGAGTAGAATTGTTCCAGAAGGTTGCCCAGGCTCTACATCTTGACGGAGGCAGATTGCTGCCTCTTTCTCCTGTGGAGTTACAGGCTGGTTTCAACAGCCAACTTTTCAGTTGACAGACATGTGTTTAATTGCTATGCTCGCAGGGCTTCTTCATTAATACATTCAACAATTTTTTCCAATAGTTTTATTGGCATATAATTCACACATCCTACAATTCCGTAGTTCAATCACATAAAGAAGCATTGTATAATTGTTACCCCAATCAATTTTAGAGCATTCCCTTCATTTTTGGACTCATCACTATTTGCTCCCCATTTCCCCACAAGCTACCTCGCCAGACTCCCAGGATCATTCATCTATCCTAGATTTTATGCAAAGGAAAAATATACAAAACAAAACAAAATAACAGTAGCAAAATAAAACAGGAAAGCCTCAATCAAAAAGCTCCCCTTTGACCTAGGTGTGGAATTGGTGGACTATGTAGTTAGTGTATGTTTCATTGATTTACAAGCTATCTGTATCATTTTCCATCCCCGAACATCAATCAGTGTTACAGAGTTCCAGAGGCTCTGTTTATGCACCAGTACTCAGTACTGCCAATATTATTGATTTTAGTAATTTAAATGGGCTTGTGGTGATATTTAACTATGGTTTTAATTTGCATTTCCTGAATAAATTATGACAGTAAGTATGTTTTCATGTGCTTATTAACCACTTGTAAAAAATCTTTGCAGAAATGTCTATTCAAACATTTTGTCCATTTAAAACTTAATTTTCTTCTTAAGTTTTAAGAGGGTTTATATATATATATATATATATATATATATATTCTAGATATGTCTGTGTTAGTCTTGGTAGATTAGAGAAACAAATTCATAAACATGTATACGTATATAAGGGAAAGGTTTATATACAAGAGGAATGGAACATTGAGGAAGCATCCCAACCCTGTCCAGTCCAAGGTAATACGTCCTATATTAGCCCATATGTCCGATACCAGTATATAAAGTCTCCTTCCGACACATGCAATGACACCAGGACAATCACAGGCCAGTGGACGCAGGGTCTTGTGTATCCAGTGGTGGTGTTAGCATCCCAATGCTGGCAAGGGTCTCCCCATGGTTCCTCATTTCTAGAGCTCAGGGTCCATTAGCAGTATCCATTGTCGGTAGAAGCATCTCAGCACTGGTAGGGGTCTCCCCGTGGCTTCCCAAGCATCTCGACACTGGCAGGAGTCTCCATATTGTGTTTCTGGCCCCAGAGGTTTGGTTCCATCAGGATAAGCGCATGTGGCTTCTTCTCAAGCTCCTCTAGTCTCCAGTCTCCAGGAATCAGGATCTATCAATATGCTGGCATCTTGTCTTGTCAGTAGAGCATTTCCTAGGAACTGAGTCTATGACCTCTCACCTCCAATTGGGAAATACTAAGAGACTTCTCAGAATTCTCAGGAGAAAGCCATATCCACACAGAGGCCTCATTTGGCAATCTCCAGATTGACAGGCTAGATTCCATCCCTATACTCCCAGTGCTGAAATTCACACAGATCAGTGACTGCCACAATGTTCTTTGTCAGATATATGATTTGTGTATTATTTTCTCCCAATCTCTGGATTTTCATTTCATTTTCTTTAAAAGTGTCTTTTGCACAGGAAATTTCTAATTTTGGAGTTATCTTTTATTTCAATTATTTTTATATGGATCATACTTTTGGTGGTATAGCTAAAATTGAATTGCCAACTCTACAATCACAAAATTTTTCATCTAAGATTTTTGTAGCTTCTTATTTTATATTTAGGAATGTAATCTATTTTGAGTTAACTTTATATAAGGAGTGAGGTTTAGTCTATTTACTTCTTTTTGGTTTAGGTTAAATTTTTGCATATGAATAAACGTTAGGCTGATTTTCTAGGGAAGCAAAGCCAGTACACACACACAAACACACCAAGAATTTTTTATGATATATGAATTTTATTTCATTTATTCATTCTTAGTCATTTTATTGGAGCTCTTTTTTATCCTATTTAAATATTTTCAAATCATTTTATTGGGGACCCATACAGCTCTTATCACATCCATTGTGTCAAGCGCATTTGTACATATATTGCCATCATTGTTTTCCAAGCATTTTCTTTTTACTTTTTTCTTTTCGAGCGCTTGGTGTCTGCTCATTTCCTCCCTCCCCTTCCCTCACTTTCTCATGAACCCTTTATAATTTAGACATTATTTATTTTTCATGTCTTCTACCGACCACTGTCACAGATGGGCTTTGGGTCTCCACTTTACCATCCCCCTCATTCACATCGATATGATTTTTTGTTCTGGGTCTTTGATACCTGATAACTGATTCCATCGACACCTAGTGAACACACAGGTGGGTGTGCTTTTTCCATGTGGGCTTGGTTGCTTCTCAGCTAGATGGCCGTTGCTTATCTTAAAGTCTTTAAGACCCCAGACTCTATATATTTTGATAGTCAGATACCATCTGCTCTCTTCACCACATTAGCTTCTGGACCCATTTTGTCTTCAGTGATCATGTTAGGAAGGTGAGCATCGTGGAATGCCAAGTTATTAGAGCAAAGTCTTCTTGCATTGAGGGGAATACTTGATCAGAGGCCCAACATCTCTCTACTACCTTAATATTTAACGAATAAATATATGTACATAGATCTATTTCCCTATCGTTATATATAAATATATTTACTTATTTACATGCCTGTACTTAGACCTCTATAAATGTCCTTTGCCTCCTAGTTTCTCCCTCAATTTCTTTTTATTTCCTCTTGTCCCACTATCATGTTTGGCCTTCATTTAGGTTTCATTTGTTCCTCTTGGTTATTTTGCTCTTGCTCAACCCCCACCAGGTATCCTATGCCCTCCTCGCCATCAATTTTGGATCACTTGTTGTTTCCTTGTCCCTGGGTTTGTTGGTAACCTTCTTTCTTTCTCCAATCTACCAATCTCCTGTGTCCCCCTGCCCCCTAACTATTGGTTCCATTGTTTTATCTACCAGATTCTTTATTATGCCCATCTTATATAGATAAACATGCAAAAACAATAAGCAAAAAATGAAGCAAAACAAAGCAACAGCAACAACAACAAAGAAAAACCTAAATAGTTCCAGGACTATTTGTTGTCCTATATGAGTGTTTTATAGTCGAGACTGGTGGGTTGCCACATCCTGGCCCCAAAGTCTAATTTTGGTATTCCTCAGGGACTTCATTGCTTTGCTCCCCTTGCTGCTCTATTGCAAGTTCTTAGCGTTTCACCCCTGTGTGATGGGGTCAGATAGAGTACAATTCCCGCACTGTGTCTCCAGTGTTGTCTCCCATAGTGCTATGGGTCAGTGGGGGATGTCATCTCTGTGTCTTCTCAGAGGTCTGGTCCTTTGGGTGCTCTGATCAGGAATATCATGCTTGGAGCTTGGTACACCAGGATGTGTTCCATTCTCTCTCTTTTCCTCGTGGTTTGCTTCTGTGTGCTCTGATCAAACATGCCACTCTCAGCAAGCTGTACCTCCAGCACTGTCCTCTGTAGTGCATTTGTGGTAGTTATTAATTTGAAAGATTAAGAGTGAAGGGGTGGTATTTAGCCTGTCAATAAGGACACAGCCAATGAGGCCTCTGTGTGGGCCTAACCTTCTCCTGAGGATTCTGGGAACTCCTGTATTCCTCCTAGGAGGCAGGAGACACACATTCTCTCTGCTCATTCCCTGTGAGACATTTCTAACGAGAAGCCACATGAAGCTACCATTATGCAGCCAGAGCCCTGGAAGCTGGAAGAGTCACATGGAAGACCCCTTCTAGTGCTGAGATGCTTACACCGCCACTGGGTCTGCAAGACTTCCCACCCACTGGCCAGTGATCTGCCTGTATTCGACATCATTGCATGTCTTTCATAGTCTGAAGAGGACTTTATAGATTGGTATTGGCTATATGGGCTAATATCGAACTTATGGACTTGATCTGGACTGGATTGGGATGTTCCTTAATGTAAAATTACTTTTTATGTAAACCTCTTTCTTATACACATATGAGTGTCTCTTTGGATTTTTTTTCTAGTCAGCCCAGACTAGTATGGCCTTCTGGGAGTGGGGAGATCCATATAACTGGGATTGGGTTAGCTCTGCAGACCTCTCTATTGATTCTCTGCTTCATGCTGGTATGTTACATTCATGTTTTGGTGTGATGGGTTGAAATCTGGTCCCTCTCTCCCTCTCCTGTGAAGATTAAAGCAATACACTCCCCACGGTTTGATTAGTGTCCTGTTCCCCTGCAACCCATGTCTTTTTCCCCCTTCCTTCTCCCCTCCTTTTTAGTTGGCTGCCATATATATCCCTGGATTGGGTCTGGCCCTGCCATAGTACTTGGATCTCATCCCAGGAATATGTGCACATAGTAGCTTTTCCCCTACCCACTTTCGCTTTTTCAGCTTACCTCAGTGGACATGTTGTACTTGTCTTTTCTGCATCACTTATTTTGTTGAGCATAATTTCCTCCAGTTTTTTTCATGTCACAATGTGCTTCATGCATTCATCACTGCTTTTTTAGGGATGTGTAGTACTCCTTTGTATGTATGTACCACAATTTTTAATCCATTTGTCCATTAATTGAAATTTAGGTTGTTTCTAAATTCATGTGATTGTGACCTGTGCCACAATGAATATTGGAGCACAGATGTCTGGCTGTGGTTTGTTTCTTGCCTTTTCTGGGTATATGCCCAGTGAGGGGATTGCTAGGCTGTATGGTAGCTCAATCTCCATATGTTTTAGATATTACCAAATCAATTTCCATAATGGCTGTATATACCTACAGGTTCACCAGCAATGGACACGAGTTCCTGTCTCACCACAACCCCTCCAACACTTGATACTTTCTAGTTTTTTGAATTGAGCTATCTTTGAGGGAGTTAGGTGGTATCTCATAGTTTTAATTTGCATTTCTCTTATGGCTAATGATTGAGAACATTTTCTCATATTTATTGGCCATTTAGATTTCTGTCCTGGTGAAGCTTCTGTTCAGGTCTTTGTTCACCACCTCAGTGGCCAATTATTTTTTTTTTCTTATTGTAAGCTAACAGAGTATTGTTTAATTCAGTAATAATGCTTTTGTCTGTTGTATCATTGCTAAAGATGCTTTCCCAGTCTGTGGACTCTCTTATTACTCTCTTGGCAAGTTCTTTTGATGTACCAAGATGTTTTATTTTCAGTATATCCCAATTTGTGTCTCCACTGCATTTGTGTCCTCAGTTTTCTATAGCCTGGGTATTCCCTGTGTCAAAATTTTTCATGTTGGTCCAGTTCCTTCATTAATGTCCCAAGTAGTTTGAGCTTTCACCTCAGGGTTTATGATCCACCTTGATGTATTCTTGTGCATGGTGTGAGGTAAGGGTCTTGCTTCATTTTCTGTAGGTAGATATCCATTTTTCCAGTACCACTTGTTGAAGAGTGCATCCACTTCCCATTTGATATTTTTGGGGCCCTTATCAAAGATTAGTTGTCTGTGTGGTGTTGGTTTTAGTTCTGGGTTTTCCGTTCTTTTCCATTGGTCTGAGTATGTCATTATACCAATACCATACTCTTTTAACCACTGTGGCTGTGTAATAGGTGCTAAAGTCCGGTAAAGCAAGCTTTCTGACTTTGTCCTTCTTCTTAAGGAGTTCTCTGCTAATTCTAGGCTTCTTCCCTCTCCATATGAAGTTGTTAATCAGTTTTTCCAATTCTTTGAAGAAAGTGGTGGTATCTGTACCAGGATAGCATCAAACTGATATAGTGCCCTTGACAGAACTGATATCTTTATTATGTTGAGTCTTCTGATCCAAAAGCATGGAATATACTTCCTTATGCTGAGGTTACTCTTTTAATAGTGTTCTGTAGCTATCCTTGTACAAATCTTTTGTATTTTTAGTTAGGTATATTCCTAGATATACTTGACTAAAATTTTTGCTTGGCTATTGTGAAGGAATCTTGTCACTCTTCCGTAATCCTCTATTGCTTCCAGCACTCCCCTTGTAGAGTTTTTGTTATTTTCCATACATAAAATTATGTCATGTGCTAACAATGATAGTTTCACCTCTTCCTTCCCCAGGTGAATACCCTTGATGTCTTTTCTTTACCTTTTACTATTGGCTAGGACGTTGTTTGCAGAAGTCTATAGATGAAAGTGGAATTCCAAAACCCATTTGCAGGGTCTCTACCTTGGATTAAGCTTCCAGGGAGTTAAAGCTGACCTTCTGATCCCCTTGCTATCAGAAAGAGAGTATGGTAAACATGATTTTGGTGAATGCCCTTAGGTGATACCTTGTCATTTGATCTCCCCTGTGACCCATTTTAAAGTTGCTTTGGTTTTAATATTTTCAGCTTTCTTTTCCATTGATATTTTCCCTCTGTTTTGCTTGGCCATTGTTCTTAGGCTATTGTCTTGTTTCTGTTTTGTATGATTTTTTTGTATATGAAATACAGGCAAGGTAAAACTACAGTGATGGTCAATGGATTTTCCTAGGGGCATGGCAGAGGAAATAAGCTCACAACAATGAGTATGAGAAAGAAGAAAACGTTCTGAAACTGTGCTGATGATTGCACAACTCATCTGACTATCTGAACTATTAAGCTATATGATATGTGAGATCTATGCCAATAAAACTATTAAAGCTGTGACATGAACTAGGGCAGGTCTTGCTATTTAAACCAAGTGAGAAATGAAGATGTCTTGGGTTATGGCAGTAGCAACAGAGGTGATGAGAAAAGGGAGAATTGAACTGTGAGTTATTGGCTTTCTGTAAGTCTGTGTGTGGGTGAAGAGTGTTGATTGATAGTTTGCCACAATGGGTGGCTGGACCAGTCAGTTTTTTTATATGAAGGTCCTAAAATCTCACTCATAAAAATATGGGGAGCTTTTTCTTTTTCTCAAGTAGGTTACTTGGATCACTTGAGGTAAAGTAGATTACAAGTCTGGTTGCTGACATATTTGGAGTCTGACTAGAGAGAACTCGGAGGGAGTTGTCTTAAACATTTCAGAAAATACTTTCATATATCCTTGTTTTTAGCCATAAGTTTGAACTCCTACTCTCTGGAATACTGTGTGATATGGATTCATTTTTGATTTAGGCAACTTCTACTGCTTGTGAGAGTAGAGTTTCTTAGGCTGAAATTTTTATGGGTGCAGATCACCAGGTTTGAAATCCTGACATGCACCATTTAATGTTTCCAAAGATAAATCCCCTAGTTTCTTGCCTGACTGCATGTAGGAGACCTTATGGAATAATCCATATAAATATTCCACCGATTGCTTCTGATTTCAGACTTCTAGTTCATACCTACCTTGTTGGCGCCTTTCATTTAGATCACAGAGCAAATCAGCTGCCTTATGCTCAGTATCCTTCCCTGTAGACATTTGAGAAAGTTGTGGTTTTCTTTTCCCTGCACTATTTCCAAGAATTGTTGAAATCTCTCATCCATTGATGGCTCTTCCCATTTTTTGGTCTTTATAGATTTTTGCTTCTTTTATTCATTTCCTATGATCTTGGGAACTCTCTGGAAGGGAAGGAGACAAGCAAGTGCTGTCATTCTAATCTTTAACCAGATGAATATATTTTTCTCACACTCCATGTGACCTTTAGTGGATTCTGATTTCTCTACCCCACATGGATGATCATTACTCTATCTTCTTGGGTATCTATCCTGAAATCTATGAAGCACTGCTGGCACAGTGTTTACACATTGTGCTGCAATCCACCAAGTTGGCAGTTTGAAGCCACCAGTAACTTCATGGGAGAAAAACTAGACTTGCTAGTTCCCTAAACAGTCAGAATCTCAGAAATCCATAGGGGTAGTTCGACCCTCTCCTACATGGTCACCATGAGTCAATATTGACTCAATAGCAGTGAGGTTGTTTTTTTTTATCACGGGATCTAAGCATTGGCCTTCTAATCACAACCAACTCAGGAGAAAGTTGAAACTGTGTGCTTTCGTAAAATTTTACAGCCTCAGAGACCATCTATATGGTCACTATAGTCTGAATGAACTCCATGGCAGTAAATTTGGTTTGATTATCATATGTTCTAAGGATTCCAGGTTGCTCTGTGGGTTAGGCATCGGGCTGCTAATTGTAAGGTCTTAGATTCAAACCCACTAACGAGGAGAAAGATGAAACTGTTTGCTCCAGTAAAACTTTACAGTCTTGGCAACCTTATGAAGAGTCACCGTGAGTAAGAATTGACTCAGTAGCAGTGGGTTTACATAGAGTGTCAGGAGCCCTGGTGACACAGTGGTTAAACACTTGAGTGCCAACTGGAGTATCAGCAGTTTGAACTCACTAACTACTTAGTGGGAGAAAGCTGTGGCAGTCTGTTTCTATCAATCTTTACAATCTCAGAAACCCTTTTGGGTAGTTCAACACTGTCCTATAGGTTTGCTGTGATTCAGACTTGACTCGGTGGTTTTGGTTTTTCATGAACTTTTAGCACTGAAATAGACTTGAATTCAATACTACTTACCAGTTGAATGCCCATGGAACAACAGTTTGCTCATCTTTAAAATAGGATGATAATTGTTCCATTACCACAAATAGGGGTGCAAGTACTAAGTGTGCTGACATTTTAAAACTTCTTAGTATAGACTTTGGTACATGCTCATTAAATGTTAGGTATTATTGAATTTTGTCTTAGAAGCCATCTGAACTTTTTATCAAAAATCACCTGTTGGGAGGGAGAATAATTTGACTGGAGAACAGTGCACTTAAATGACAAAGATCAATTGCTAGCCATGGACATTGTGTTGAGGAAAAGAGAAGGCCAATGTTAGCAAGTGAAACCTTTAGTAAATTGGATGGGCACAATAACCCCAACAATCGAGTCCAATGATAATGAAGATGGCATGGGACAGGGCAATGTTACCGTGACTCAGAGCCAACTCAACAGCAGTTGACAGCAACAAATTTCATTGGCTATGAACACACTCAGCAATGAATCCTTAAGTTCTCTGTATTGTTTATAAACCCCAGAAGACATGCTTAACTGGAGGAATGAATATTCCCTAGTTTATATAATAAGAGTAAGATTGACCATTGTTATGTGTAGTTCATTATTTAATTCAGTCCTATAACATGTGATGGACTTTTAGCATATATCAGATACTGAATCTTGGCAGGGTAAACAAAAAAATTTCAACTCACTGTCATGTACTGTATATACTCATGTATAAGCCAAGTTTTTCAGCACATTTTTAATGCATATTTTTTTCAAATTAGGTATCTCACTGATATTTGGGTCAGCTTATACTCAAGTATATATGGTAATAGATGCAACTCCAACTCATAGGGTCTGTAGAGCTGGGCAGAACTCCCCCCTGTGGGTTTCTGAGACTAAATCTTTACAGGAATAGAAAACTTCAGCCAGGCAAGTAGACACAATTCTTGTCCTATAGAACATTGCAGTCCAATGGCAGATAATGCTGTCGTGGTTAAATAACCTCAAGAGGAAATACCTTTATCTTCTTTATCACTGCTACTCCAGAGTCTAGCATTGTACCTGGTACATATGAGATGCTCAATATTTTTTGGTTGAATAAATGATGTATAATGAAAATCTTGCTTTGAAAATGTTATACAGAATGATTGCACTTGAAAAATTTTCCCTTTCAAGTACATGGAGATTTTGCAATGAATGTGTGTTCAATTAGTGAGTGAGTGACTTAGTATTTATCAACGACTGATCCAAGGGCAAGAGCAAGTACATCTAAGTTCAGCCATTATTTCCTGAGTGTCAACTCTTCTCCAGGCATGATGCTTGGCATGAGGGATAAAGAGGTGGATAAGACACTATCTTTAAATCTCAAAGATCTCCAAGTTTAGTTCAGAGATAAACTAGAGAACAGTTAGAGTACAGTGTAGTATGATAAGGGCCGTAAATAAATCTCCAATCAGATGTAAGTCCTAAATTTGAGGACTGTTGGTAAGGGTAGAGCCATAAAACATGACACTGAAGACATACTGCATTTTCTACAGTAAATTCAGCCAGGAAATAATTGTTCAAGAATCTAACACAGATTTAAAGAAAGTATAGAAATCTCATTATTGTTCATGGAAATGGAATAGATAAGAAAATGGAATGAAGAGCAATATCTAGATAAGCTATCATTATATAAGAAATGGAGTCATTTAGTTGTTAAGTGATATTTGTTTGGAAGTTCTCTTGGCAGTTGCTTTTGGAAAAAGATGATCTAAAGCACACCAAGAGTGTCAGTTATTGCCATCATTATTTACTTCATGTAGGCTTATAATAACAGAAAAATATGTTCAAGTAAAGAAAATATCATCCAAAGAATTGAGAGAGATTTTCATCTTTATTGTTACGTGTCACTTTCCTTTAAAAAATCTGTTTATGCCTTTACCATAGGAAATAGTGTCTGAGCTGAAAAAGAATGTATGACTAGCATGTTAGACAGGTTTCTCAAACAAAACCAGGACACTAATAATTTTATACATATTTATATAGAGAGATATAAGTAGGTATCTAACATAAGAAATACAGAATCTATAAAGCAGTACATATGGCTCAGTGCAACTCACTTCTGTGAAACAGCTAATATACTGGCAGTCTAAGTCTTGAGGGCTGTGGGGTGCAAGTCAAGAAAGTAGGCCATTGAGTCCTCTGTAGAGCAATTCAGGCTATCTGATCACAGGCAGCAAACACAAAACAGGTCACCAACAGTCAGCCAGATGACAGGGTCCAATAGTCCACAGATTAAGGGATGTATACTCCAGTAGCATGGCAAAGCAGGTCTTGAGGTAACCTCAGAATACCATGACACAGTTCACAGATTATGTGTCCCAGGTAGTGCAGCTTGCAAATTGAGTCAGAGAACAAGCTAAGACAGCTGTACATTGGTCTGATCATCAAAGAAACAAGGAAGACAAGGCACTCTGAGTAATTTATCTCTCTGTTCTTTAATCACATGTGTTCATTGGTCATGTTGGTGCAATAAACCTACCTATCACACCTAGGTAGGAAAAAAGACCCCAAAATCTCATAATGAATCAAAGTTTTTGTCTTTTTCTTAAAAGTTTGTCAGCTCAATTTTAATTTTGTTATGGTGATATTCACATACACTCAATTTTACTTATTTTAGGTTATAGCTTAATGAATTTTAATTGAGTGTAGTTAATACCACTCTTTTATCAACCTAAAAAGTTCATTTTGGCTCCTTTGTCACAGATTCTATCTTTCAAGCCCTTGACCTCAGATTATTGATATCCACATTGTTGCCTTTTGTAGGATTTAACTTAATAATGCAGTTTGTAACCTTCTGTGTCTTGGTTTTTTTCATTGGGTATTTTTATCTAGAGATCCAGCCATGTTATTATGTGTATCAATAGTTCATTCTTTTTTTACGTTGAGTAAATTTTGTCAGTGTACCATAGTTTGCTTACCATTTCTCCAAATTTGTGGTATTTATCTTTTCAGTTTCTGGTTATTAAAGATAAAGCTATTCTTCTGGGGTCTTAAAGGCTTATTTTCAAATAAGCAGCCATCTAAGTGAGATATCAACTAAGCCCACATGGAAGAAGCATGCCAGCATCAATGATCCAAGGAGTATAAATTACATCCAAAGTTGAAGGAGGGAATGATCAGAGCTTAAATTGTTATATTCTGTTCTGAGGAAGACCTATGAAGGACAGTGGACAAATGCATTTGTAGCATCTATGCAGGAAATGAGCCTCCAATTATTTCTCTCTGACATTAATGGAGGGGTGAGAATATCCTGGTTATTGGACAGAGCATATTGTAGAGGTGATTACTGTAGACTGACATAAATTTGAAAAAAAAATAAAGCTATTTTGAGCATTCATCTACACAGGCCCCCATTTCCCTCTAGATAATACATAAAAACAAAACAACACAACATTTCTATCGAGTTGATAACAGCTCGTAGTGATTCTGTAGTCCTATGGAGTAGAACTGCTTCATAGAGTTTTTGAATATGTAAATTTTATGGGAACTGACAATCTCATTTTTCTCTCAAAGAATGACTGGTGGGTTGGAACCAGTTAGAAGCCCAGTACCTAGTCCACAACACCACCAGAGTAAATACCTAGGAAGAAAAAGAAATTTCCATCCTTGAAATATCTTTGTTCCCTTCTTTTTTTAATTAAATACTTTTATTGGGGGCTGTGACATCTCCCATCACAATCCATACATTCATCCATTGTGTCAAGTACATAATTTTCAAAGCATTTTCTTTGTACTTGAGCCCTTGATATCAGCTTATTTCCCCATCCCTCCCCCACCTTCCCTCCTTCATGAACCCTTGATAAGTTATAGATTATTATTTTCATATCTTACATCATCCTCTGTTGCCTTTCACCCACTTTTATGTTGTTCATCCCCCTGGGAGGGGTTTATATATTGATACTGATTGATTCCCCCTTTCTCCCCCCACCTTCCCCTTATCCTCCTAGTATCCCTATTCTCATTGTTGGCCCTGAGGGATTTATCTATCCTGGATTTCCTTTGTTTCGAGCTCTTATCTGTAGCAGTGTGCATGTTCTGGTCTTATCTGATTTATAAGGTAGAATTGTGGTCATGATGGGGAAAGAAAGCTTTAAAGAACTAGAGGAAAGTTGTGTTTCACTGATTCTATACTGCAAGCTGACTGACTCATCTCTTCCTTGGGATCCTTCTTTGAGGGGATGTCCAATTGTCTGCAGATGGGCTTTGGGTCTCCACTCCACGTCCCACCTCAATTCACATTGGATAACTGTTTGTTGTAGGTTTTAGATGCCTGGTACCTGATCCCATTGACACCTCATGGTCACACAAGCTGGTGTGCTTCTTCCATGTGGGTTTTGTTACTTCTTAGCTAGATGGCCCCTTGTTTACCTTCAAGCCTTTAAGAACCCAGATGCTATATCATTTGCTAGCTGGACACCATTAGCTATCTTCACCACATTTGCTTATGCACACATTTGTCTTCAATGATTGTGCCAGGAAGGTGAGCATCATGGAATGCCAATTTAATAGAACAAAATGTTCTTGCATTGAGGAAGTATTTGAGTAGAGATCCACCCCATAAAAGGTTTATATGAGTTGGAATTGTCTAGACGACAGCGGATATTCCCCCTTAATTTCTACTCCATTATGAAAAGTTATTGATATAAGTTTGCACATACTAATTAACACAATATTATGATTAGCATATTTGACAAAATCCATAACTTTTGAGAGACCAGCAGCAAAATTTCTGGAAGATGCCGAACTAGGTAGACATGCTGCACTGCCTCCAGATCCTCTCCAACAAAGGTACAAGGGACAAAATTCCATGGATCCAGATAATAATCCTGGAACCCTGAGCTTTGCTGCAAAACATAGAGAATTGGATTGAAAACTGACTAGGAGAAGACACTTAAGCAAAAATGCCAGAAAAGGAGACAGATGGTAAATGGTTGCCTGGCCTGACATAGCATGGCCAATCATGAACTTTTGCAGGCAGCTTCGGCTCTGAATCATAGCTTGACAACACACTGGTGCCTGCCTGTGAGAAAGGAGCCATTCTTCCTTGTTCCCCAGGCTCTCCTCATAACCAACAGCATGACACCTACTTCCACCCACCCCCCCCCCACTGTACAGTCCCTCATGCCTTCTAGTACCCCACTTCCTCTGCGCCTGAGTCTGAAGGTGAGTAAACTCTAATGCATCACACCTACAGAATTCACAGTGCTGGGTCCCTCAATACCACTGGACAAACAAGGACTCTTTGCATAACCAGTTACATTGCTCCCAGGTGCCCTCTGAGCCCACAAGAACTCTCTCAAGAACAAACACCCTGACTTCAACCTCTATCTAAGAAGGCATGACGAACCACTTCTTAACCAGGTACTCTGAACCCAGACAACATCTAACCTGGTAGGAACTCCACATAGGATCAGGCAGTGCACCCCCTCATACTACCCTGTGGAGTCTTGGCTGGCAGAGGGGGCCAATACATACTGGTTGCCCTCTCCACCACTGTTTCTCTTCTCGCGATCTGGTCTCCATTCTAGTTTTTTACTTTCCCTTCCCTTATTTCTTTTTTCTTCTGTTTCTTTCTCCTCCTACCCTTCTTTTTTATTTGAGTTTCCTTTCTTCTTCTTCCTCCTCTCTTTTAAAAAATTAGTTTTATTTAGGTGCAATTCGCATATCATGCATTTCAGTAATTTAATCTTATAAAGAACAATTATGCAACCATTACGAAAATCCACTTGTTTTACCCTCTAATGGCTGTTACTGTTGATTCTTGATTTCCCCTCAACCTTCCCTCCCATGACTCCAAGTAATTATTATTTCAGTTACTGCCTTTATAGATCCATGTACCCTAATTTCCCTATACATAAAAACATACAAAAATCGAAAATGAACCCAGTAATAGTGACCAAACCAACAAAAATGAAAAAAAACCTCAATTAAAAATGAAACAGGAAATATTAAACTAGAATAAATTCAAAATGAGTCAAAAGGGAGATCAAATGGCAAGGCATTATAGTCTAGCCTAACAGCTGCTAAAATAACTTCACTATGCTCTTTGATATTAAGTCTATTCACATTATTAGACTATGGTCAGTGGTTCTTCACTGGAGATTCGATCCATGTAGGAAGGCTGAAAATGGATTTGGGGATTTCACTACCATTTAAAGTTTCTTAACCCTACAGTTTAGTATTCAGGTTCTAGTACCATTCCCTCTTATGATTTTTGGATTTTGTTATTTACAACCCTTGGATCATACAGGATGGTATGCTTCTTCCAATGTGAACTTAGCTGACTCCCCACTTAGATGACTTCTTGTTTTGGAGACATGCTTTTAAGACCCTAAATGCTATTATTTTCTGATAGCTGGACATGGTCTGATTTCTTCACTACACTTTGCTATAGCAATCATGTCTTCATGAGGTTGCGTTCTGACCAAGGAAATGTCAAAAGAACTAATTGTTCTTAAACTAGAGCTATGGTCAAGTAAGAGTTCAAAATCCTTATACCTATGCTGTATGTATTACACTGGGTTGACTAGAGAATTGAATCCGGTGACACCAATATATGTGTATTAAAAAGCTTTATGTCAAGAAGTAATTGCATATCAGGAAAACATTCCAGTCTAGTCCAATTGAAGTCCACAAGACCAATATTAGTCCATAAGTGCCTCTTCCGACTCACATAGCCACATTCAATGATACAGAATGGAGGAAGATCATAGGATGGTAGGTGAGAAATCTTGTGGATCCAATGATCCAATTGTAGTGGATAAATCAAAGGTCTTCTGCAGGTCCCAGCATAGCTCTGGCAGCTCTAAGTGACCCAAGAGCTGGAAGGTGGAGAAAGAGCAGAGAAAGAGAGATAGAGATAGAGAAAGACAGAGAGAGAGAACTTCTTGGATTCTCCTTATGAGAAGGCTACACCTTAATGAGGCATCATCTGGCTCTGACTTGATTAACAGGCTAGACTCCACCCCACCCCCTATTTATCAAGTTGACATGAAATTATGATGTCAGCAATGACATTGCTTGTTCTAAATCCAGCCTGAGCCTTTGGTAGCTCCCTGTTAATGTATTGTGGTAACAATTGTGGATGATTGTCATTAAAATTTAACTCGCATGTGATATCAATGAGCATTTTGATGTATTATCTTTTTTTGAGAATGGACACAAATATTGATCTCTTCCAGTTAAGTGGCCAAGGCATCCAAATTTCCATAGATGAATAAATGCTTCCAGTGCTTTGTCAGCTTTTTGAAACATTTCAGTTGGTATTCCATCCATTCTTGGAGCCTTGCTTTTGGCGAATGTGTTCAGTGAAGTCTGAACCTCTTCCTTCAGCACTGTTGGGTCTTGCTCATATGCTACATCCTGAAATGTTGGAATGTCTTTTGGTTGGGGAACCACCACAACATGAGAAACTGTATTAAAGGTTTGGGGCATTGGGAAGGTTGAGAAGCACTGATCTAAAGTGAAACTATTTGTCTCTCCTGTGTTGAAAAAAGAAGAATGTGGAAGCCAAAGAAAGACATATGGAAGCAATTAGTTGAATCAACCTCAAAAACATTAGCCTCTACTGACCCTGAGACCACAAACTGCTACCTGCCGACCACCACCAAATGCTCTGAAAGGGATCACATTAGAAGGATCTTAGATAGAATGCTGGTCTAATAGGTCACCCTTAGGTTCTGTAATTGAACTTATCCATGTGGCTCAATTTTCAGTTAAATAGTCAATAAGTCTATAAGGGGAACAATAATGCAATCTAGGTATGGACACCGTAGGATAATTGACCATTTGGGATCCAAAAGGGTAGCATTTATCTGAGGACAAGGTTCAGTAAAATCAGGAAAGAGGGAGGGAGGAGTGAAAACAGGAACCATTGGGAGGATGTAGGATGAAAATATTGCATTGAATGAGATCAAACAGAATGTATATAAATTGTTAAATGCAATACTCATCATTTTCTCTGTAAACTCAATTCACATTAAAAGTTAAAGCAATGCAGAAAACCACCAGTAGAAATGACAATAGTGTGTGATTGTAGCTTGTGCAGCTGTACTGTAGCCACCATATTCAAAACATCATTGTAATTACATACTGTTGACAGTTTGGCCAGAATGCATTGAAAACTCAAAAAGAAAATTCACATGCAGTTTTAGCCTTGTAGATATATTGAAATATTGGAAGCTGTGCTACTCTTTTTTTCGAGGCTTATGTTCAGGTCTTCAATACAGGGATTCTGGTACAAATTCTCAGGAGGGCGCCATATCAGAAGGAGCAAGTTGGAAGCCCTAGCCATAATTAAATGTAGGGATACTTTGATTAAAAACACTAATAAATTTCTGCTGGAACATTGCCCCCCAAATTTATGGAAGTCTTTTTTGGTGCATCCCCTCTGACACCATTGGGAATCAAGAGTGCCATCAGTTATGATAGTGAGATGATCTTTAATGCTCCGTAGGTTTAATGTGCATCTCAATTGCCCACGCTACATCCTTAGTGCTGTCATTCACTCTGGGAGGAGTCTCCAAGGAGACGGTGCACATTTTGGCAATCAGCTCTTGGCACCTCCACGTTGATATTTTTACAAAGATTTACACTGCTGAGTTCATTTGCTCAGCTTTGAGGTGTTATTTTATTCAAAGATATATATTTTTTTGGTTCATGGAGATTGGAAAGTTCTCCAGTTTTACCCCAAACCATGAAGCCCCTAGAATTGGAAGCCTGAAAGCAAAGGTATGAAGAAATAGACAACCTATTGAGTGTATAGGGGCTACCTTCTATCTTATTTTATTTAAATTTGCTGCAAATCAATGGTGGAGGGAACATCATTTGGGGAGAGAAGGAGGCATAATGTTGAAGAGACCTGCATTTTGGAGCCTAATACAGCCATTCCTTGGTATTAGAAAGGTTCATAGCCTTTCTGAGTTTCAGTTTTCTCATCTGTAGAAATGTGAGGACTAAGCCCCGGTGGCGTAGTGGTTGTGTGCGAGACTGCGGCCCACTGGGATGGAGGTTCAATTCCAGCTCTCAGGAGCAAAGGCTGGGCCTCCTACTCCCACCACCAGAGGGCAGTGATGCCAAAAAAAAAGAAATGTGAGGGTTTTTTTTGTTGTTGTTGTTTGAGTTACCAGGATAGGGGGAGGTGGGATAAAAAAAAGACAGTAGCCATGGAGCGAGACAGAATCTAAGGGTAGGAGCCAAGGATGATAAAAGCAAATGATACAAGGCGTAGGCAGATGACAGGGGAGACAGTATGTGATAAAAAGCAAAAGGGCAGGACTGGAAAGTTTGAGAAGGCAATTGGTATAAAGCATGATGCCTACAAAGGATAAGGCAGAACAGACCTTTAGCATTTAGAACAAGAGCACACCATAGAGGACCACAGAGTCATTCACATGGAGGACTGGAGAAAGAACTAGATTGTGTTGGGTTGAGGAGGGAGGGGGTTCTGGAGAAAGAAGACAGTGAGATTGCTCTCCTGTCCCAGGCATGTAGGGCAAACTTTGCGGTGAGCAGGAACTGGTCTTGCTATGATGACCACACTGGAGATGATGACTGACTCTGCATTCCATGTGTTCCCCTGAGGATCCATGTCCTCATCCAACAAGCAATATTCTAGAATCAAGGTATTGATTATGTAGGTTTTTGAGATTTCAGGCGCCAATATATGTGGAATGCCTTGCTTCTAGAATAAAACAATCCCTTACCTCTCAGCAGCTATTGCTTGATAGTGATGTTTTCGAGCTGCAGATGAGCAAGGCCACGGGAAAGAGCTCCAAAGGATCTTCTTAGGGGCCTTTTCCAATTATGAGGAAAGGAATCCAGGAGAGAACTTCCTGAATAGTTGAGGTGTAAGTGACTTGGCAGTTTGGGGCGCAGGAATCTGGAAGTCAGAACTCAACCAACAGATCCCATCTCTGGGGGGATGCTTCATACCTTTGACTTACTCATCTAGAGCTTCCCAGGCCTGGAGAAAGAGAGACAGGAAGGATAAATTTGGGTCAGACCACAAAAAAGTGGGTGAAGGGAGATGTTGGACAGTGTAAGATATGACAAAATAACAACGATTTATAAATTATCAAGGGTTCATGAGGGAGGGGAAGCAGAGGGGGAGGGGAAACATGAGGAGTTTCTACCAAGGGCTCAAGTCGAAAGCAAATGTTTTGAGAATGATGAGGGCAACATGTACAAATGTGCTTGACACAATGGGTGGATGTCTGGATTGTGATCAGAGTTGTACGAGCCCCCAGAAAAAGAAGAAAAGTTGGGTGAAATGGAGAAAAGCATAAGGGGGTGGCATTCCTTCCCAAAATTGTCCTGTCCACAAAATTTGTCACTCCCTATGTGCCAAGGGACTCTCCTATTGGCCATTGAGCGAGAACAAGGCAGACAGGATACCTGCCCTAAGTGCAGGAACCACGTGCATGAGTGCTGTGCGGGCGACTGTGGTAGGTGTCAGGGCAGGGGAATGCTGTGGACTGAAGTCGATCCAGGAGCTTAATGAAGAAACACAAGTTCTCTATGGGTCTCTCCTCACTTCCTTCCTCTCTCCCTCATCTTAGGAAGAAACATCCTGCATCCTAGAAATCATTGTGGGCCATGCCCATTAAAGAGGAATTGTATCACATACATGGATTTCACAATGCCTTCGCAGACTGGACAGGAAACGAGCATCCAAGGAAGGATCCAAAGAGCGCTCAACTTGTTTATTTTTCAAATGAATAGCTGTGAATGTGAGGCACAGTCTAGAAAATGGGCAGAGTAGAATCACTATAACCAAATAGACATCCATAGCAGATCAATAGAGAGATTCCAGTTTCGATCAGCAAGCGCAATGAAACCATCACCTTTTTAAGATTTATAGCTGACTAGGAAGTAATTAGGACTGGATTTTAATGACTACACATGATCATGCGGTGGGGGTGGTGGCAGGAAAAGAGTCAAAGTTAGTAAGTAGTGCAAACAGCTTTTGGAATGAATTCAGAAGATTGTTCACACATGATCATGGAATAAAATGTCATTAAAGAAACCCCTAACTTCTGTGCTAATTAAAACATGCTGTATTCCTCTCCTCCTTCCCAATGCTGTTGCCACATTCAGTTTGCAAAGCAGCATGCACTGGGAAGCTATTGCTGATTTGAAAGTGAGCATTAAACAATTAAACTGATGAACTATTCAACAGAAATAGTACTCGCCTTCCGAAGTGCATTAATTCTTTTGTCTGCTCTAATGAACTCTGTCCCAAGATGATTTGGAATTCAGCACCTTTGGCTTCCCTTTCTCAAAGGAAAGGGGCATAAAAGAAAAGATGTAGGCTTTGATTGCTGCTGGGCTTGACCCAGGACCACTTCTTAGGGTTCCAGGGTTCTCTTTCCCAATTGCCTGGGACTTGTGTAGCCATGATTGTGAGCCCCTGAACTCGCTGCCTATTGCAGGATACCCACATCTCGCAAAGCCCACAGCTAATTACTTCTGAGCATCTCCATGGTTTCTCATATTCAGAAACACAGCTTAGATCTGCACGAGAGGTTGAATCCCCTCAGAAGCAGAGATCAACTAAGATGGAATTAAAGAGACAAGACAGGTAGTGCTGAGAGGGAGCCGGAGTAAGCAGGAAGCATCTTCAGACCACAGGGCTGATCTTGAAACTGTCAGGGGAGAGAGGAAAGGAAGGATGGGGCATCAAAAGTGGTATTTTGTTGTTGTTGTTGTTGTTGTTGGTAGGGCTATCACATCAGCTCCAACCGATAGCTACCCTCTGACAACAGAAGGAAACACTATTCACGCACGAGCCGTTCTCACATTCGTTCTTGCTGCAGCTGCACTGGCAATTCATGTGGATGCCCCCTTGGCACCTAGACTTCCAAAAGCTCTGCCTTGGCCCTCTATAGAATTTCTTTTTTGTTATGTTAACTGAGGGTTTTCCAATTAGAGATTTGTTTTTGTTTGGACCAGGATTGTTTTGAAAAAAATTCGATATATTTCAGATGGCTAAGAGACCACTTCTTTTTTTTTTTTTTTTCATTTGGCATGGTGTCGTTTTCCTCAAATAATTTAATTGGGGTTTCATACAATACTTATTACAATCCATCCATCCATCCATCCATCCATCCATTGGGTCATGCACATTTGTACATTTGTTGCCCTCATCATTCTCAAAACATTTGCTTTCGACTTGAGCCCTTGGTATCAGCTTCTCATTTCCCCCTCCCTCTCCACCCATCCCTCATGAATCCTTGATAATTTAAAAATTAATATTATTTTGTCATGTCTTGTTTTATTAAATCCTTTTATTGGGGGCTTGTACAAATCTTATTACAATCCATCTATACATACATACATACATTGTATGTCAAGCACATATATACATTTGTTGCACTCATCATTCTCAAAACATTTGCTGTCTCATAGTGGGGCCAGCCATATGGTCCTCTCTGTGCATTGGCTGTTCTGAGTGGGGATGTTGTCCTCAAGGCTTGGTGTATCTGGATGTGCTCCACTCTCTCCTTCCCCCTTCATTTGTTCCCATGTGCTCTGATAAGACATGTCCCTCTCCCCAAGCTACAGCTTCAATGCTGTCCTCTGAAGTGAATTCTTCTGCGGAGAGGGGCAGCTGCCTATGTAGTTGGCATTGTGGCTGGCCCCTCAGACTTCTCTACTGATTCCCTACTTCATGCCAGTATGTTGCATTCACATATTGGAGCATCAGGTTGTAGATCATTTATTTTTCAAAGCACATTGAAGAAGTGTTTTAATGGGAGAGAGGGCAGAGAAGGAGAACAACATGTTCTTCATAGCCAGAAGTACTACTTCAGAGGAGGGCAGTTAGGGTGGAATGTCCCAGTGGGTAATTTAGAGCTGAGGCAAAAGCTGCGGGGATCCAGGGACCTAGAGTACCGGAAGAAGAGTGGGAGGTGGGCAAAGGCAAAGGGAAGAAAAATGTCACTGATTTTTGAAATTTTGTGATTTTCTTTTTTGTTCTTTCTTTTTCTTTAAACGTTTTATTGTGGGCTCTTACAACTCTTATAATAATCCATATACATCAATTGTATCAAGCGCATTTTTACATATGTTACCATCATTATTTTTTAGACATTTTTTCTTTTTTGTAAAAAAGTCATTTTGGGCTGAGCCCCGGTGGCGTAGTGGTTGTACGCGGGACTGCGGCCCACTGGGTTGGAGGTTCAAATCCAGCAGCAAGGCTGGGCGTCCTACTCCCACCACCAGAGGGCAGTGATGCCTAAAGTAAAAAAATATATATATATAAAAGTCATTTTACTGGGGGTTTGTACAACTCTGATCACAATCCAGACATCCATCCATTTTGTCAAGTACATTTGTACATTTGTTGCCCTTATCCTCAAAACATTTGCTTTCGACTTGAGGCCTTGGTATCTGTTCCTCATCTCCCCCCTCCATCCCTCATGAACCCTTGATAATTTATAAAATATTATTATTTTGTCATATCTTACACTATCTGTCACCTCCCTTCATCCACCATTCTGTTGTCTGTCACCCAGGGAGGGTGCTATATGTATCCTTGTAATTGGCTCCCCTTTTCTACCCCACCTTCTCTCCACCCTCCTGGTATCATCACTCTTATCACTGGTCCTGAAGGGATAATCTGTCCTGGATTCCCTGTGTTTCCAGTTCCTATCTGTACTAATGTACATTCTTTGGTCTAGCAGAATATATAAGGTAGAATTGGGATCATGGTAGTGGGGGGAAGGAAGCATTTAAGAACTCAAGGAATGTTGTATGTTTCATTATTGCTACACTGCACCCTGGGTGGCTCATCTCCTCCCTGTGACCCTTCTGTAAAGGGATGTCCAATTGCCTACAATGGGCTTTGGGTCCCCACTCCATACTCTCCTTCATTCACAATGATATGATTTTTTGTTCTTTGATGCCTGATACCTGATTCCTTCAATACTTCTCGTGATCACAGTCTGGTGTGTTTCTTCCATGTGGACTTTGTTGTTTCTGAGCTAAATGGCTGCTTATTTATCTTCAAGTCTTTAGGATCCCAGACACTATATCTTTTGATTGTGGGGCATCATCAGCTTTCTTCACCACATTTGATAATGCACATATTTGTCTTCAGTGATTGTGTCGGGAAGGTAAGCATCATGGAATGCCAGGTTGATAGAACAAAGTGTTTCTGGCATTGAGGGAGTACATGAGTGGAGGACCAATGTCTATTTGCTACCTTAATACTAAACCTGTAAATCCATGCACATAGATCTATTTTCCATCGTCATATAAATATATGTACATATATACATACCTGTATTTATATCTTTATAAATGCCCTTTGCCTCCTAGTTCTTTCCTCTAGTTCCTTTTACTTTCCTCTTATCCCACAATCATGCTCAGCCTTGATTTGGGTTTCAGTAATTCCTCTGGGTTACATTGTCCTTGATCAAGCCCTACCAGGCTTCTTACACCTTCCTCACCACTGTTTTGGATCTCTTGTTGTTCCCTTGTCCCTGGGTTTGTTAACACTACTTCCGTCCCCCCACCTCCCCCTCTCCCATGTTCCCCAGAACTGCCAGTCCCATTGTTTTCTCCTCAAGATTGTTTAACCAGCCTATATTATCTAGATAGGCCTGCATAGAAAATAATATGCACAAAAACAAGACAGAAGAAAGCAAAACAATAGCAAAAAACAAATGACAAATCAAGAAACACCTGTAAATGGTTCAAGGTCTGTTTTGTGGTCAAGTCTGATGGGGTGCCATGCCCTGGTCCAAAGTCTATCCTTGACACTCCTTCAGGACCTCCATGCTCTGCTCCCCCAACTGCTCTGCTGTGTGCCCTTAGTGTTCTGCCTTGGTGTGGTAGGGTCAGACTGGGTGCATCCTGGACACTGTGGCTCCAGTGTTGCCTCCCATAGGGCCATGGGTCAGTGAGGGATGTTGTGTCTCATAGTGGGGCCCACTATCTGGTTCTCTTTGTGAATTGGTTGCTCTGGGTGGGGATATCGCCCTCAAGGCTTGGTGGGTCAGCATGTGCTCCTCTCCCTCTCCCTCCCCCTTCATTTGCTCCCATATCCTCTGATCAGACATGTGCCCCTCCCTGAGATGCAGCTTCAGCGCTGTCCTCTGAAGTGAATTCTTCAGAGTGGGGCACGCTTGTCTGTCCACGGGGCAGTGTGTGTGGGGTGGCGGCGGCGGCGGTGGTGGTTGTCTGTCCATACAGTTGGAATTGGGGTGGGCCTTTCAGACCTCTTTAGTGATTCCCTGTTTCATGCCAGTATGTTGCATTCACATCTTGGAGCATCAGGTTGTAGACCATTTATTTTTCAAAGCACATTGAAGAAGTGTTTTGATGGGAGAGAGGGCAGAGAAGGAGAACGGCATGTTTTTCATAGCCAGAAGCACTACTTCAGAGGAGGGCAGTTAGGGTGGAATGTCCCAGTGGGTAATTTAGAGCTGAGGCAAAAGCTGCGGGGATCCAGGGACCTAGAGTACCGGAAGAAGAGTGAGAGGTGGGCAAAGGCAAAGAGAAGAAAAATGTCACTGATTTTTTAATTTTGTGATTTTGTTTTCTATCAAATGTAGGACCTTTTTATTGGTCTGTTATTTTATTGATCTCTACAGTGACAGGGTGAAATAGGAATTCTATTCTTTTCACAGTGCAAGAACTGGAGTGCAAAGCATTAGTGGACTCCCCTAAGGTCTCCTAGATGGGATCATAGATGTAAGGGTTCTGATGCTGATGCAAATGTGGACCCTCAACACAATTATTGACCACAATAAATCTGCCCTTCCCCTTTTTCCCAGCAGGAGACTTTCTTGTAAGCCCCAGAACTTGGGTTCCAGGATACAAGCTGGTGAGAGTTGCAGAGCCAGGCCAGAACCCTGGTAGCTCTGGCAGTCTTTTTGTTCAAACACATTGAAGATCTACACACCCATTTTAATGTGTGTGAAGAGCACAACCCATTTTAATGCTGGGGGAGCTCGTAATTTTAAAGCACCTGTGTCAGTCCGGGTAGACTAGAGGAACAAATTTCATAGACACGCATGTGGATATAAGAAAAAGGTTTATATATAAGAGAAATAGGACATTAAGAAAGCACCCCCATCCAGTCCAGTACAAAGTCATAAGTCCGATATTAACTCATAAGCCCGATACTATAAAGTCTCCTTTCGACTCACGAAGTCACATGTCCGTGGGTGCAGAACCCCGGTGCTGGCAGTGGTCTCATGGCTCCTCGCTTCCAGGACTCAGGGTCCATCAAGAGCATCCAGTGGTGGCAGAAACAACTGAGTGCTGGCAGGGGTCCTCACATGGCCTCTCCAGCTTCAGAGGTCTGGCACCATCAGGGGAAATTCGTGTGGCTTTTGCTCCAGCTCCTTCAGCTTCTCAGATGCTGCCATCTTGTCTTGTCCATGATTAATCGTCTCTGAGACTAACTCCCAACAACTGGAGAAGATAGCTTCTCATCTTCACAAGGGAAATATCGTAAGACTTCCCAGATATATCAGGAGAAAGCCATGCCCACACAGAGGCCTCATTGGCTACTCAATGGCTATCTCCAGATTAACAGGCTAAACACCACCCCTACATCTCAATCATGAAATTAACATAAGCACATGACTGCCACAGCACCCACAAGTGATTCTTCTTTCTCTCTGTTTTGTCAAGGCTGTGTTTTCATGTAACCCAAAGAGACAATTAGGTTAGAGATCATTCTATTTCTCTTTCAGGTAATGACCCAGTATTTTCCTCCAAGCTCATCCAAGCTCAGAGGGCTATTAAAACCATTTGTAAGATATTTCCTTTGCCTGAGAAACATTTTTTGTCACAAGATCTAATAATGGGAGTAATTGGTTGAATAGTTGCAATAGCAGGGACTCAGGGGGCCATTTACACTTGGCCCATGTTGACGTAGTAGAGGCCTCATTAGAACCAGGGCCATAAGAAAGTGAGCTTTTCATTTTCAAAAACGAAGTATCATTTTCTCTCCTTGGTCTTCTATTCAAGAAATTCTCAATATTTGGACACACCTGGGCAGGGAAGTCAGAGAACTGGAATGCAATTGGATAAAGGAACATAAACCTATAAAAATCTAATGAATTGTGTTTTTCTTCCAGATCTGACTTAAGGGGACTGGCGATGGATCAAATGAGCTATATAAATGCAAATCTCTGGGCTCCCATTCTGTGAACAGAGGTCATTCACTGAGTCACAACATAGACACATGAGGGCCGGTGTCTACACCAGGCCTTGGGTTTCCCTGAGATGGAAATCCCAGTTCAATGATTTTACCTTATACCTAGGGACTATCATGGTCACCCAAGTCCCATGTGTCCCAAATATAGTTGCGGAGTTACTACTGGTATTTTGACAGTTTTATAAAATATCAAATTGCTACCAACTTGTCATGTCTGGTGGTTACTGTTCCTGGTTGAGAACCCAAAACTTGATGCTTCAAACTCACCAGCTCCCTCTGCTTGAACAAGTTGTCAAAGTCTCCTTCCATAAGAATTTACAGAATTAGAAGCCTCGTGGTCAGTGCTAGCATGCGCTATAGCAGTGGTTCACAACATGCCTAATGCTGCGATCCTTTAATACAGTTCCTCATGTTGTAGCAGACCCCAATCATCGATTTATTTTTGTTGATACTTTATAACTGTCATTTTGCTACTGTTATGAATCAGACGACCCCTGTGAAAGGGTCATTTGAGCCCCAAAGGGGTCGCCACCCATAGGTTGAGAACCGCTGTCCTATAGAGTTGTTTTCACTTGGAGCGGACTCAACACAGTGGGTTTTTGGTTCTTATGTTTTAGGGAAAGTTGGAAGAATGCATCTAATTTTTTTTTGAGAATTGGTGCATGGTTTAATTTTTTTTAAATTCAGAATAAATAGATAGGAGTGGTGTAAATATGAGTTTTTCTAAAATCAGTTTGTGTTGGGCCGCTGGCAAACATGTAACAATGATAAAAGTAATCTAATCAAAAGCCAAGCCTTACAGGCAAATCCATTTCTTTTTTTTTTAATCCTTTTATTGGGGGCTCATAAAACTCATCACAATCCCTACATCCATCCATTGTATACAAAGCACATTTGTACCTTTGTTACCATTATCATTCTCAAAACGGTTTTTTCTACTTAAGCCCTTGGTATTAGTTTCTCATTTTCCTCTCCCTCCCCGCTCTCCCCCTCACGATCCCTTGATAATTTATAAATTATTATTATTTTGTCATATTGTACACCGTCTGATGCCTCCCTTCACCTACCTCCCTGTTGTCCGTACCCCAGGAGGTTATATGTAGATGCTTATAATCAGTTCCCCCTTACTACTTATCTTCCCTCTCCCCTCCCTGTATCGTCACTCTTTCCACTGGTCCTGAAGGGATCCTCTGTCCTTGATTCCCCATGTTTCTGGTCCCATCTGTTCCAGTGTACATCCTCTGGTCTAGCCGGATTTGTAAGGTAGAATTCGGATCATGATAGTGGGGGGGGGGGGGGGGGAAGGAAGCATTTAAGAACTAGAAGTTTCATTGTGAATACACCAATTTTTTACAAAGAGAATTTACTACATGAGAGACAACTGTAGGGAAACTCAAAGAGCAATGGACCTACATTTGATTCTCCTAAGCTCTGTTGTTGGATGACTGTGAGATCTGGTTCAATTAATTTACCTACCATATATACTCACGTATAATCAGAGTATCCCAGCAAATTTTAAATCAGTATTTGTGGTAAATTTAGGTACCTCGACTGATAATTGGATTGGCTTTTACTCAAGTATATACAGTATTGAAATAGGAGTTCCCCCAAGTACAAATTGGGGTACCAATGTTCCATAGGGTAGTAATTTGAAAATTAAAATGAGAAAGTATTTGTAGAAGCACTTTATAAACTTTCAAGAACTGTATCCAGGTGACATAATTATTGATACTGAACAGTATATCTCAGGTCAGCCGGTGTCAAATGGTTTTTAAAAGAAGACTAGAGATGAGATGCCTCCGCAAATTAGTGTTGTCCTTAGTGCTGTGGGTGGAGCAGTGCTTTGGGATCATTAATCGATTGATGTGACATGGTTCAAAATGAGAAGAAACATCTATGAGCATCCATTAATAATAGAAATGTGGAATGTACAAAATATGAATTTAGGAAATAGGACATTGCAAAATTTGAAATGGAACACTATGATATCATAGACATTAATGAAGTGAAATAGAATGGTACTGACCATATTGAATCAGTTGACCATATGGTCTATGGTGCTGGAAGAGATAAACTGACGAATAATATTTCATATATATAAGTACAGCTTGCTTAACTGATTGTGCCACTGGAGCTTCAGGATAATACTTCATTAACTATCAGGAACATTTTAAAGATCTATGCTGAAGTACAATATTGCCAGTGATAGGATTTTATCCATATGCCCCAAAGGAAGACTGCTCAATATGACTTTGTTTTTTGTTTTTTGTTTTTTTTTTTGGCATCACTGCCCTCTGGTGATGGGAGTAGGAGGCCCAGCCTTTGCTCCTGTGGAGCTGGATCAATTTGACTATTATTAAATTTACACACCTACTAGTAGTGCCAAAGATGAAATCAAAGATTTCTACCAACTTCTGTAGTCTGAAATTGATCAAACTTGCAACCAAATGCACTGATAATTACTTGTGATTGGAAACTCAAGGAAGGATCCAAAGATAGAAAATTTGGCCATGGTGGGAGAAACTACAATGGAGATTATATGACTTAATCATTGAAGGTACACTTTTCGACAACATAAATGGTCACTATGCATGTGAAGTTTGTCACATGGAATACACAGGGATCAAACTAACTCCTCCTCTGGAAAGAGACAGTAGAGAAGCTCAGTGTCACTAAAACAAAGCCAGGGGCTGGCTGTAAAACAGATATCAGATGCTTACATGGAAGTACCAGTTGAAGAAAAATAAAACAAGTCCATGGGAGCCAGAGAACAACCTTGAGTACCTCTTACGCGAATTTCGAGACTGTCTCAAGAATAGATTTGACACATTGGGCAATAATCATTGGAAACCCGACAAGTTGTGGGATGAGGTCCAAGGCATTATTCGATGTGAACTTGGCAGCCCTAGCAACAATACAACTCTGTGAAGTAGGTGCCGTTATCCCTACTTTGCAGAGGGAGGCATCTGACATTTAGGTATAGGCTAAATAGGACCTGGTTTAATATTGTAGGTCATCTCACTCTCTGTGGATGTGGTTCCATCTCATTTTTGAGTATGAAAATTTTAATTTTATCTTAGTAATACTCATATAATGATTAATAACCCTGAACAAGAACATTTCTTATTTGACAGCTGTTCCCCACAGAGTCTCAGAATGAAAGGAATAGAATGTTCAAACTGTACACTTTGAGGAGTTTAATTAAGAAGCTATTTACAAATGTATGAGCAGCGTTTGGAAAAACCAATAAGCAATGACATAGAAATACCAGTAGCTAGCAACAATGAGGAATTGCGTACTCCTAAATATGAAGGGGCAGGAGGATGAAAATGTCACCGAAACCTACAGAGGGGTATAAGAAGAAGGCCAGAGCTAGTTGATGAATGCAACCACATTAGCTCGTCTGGGAAGTAGTGGATGGGAGGGGGAAATAAATACCCCACTTCACTCTGACAGCTTATTGCTGCTCCCTACCTATTGGCCAAAATTCAAGCGGCAAACAGAAAAGAACCAGTATATTTGTCTCTGATTACCATATATACTTCTATATAAGCTGAGTTCCCCCAGCACATTTTAATGCAGTTTTGTGGTAAAATTAGGTGCCTCGGTTGATATTCGGGTTGACTTATACTTGAGTATATACGGCATTTCAATCATAGATACTCATTGTAAAATAAAATTCAAATACTGTATAATGTAAAAGGAAGAGAACAAACACACCTGGAATATAACTATTAACCTATTTGTGCAATACTCTATCTCTGTAGATACATAAAAATGAGTTGGGTGGATTTACCAATTGCAATAGACCCCAAAATGCAGTGATTTGACACAGTGGAAATGTATTTCTTGATTATGGTATGTATCAGATACCCAGCCAGCCTGTTTGCCCAGGACTATCCTCTTCTTTTTCTTTTTTATTCCTTTTAAAATATATATTAATCATTTTATTGGGGGGAAGGCTCTTACAAATCTTATGATAATCCATCATTGAATTGTATCAAGCACACTTGTACATGTTGCCATCAATATTCCCCCCAACTTCCCTTTTTCTTTGAACCCTTGGCATCAGCTCCTCTGTTTTTCCCCTCCCTCTCCTACCCTCATGAAATCTTGATCAATTATATATTGTTGTTATTTTATATTTTATACAGTCCGTTGCCTACCTATACCCACATTTCTGTTATTTGCCCCCCTGGGGAGGGCTATAGATCCAACATTTCTCCTCCCCACCCCCAACCATTCCCCTACCCTCATGATATTGCTACTCCCTCTACTGTTCCTGAGGGTTTTATCCATCCTGAATTCCATGTGCCAACAGCTCTTCTCTGTACTAATGTGTGAACTACAATCTAACTAGATTTGTAAGGTAGAACTGGGTCATGGTAGTGGCAGGGAGGAAGCATTCAGCGAGTAGAAGAATGAAGTGTGTTTCCTTCGTGCTATACTGCACCCTGACTGAAGCATCCCTTTCTTGTAACCCTTCTGTGGAGGGATGTCCAGTTGTCTACAGAATGACTTTGAGTCTCCACTCCAACCCCCCTCTTTCCCATCAATATAATTGTCAGGACTATCTTCTGTGATGTCATTCAGGGACCTAGGTTCTTTTTATTTCAAGGTTCCTATAACTTATGACCTTGCTGTTATTCGCATCTAGTTGATGGAAAGGGAAAGAGCATACAGAAGTGCTTAGGAAGAGGTTTATTTTGCTATTTGTATTTACTTGATTTATTTTTAATGGAATTTTAAGTTTTATTAACATATAATTCACATATCATATAATTCAATAGTTTAAATGTATGAAGGTTGCAAAATCACCAACACAATCCATGTTAGATCATTTTCATATTTTCAAGTTGTTATAGAGTTGCTTTTGTATCAATTGTCTTTTTTTAAATTTAATTTTAAGTTTTAGTGATACAAAAATTTTCATATCACATATTTTCATAGTTTAGTCGCTTTTAAAAAAGTTGTACATACATCATCACAATCAATTCTAGTGCTCCTTCCTCCCTCCTGCACTTGTTATTGGCTCCCCAATTGCCCCCCCCCACTCCCATCTCTGAGACAAACAATTGCATCATATATTGCTTTGTGCTTTCACTCTTTCTGTGTTTCAGAAACTGGGGAAGCTAAAAAGCAAAACCATGCAGAACGAGATAAGAAGAAAAAATAATATAAAGATAAATAATAAAAAACCAAGAAAGAAAAAAACAGCCAGCAACATTAAAAAACGGTAGAGAAAAATTTCTGCCATGAACAAGTGAGAAATATTTAAGCCTAGAGCAAATTCAGTGTAGTTCAAGAGAGAGGTCAATTGACCAAGTAACTTATCTCATGGTTTGATCCACCATAATAAAGTTTACAATACTCTCTGTCTGATATTAAAGCTGTCTGAGTGTCTTGCTTGTGGCTTGAAGGAATCTACCAGAGGCTCGGTTCAACTAGATACTCTGCAGATGGATCTTGGACTTCCACTGTTCTCCATAGCCTTCTACAAATTGGGTGTTCACAATTTTAGCTCTGATACTTTTCCTTTTGTCATATTTGGATATATAATCACCATCTTTGGATCAGTGATGTTGGTGTGCTTCTTCCATGTGGACTTAGTTGATGCCTCACTTAGATGGCTGCTTGTTTGAACACAAGCTTTAGGAACCTGGACACTATTCCAACTGATAGCAGGGCACCATCTACTCACTTTATCACACTTTGCTGTGGCACCCTTTTCTTCAGTGATCTCTTCCTGGAGGTGAATATTGAGCAGGACTATGTTATCAGAACTGTTTTTGGACTGTGGCAACATTTAAGTGGGACTTAAGCCAAGGTTGAATGAACCACTTCCACATACATCCACTAATAGAATTGTCACATGGGCACAAATAGCTCCAAGAGAGGCTAAAAAATGAAATCCAGCATCGAGGAAGGAGGGTGAGTGAATTCTAATGGATATAAATCTTTCTCAGTTATAGCCACATGTATGTGTATGTGTATGATTTCTCCAGTAATGGGTTCCTATCATATGGAAGTTTAGTCATGTAGACAATTGCATGCAGTTTAATCTTTTTTGTTTCTACCTTCTATTTATGGTCTCTACCTGTTCTATCAATTCCCACTTCTACCCCATATAAGCAACTCCTTTTTAAAAGCTCTTCCAACACCCATGAATGATTTTAAGAACAAACAATTCTCCATAAACTCGGAATAGAAATGGAACGTCCCTAACTTCATAAATAACAACTACAAATATTCTGCATCATGGGTAATGGTGAGGAAGAAGCGGAAATTTACCCCCTCAGATCAAAAACCAGGCAAGGATGATCTCTCCTATCACGCGTAGTTCCCATCAGACTAGATGTCTTAGGAAACAAAAATTAGTAGATGATACAAAGTGGGGGAAGGAAGGAAGCTCCTCATTTAAGGACAGCATTGTTGACTGTAGCAAAATGTCGAAGATTTGATAAATATAACCTTCTAAAATGAATAAGTGTCACAAAATCACAACATCCAAAGTTTGGCTCCAAAAAGCAATTTTCTACATACCAGCATGAATAATTGGAATTTGAAATTGAAAGAACAATTTTATTGCAATCTCACCCCCCCCCCCAATTAAATCGGGGACAAGTTGTGCTTTTTACTTCTCTATTTAAAGAAGAAAAAAAGATCATGGGACGTCCTCAGGGAGCGTGTTACCCCGTGACTACAAAGGAAAACTTCAGAAGTGAATCTCTCACCTCCCTTTTACTGCTTGTGATGTCGTCAACACTGTCCCTATGTGAGCAATGGATATCTGGATAACCTAATGCCTCACGAGGGAGTCATGGAAATCAAAGTGATGTCGGCCTTTAATAGCACTGTGTCTTTATATAAGTGCATGTACTAGTTCTGTTCCCATATGTGGCAAATTAGAGATAATCAATTTTTTTCCACAAAAGGCAGGGCTCAATTCCCTTCCCCCTTGAAGCTGGGCTGGCTTCAATGATTTGCCTGACCAGGAGAAGGTGAGGAGAGGGACAACCTGGGGTTTGGGAAGATAAATGATGAAAAGCACTCCAGCTTCCACTTGAGTCTTTTGAGAGAACGGGGGGAGGGGAAGGAGATGGGAAGTGAGAGCAAAGAGAAACCTGAGAAAGGGGTTTGAGGCAGCCTTCTCATGCCATGTCCCCTGCATCCCTTCACCTTCCTTCAAGAGTGTCTGGTGTTCCGGCTTTGCCATGTGTGGAAACTCCATGCTAAAACTCGGATGCTCATGCTGGAGCTTGTGCATACGTACCTTTGCACTCCCTACTCAATCTATGAATCAGTATTCCTTATTGCTGATTTGATCTCAGCCCCGAGGAATCATGGAAAGGACACTTTTCCCTTGCTTGTACAATGTACTTATAGTAGGGGTATGACCTAGCCAAATCCTGTTTGGGCGGGATACTGCCCCAGCTGTAGTCTTCAATCAGTTTTGTTTTTTTTTTGTGGGCATCACTGCCTCTGGTGGTCCTGGGATTTGAACCGCCAAGCCCGCGAGCTGCAGTTCCGCACTCAACCACTTACGCCACCGGGGCTCAGCCCTCAACCAGTTTTAAAAACCAAGGGAAAATGATACCCAGAGAGAAATTAGGGAAAATGATGCTATGTGGAGGGGATTGCAGCCAATGTCATTAAACAAAATGTATATCAAGTATTCAAGGGAAAAGTTTGCTCTGTAAACGTTCACCCAAACAACAAAAAATAATGCAATAAGCAAACAACCCTAAAGGGATTTGCATTTCACAAAGTGAATGGGACCGAGGAAGCTTTAAGTGCTCCTTCAGCCCCGAGATGCTGGCTGAGTCTATGCACAGATCTGTGTTTGACTCGATCATAATTAATGAGCATCTGGCCAGGCTGGTGCTTCTCCAGAGGGTTAACCAGAGGGTTAGTGAGCTGGAGAGACAGAGATTTATTTATTTATTTGAGGGGGCAAGCTTCCCTCTTGAAGCTGGAAAGACTCTTTTGCTTGCAGAAAAGCAAAAAAAAAAAAAAAAAAGGGAGAAAATGAAGAGCAAAAGGAATTTGTGAGAATTGTGGGTTGGAGACTGGTGGGGAAAGAGCTTCTCAGCAAAACAAGTTTAGTGAGAAGCTTTGGGAACAGTGGGGGTAACTGGTTACAAGGTGTAGCAACAGGAAGGCCTGAAGCGGGAGAATCAAGTGTGAGTGAGAAGATCCTTGGTGATCACAAAGAGACATTTGGCAGGGTGGAAAAGGGGAGCTTTTCAGCTTTCTATACCAACTACTGAACACATGTTAAATAGTCCTTGTTTTGAATCAAATTTCTCAACATCATTCTGTTCCAAGAGTATTGAACAAGATATGGTAGGTAAGCAAAAATATATATCGCTTGACTTAATATGATAGATGTGCCAGGTATAACACCCATTAAATTAAGCAAGATATTCCTAACAGTCATCCTGCGAGTGCTTCTTGCTAAAGACAGCCAAATTATGCTTGTGTTATCTGTATAATTCTTATCAAGTGGTGGTAGGCATATATTTGGGAAGCCCAGGACCCAAGGCTGAGGATACAAAATCAGAACTATTGCCCGATAACATTAAATTTCATGTAACATATACTGAAGATGTTTCAAGAGTTGTCTTGGGTCACATCTGTGACTACATGAATGAAGACGTGCTAATGACTTGTGTTAAACTCTCATATGTCAGAATAGAACTGTGCCTTGTATTCAATGGCTGAGGGTGGGAAGCAGATTGGCAGACCTTTCTTCAAAGATGAGCAGATTTGAACTCCCAACCTTTTGGATGTACGTGAATAAGATCTGGGTTTGGGCTCCTGTGAAATGGATACCTAGTGCGTGAGACAGGCACAGAGTGTTCTAAATGTTGATTAACGTTCTTTCAAGTGCTATGAAGATTTAATTCACCCTGAGTACGGGGAATCCCTGACAGGCACAAATCGTTAAACATTCGACTACTAGCTGAAAGGTTGGCAGTTCAAATCTATCCCGATAGAGACCTTGGAAGAAAAACCTAGAGATCTACTGGAAAAACAAAAACAAAAAACCAGCCATTGAAAATCCAATGAAGGACAGTTCTACTCTGAACCATGTGGGCTTACCCAAGTAACAGGGTATGAAGACTGTTCTGGGAAAGGTGGGGTGTATAAAAGATTGAAATGAGGAGATGAAACAACTCAAGGATGGGGGAATACTATACATTTGGCCAGTCATTAAGGGATGTGAGCTGAAAATTAATGAATGGTCATCTTATTGGTGGTGTTTGGTAGCACGAGAGAGATCCTTAAAGAGGAAACCAGAACAAGGAGGAGTTTTTCTGCCCTAGTCTCTTCATTAGCATGAATACCTACTTTATAGGCAAGTTTGCAATTGTTGACTAATTGAAGGGGCTATGCTGAGGATGCTACTAAAGTGGAGAAATTCAACCAATGCAGGTGCCACAGGGTTAGGCTAGGCATATGTGACTGGATGCACTGGGGAGATGAGAGAGTAGGACACATGCAGGAACCATAAGAAGACCATACAAGAAAACCCTACTTCTCAAATAACCAGAGAACATGAAAGAGGATCACTGTGATGAGGGGATTTTCAGTTGCCAGGCATCGTCTAAATTCTGTTTAAGTAGCCATACAATATATCCTTGGACAACTTTAACTTTCCCAGACTACTCCAATGTAGGAATACTAATGGGGGATTGCATTAACATGGATAATCTAAATGGACTCCACTGGTGCTTCCCTACACATAATGTTGAATTTCAGGCCTGGCCCACTTCAAGTCTAAACCAAGGAAACTTACATGATACAACCCTCACTTGAACTTTGTGTCAAACTTATCAGGATTTTTCTCATAGAGAGAATACTATTAATTTTGCATGTGATAGTGGCATTGTGATCTTTGTAACAAATGAATCCACATCATGAAATACTTATGGCTGAAATTGTAGTTGCATATGATTTGCTTCAAAGTATCACGCATGGGAAAGTAAAGGGGCTATATGTGGAGATAAAACAAAACTGGTCAATAGATAATTGCTGGAGATGAGAGGGGTTCATTCTGCCATTTTTTTCATTTTAAATCTATTTTAATTTAAAAAATCATTTTATTGGGGACTCTTACATACATCCATTGTGTCAAACACATTTGTACATATGCTGCCATCATCCTTTTCAAAACATTTTCATTCTACTGAGCCCTTGGTATCAGCAAATTTCCCTCCCTAGCTCCCTTCTAAACCCTTGTAAAATTATGTTATTATTTTCATATCTTACATAATCCACTGTCTCCCTTAACCCATGTTTGTTGTTTGTCATACTGGGTGGTGGTGGGGGGGGTGTATGTTGATCATTGCATTTGGTTTCCCCTTTCTCTGCCCACCTTTCCCGTATTATCCTGGTATGACTACTCTCATTATGGGTCTTGAGGGGTTTATATGCTCTGGATTTCTTGTGTTTTCAGCTCTTAACCTGTGCATAGTACATGCTCTGGTTTAGTTGGATTTTTAAGGTAGAATTGGATCTTGATAGTGAGGGAAGGAACATTAAAGACTGAGAGGAAAGTTGTGTGTTTCATCATTGCTGTATTACGCTCTGACTGGCTCATCTCTTCCTTGTGACCTTTCTAGAATGGGATGTCCAATTGTCTACAGATGGGCTTTGAGTCTCCACTCCACAGACCCCCCCCCATTCACATTGATATGAGTTTTTTGTTCTGGTTCTTTGATGGCTGATATCTGATCCCAATGGTATCTCATGATCACACAGGCTGGTGTGCTTCATCCATGCTTTGTTGCATCTCAGCTAGATGGCCATTTGTTTGTCTTCAAGCCTTTAAGACCCCAGACACTATCTCATTTGATAGCGAGGCACCATCAGCTCTCTTCACATTTGCTTATGCATCTATTTTGCCTTCAGTGATCATGTCAGGAAGGTGAGCATCACGAAATGCTAGGTTATTAGAGCAAAGTGTTCTTGCATTGAGGGAGCGCTTGAGACCCTATGTCCACCTGCTACCTTAATATAAACCTATAAATATATGCACATCGATCTATTTCCCTACTGTTATATAAAAATGTATTACATATGTAGATGACTATACTTAGAACTCTATAGATGTCCTTTGCCTCCTAGTTCTTTCCTCTTGTCCCACTATCATGTTTGGTCTTTGTTCAACTTTCACTAGACTCTTGGCTACAATGCATTTGATCAAACCCCACCAGCATTCTACCAAATTTTATATATGTTTCAATTGTTCGTAATAGAAAGAGAGGGGGCACACTGAGTCAAAATCACCGTATTGACCCAAATGAATGAAGATTTCCAATTTCTTGTTCCCAAAAGTAGAGTTTTCTAATATGTGTTCTATCAATATAAAACCAAACGAACAAACCACTTGCTGTTGCTGTGACTTTGAATCACGATGACCCCAGGTGTGTCAGAGCACAGCTCTACACTCTAAGGTTTTCAGTGGCTGCTTTTTTTCAGAGATAGATTACCAGACCTTTCTTCTAATTCTTCTGGGTGGAATTGAACTTCCAACCTTTCTGGGAGCAGCTGATATGTAAACCATTGACACTATCCTGGGATTTCCAATAAAACAAACATCAACCTTTAAAAGAAAGTGGTGGATACTTCGAAGTATCCTAAGAAGCCCAGAAAGGTCCTGGACTATGAACTTGAAACTAAATTGCTAGGATCTGTTTTAAAAGAGGAAAACTGCACAACCCCCACTCCTCCCCGCCCCCCCCCCCCCGGCCCAATCTGCAAAAAAGTATACAACAAAAGCCACAAAACAAAACAAAAACCAGTTGAGAACATATCCAGCAGTCCTCTCCCCTCACAGCTGTTATCAATGGCTATGGGAAACTTCAGTGATCTAGAAGACTTTTTGGCGTCCGGGTGCAAAATCACTGTAATAGCAAAATGCAGTGTAATGGCTAATTGCAGTTTCACTTTCTGGGGGACAAGCAGCCCCTCCAGAGTAGCCCCCAGGCTTCTTCAATGGAAAGAGTTAATTCTCATCATTAGATTGCTACCATCGTGAGGTGCTCTGGCAAAGGGGCCTCGGAGGGGGAGGAAGCAAAGGGACTGCTAGCTACAGCTTCCTTCATTGACGGTGGGAAGCCGTTCCGCTTGCTGTGTCACAGTTGGTGGTGCCTTGGCTCGCATCTTTGGTAGAGAATGGTTTCACGTACATCAAGTGACAGATGTACATATCAAAAACGGAACTGGCTTGTCCAGTTCCCAGGAATAGCTCTGTGGGCTTTTTGGCATGGTGAATGTGGGGCCGGATTGAAAGCAACACCTGCAATGGAAAGGTAACATTTAAAAAATGCCAAATGGTTAGCTAATATCCTCTTGATTTCTTAAAACCCATGATAAATGCCATTCAGTTCAGGTCTTCTCCCATTGCCAATCTGGTTGCTTTCTGGCGGGTAATTCTTTGTGTGTTTCATTGGTGGTAAATCAACAGGGTTGGCAGAAGTGTGAATCTGAGCTGATCTAAAGTGTACAAAACTAGTTATGAATCAGGACCAAGGAAAAGTACCTCAATTGCTTGCTCATCCAGACAGCTGGTTCTCTATTAAATTTGTTCATAATAGTTGTGAAGTAAAATCTATTTGACATCTCAATCAACCTCCACTTACATATCAGAATAGTCTTATCTTTTTATTGGCATCACTGCTCTCTGATGGGAGTAGGAGGCCCACCCTTGCTCCTGGACAGCTGCTGCTGGATTTGAACCGTCAACCCAGTGGACCACAGTCCCACACACAACCACTACGCCACTGGGACTCAGCAGAATAGTCCTATCTTCTACAGTGTAGTTTCACAGGGGAAATATTCTAAATTCGAACATATCATTTGAAACAATAGCCAGTGACTTTTAAAAATAATTTTAATAGGACTCGTACAGCTATTATCACAATCCATACATACCACCCATATTGTGTCAAGCACATTCGTGCATTTGTTGCCATCATCATTTTCAAAACATTTGCTTTCTACTTAATCCCTTGATATGACCTCCTCATTTTCCCCCTAGTCAGTGATTTTTAAGCTAGGGTTTGAACTGGTTCAGCCAAGGCAAAATACAATGTTTACTACTTATATGACACAATGCAATAACTGGATCAGGGATATGGAGGAAAAGTAGTGAACTCTTCAGGAGCCTGATGTGTGAGACTGAACAATTGCAAATATTGTGGAGAGCTGCACATATTCAAAGTGGTGCAGTTGTCTGCCATCTGAGCAGGGTAGCTTTGTTTGCAACTCTGTTGATCAACAGATTTGGTTGCTATGCAATGACATGCCTACTGCCTTTTTTTTTTCTTTTAAGAGAGATTAAGTTTCCAGCAGGTCAATGACCCCTATTTTTTTTTCCCATTTCAGTTATCATTTTGGTTGACCCACGGGATCCATTTCAGTTTCACGTTGTTGGCCATGACGGAACCAGGAAACACCAGTTTGAAGCCCCATTTTAAGCAGAGAAGGACACCAGAAAAAGAATAATTTGGCAGAAAGTCCCCAGCATCAGGGGACCCCGTGGTGCTGTGGGTGGCACCCTGGACCCTCTGGGATATTGCACTGCCTCAGCTTCCTTGGGGGTTGGGGGCAGGACTCGGGAATGTTGAAAGGGTGACCCCAGGTCTCCCCCTTGGGCAGCTGGCCATGGGCCCTGGAGTAGCGGGTTTCCATGGCCTTGGTGTCTGGAGCCTGATCTTCCTTTCAGTTGACTGCTTGGCTTCTTGGGCCACCCTGCTTCCTAATATGGAATGGTGCAAAGACTGAAGAGTTGTGCTGTCCTTTTGCGGGATTTCTCAGCAGGTAGATGTCTGAGTGGGAAGCAGGAGTTAGGGGAGATGCTTCCAAGGAGCTGACAAGGAGGAAGGCAAAGGATTGTGGAAGAAATCTAAGATTCCGTTTTTTTTGTGTTTTTTGGGGGGGAGCATCACTGCCCCCTGGTGGGAGTAGGAGGCCCAGCCTTACTCGTGGAGAGCTGCTGCTGTATATGAACCACCAACCCTGTGGGTCGCAGTCCCGCACTCTACCACTAGCCACCGGGGCTCAGCCTGAGAAAAGATTTTGGAAGAGGAAAGGGGAAGCTTCTTTTCTGGATTTCTTTCACCCATTTTTGAAGTCTGAGCATGTAGGGCAATTGTTGGTTATGATCAGTTAGTTAGGGAACTATTTCTTAGGCATTCTCATGCAAACACCAGAGACCTACCTCTCTGGGGTCTCTTAACACCCTGTACTCTCTTTACAGCATTTATTATCTCATGTTTGTTTCCATGTGAACAGACTATCTCCTCTCGGGTACTTTTTAATGATCTAATTATTTTCTGTAACCTCAGCACCTAACTCAGTGACTGGAATAGAGTGATAATTCATTTCAGTGTTTTCCAATGAATGAATGAATGAATGAATGGGTGGATTGATGGAGCAAAATAAAATTACATCCTTTCCATTCAGTGACTGGAGCTAGGAGAAGGTAGATGAGTTATTTCTTTTTAAGATCCAAACTTCTCTACCATGGAAACCTAATAAATATTCAGTTGGGCTCAGCAAGCATTTGAGCATGTACTATGTATCAAAACTCTTTTAGAAATTGTGAGGGAACTTTGCAGATGTGTAAAGTTTATTCCTGTTCCTCGGCTCACCTCCATTGCAAAATTATAAACCCATAAAAAGTACAAAATTTCATGGGGGAGAGGGGAGAGAAGGGAAATATGGGGAGCTGGTACTGGTTGCCTAAGTGGAGGGAGGATGTTTTGAGAGTTATGATGGCAACAAATGTGCAAATGTGGCCTGCATACAATTTTTGTATGTATGGATTGTGATGGGAGTTGTATAAACCCCCAATAAAATGATTTATTAAAAAAGGAGGGGGAAAGAGGAGCTTATACCAAGGGCTCAAGTAAAAAATACTTGGAAATGAAGATGTGTACAGATATGCTTGATACAAATGATGTACGGAACGCTATAAGAGCTGTAAAAGCCCCCAATAAAAAAAGCATTGAAAAAAAGAACAGTACAAAATAACCCATATGAAAGAACTAAAATAAAATTATAAAATGCCAAGCAAAAAAGGAAGGTGGTGCTTTAACCCAGGGTCAGACAATTGATACTAACAAGCTAACTAGGATTTTAGGAGTGCGACTAGCACAATGGTTAAAGTGCTTGCCTATGAACCCAAAAGTGGGTATGTCAAGCCCATCATCAGACTGCTTCATGTGAGAAAGATAGCAACAGCACTAGAAACCCGCTGGGGTAGTTGTCCCCTGTCCTATGGGGTCTCTATGAATTGGATTCAACTCAGCATCCAGGCTTTGGGTTTTATTATTTGACACAGTTTAGAGAAATTAGGAGAAAATGGGATAAAGTGGCCACCCAAGGGATGATGGGAGTAGGGCATGCCAGGCACAGAAGGAAGGAGCAGTGGATGTATGGTGTAGCCTCCCCTCCCTTTTCCTGGGTGCCATCCCCTCTTTCTCTACCCACAAAATTCTGCAAGTCCCTTACCTTAGTTGAGCAAATTGGCTTCTTTCTGAAGGTAAACTGTTGTTGTTGGTTGCCATGGAGTCAATCGTGATTCAGGTAGACACCATGTGTTACACAAAGTGGAACTACTCCACCGGGTTTTCTTGCCTATATTCTTCAAGAGGAAACAGGTTTGCAGGCTACGAACCTTAGAGAGAAGGTTTTCTGGCCCAAGGAAGGTTGTTCTCCCCAACCATTCCTTTTACTTGTCTGCGGAGTGTTCAAAGACGTCTGCGGCATTAGTAAGCTCCACGGTCGGTTTGCACGGCAGCTGCCAGAGGTTGCCATTTCGGACTCATCTGTTTGCCACCTTTGTTCTTCCTGGTTCTTCTTATTTTCCTCCGCAGTGCTTGTTAGGGCCTGAAGGGTCGCACCCTTTTCATTAGATCAAAATAATTAGGTGTCTTCCCGATACGTGGGTATCTGACAACTTTTATAGACTAGAAGGATCCTGCTTCAGGAGTCTCTCAGGGTAGCTACGCAGGCTGTTGATGTGTTTGATATCTGCCCCCCCCCACCCCCCAGGGTGCTGCCGGGGCACTGCAAGTCTGCAGCATGAACTCCCAGTCCTCCTGGCCGATTTCTTCAAACGCACACTGCTCCTCTGCTGTCCTCCAGTTCTAGCCATTCCAGGCAAGGATTATAGCCTATCTCGGCATGCCATGGCGCGCTACAGGATGAATGACCCGAGTCTCTCCGTGAAGCAGCTTCTCTTAATGAACTCGCCCTGGGGCCTGCGGCACACCCCAAGGCTCCTTGTCCGGTGAGCGCGCTGGTCTGAAAGGGACCTCGGTAGTTGCAAAGGCAAGGCAAAGGACGGGTAGGCGCATGCGCAGCCTGCCTAGATGATACAAAGGGCAAGACTGGGCTTCCGTCGCCACGACCCCACGTCCCCATGTTGTCGCAAGAAGGCGGGCTCCAGGCTTCACCCGGAAGTGGAGCTCTTGAGGAAGGTGGCTTCAGCAGAGGACTCTGAGGACCCAGACCCCAGAGAACAGGGCGCTCAGTAGTGGATTGCACAATTCTGCCTTCAGCTTATTACCACAGGTGGGGAAGACAGGGGAGGGGGCGGGGCGCGCCTTATTTGCCGCGACCGGAACAGTCCAATCCCTTCTCATAGGTGGAGTCTGTGATTGTGAGAGCACAATTCAGTGTCTGGCCATTGGTGGGTGTATTGGTGTTAGAACGACATGGATGACAACTCAATGGAGATGCACAATAGAACGAAAATACTTCCGGGCCCATCTACCATGCTCACTAACATTTGTTACTATGCCTGAGCCCATGAATACAGTCATAATGTCACTCTATCTCCGTTTTCACCACCCCTCCACCTTACTAAACATGACATACTTCTCCGGGAACTGGTCTCTCTTAACATCATGCACAAAGATTGTGAGAGAAGTCTTGCCATCCCTGCCTCTAAGGAACACTTTGGCCATATTTCTTCTAACACAGATTGGGTTGTCATTTTAGTAGTTTATGGTACTTTAAATATTCTTCTCTGGCACCACATTTCAAATGCATCGATTCTTCCATGGTCTGCCTTTCTTTCCTGTCCAACTTTCACATGTGTATGATGTGATGAAGAATGCCATGGCTTGGATCAGACACGCCTTAGTCCTTGCAGAAAGGTATTTGCTCTAAAAGACTAACAAAAAAGGGGATGGGGTCTTGTGCAGATGTACCTAATGCATTGCATCTTTTGATCTCTTGACTTCTGCTTATCCATGAGTATTGATTGCAGATCCAAGGAAGACGAAATTCATGACTACTTCAACCTGTTCTTTATTGATCATCATGTTACCTATCGAGCTAGTTGTGAAGATGTTGGTCTTCCCGACATTGAGTCGTCATCCACACTGAAGGCTACAATCCTCTATATTCGTCCGCAACTGCTTCCCTTCCTCCTCACTTTCAGCAAGTCTGTGCCGTCTGCATCCTGCATACCTTCATGGTGGAGGTGACCAGTTAAACTCGGGCAGTATCACTGGTAACATTTCCTACCATATAACAGATGCTGATTAAACAAAGAGTATAAATCTGGGAACAAGAGAGGAATTCTGGGCTGAGCCCCGGTGGCGTAGTGGTTGTGCGCGGGACTGCGGCCCATTGGGACGGAGGTTCAATTCCAGCAGTGGGGCTGGGCCTCCTAATCCCACCACCGGAGAGCAGTGATGCCCCCCCCCCAAAAAAAAAGAGAGAGGAATTCAGAGAGACAGAACAGAAATGAAAGGGAAAGAGGGGCAGTGCCACAGTTCCTGTATTCACTTGTTCTGGAGATCCAGCTGTATCCAGACGCTCTCCTTGAGCCCAGTGCCCTTCTAATATTTTTCTTGAACCTATTATAGGTTGACTTCACTCAGCCAGTGTCAGTTCTCAAGGAATAACAACTTTGTTTGTTCATATACATATGTATGTGTATCTAGATGTGTGTATATGTGTGTCTATATACATATATACATGTGTGTCCCTACACATCCACACACACATATATACATGAGAGGACTTTAAAATGTTAATGGAAAAATGAAATTGAAAGAGTGAATTTTTAAAATTTTCTTAAGCCTCTTCATGTATGTGCATATACGTGGACACAGAAAGACTTCGAAAATAAAAAGCTAAATAAAATCAATTACTATTACTGTGTGTTCATGCATGCCCACGCGCGCGCGCACACACACACACACACACACACACACACACACCCAATGTCATACCCAACTTCCTCGTGAATATTCACTCTCTGTTCTGTAACTTGCTTGGGGTGTGTGTGTGTATATATATCTATATCTATATCTATATTTGCTACTGCAAAGGAGCCTGGGTGGTACAGTGGTTAAGTTCTTGACTGCTAAGGAAGAATTGGCAGGTTTGGGAAGCAAGATGTCATAGTCTGCCTCTGTAAAGATTTGCAGCCTTGGAAGCTCTACATGGACCGGTTCTACTCTATTCTATTGGGAATTATGAATTGTAACCTGGGTTTCCCAGAAAAAATTGGATAGTCGATACACTGCTTTAGCATTTCCCTGTTATCTAACTACAGAACCAGTCTTTCTCATTCTCCACTGCCTTCTTTGTTTCCCTCTTTAAACCTTGATGAGAGTTCTAAGTATTGCTTAAGCCCCTTAGCTTAGTCTATTCTCTGTTTGGGAGAACACAATTCCAGTGGTTCTAATTATCACCTGGTGAAGTTCAAACTGATTCAAACCCAAAACAGAATTTCTCCCTGGGTCTGGTCACTCATGCAGAACCTTGACTTCAGCATATTTAATATCAAAATGCTTTGCTCCTACACAGACTTTTTGAAAATGTTTGTTTCTTTAACATCGTTATTGTGTTTTTATTTTTGAAGGTATGCACAGCAGTTTGAATTTCCATTCAACAATTTTGACACAAGTTACTCAGTGACATTCATGATTTTCATTTTCATTCTTTTGTTCCATTCATCTAATTTTCTTGTACTTTTACATTTTCATCTTTGTTTTATAGCTGTCCGGTAAGGTTGGAAAGGAACACAGTACTTATGAGTGATTTTCGTTTTGACCCACTTTCCTATTTAGCTATAGAATGATCTTTGGGGTTAGTTTCAATTCAAGATTTTAATGATACCACAGGATAATAGTCTCAATGAATCCTCTAGTCTAATCCATAACATTAGACATATTTTGTTTGTTTGTTTTTATGAATTTAATTGTCTCCCCTTTTATCAGTGTCCATCTATGATGGACAATAGTGGTAACCGGGGACTATTTAGTTCTTCTCATCTTATTGTAGATGAACCTGTGGTTTATGCAGACTATTTGTCCTATAGATTACTTTTTTCTTGAATTCTTAAGTTTCCATAGTTCTCTTTTCCTCTGGATGAACAGTGACCAATAGTTGCAACTTCACTGAATGCTCACAAGCTTTAAGACCCCAGATGGAAATCACCAAATTAGGAGGTAGAACATGTAAATGTGTCAGCCACAGTTTGCCATATGACTGAAATGTCCCATAATAGTGAAGTTTCGGTGTCAATTTGACTGGGCCATGTTTTTCAGTGGTTTGGCAGTTATGTAATAACATGATCATTTCCCATCGTGCGTCCTAACATAGTTCAATCACCTCCATGATGAAATCTGCTATGAACAATCAATTAAAATGGAGTTTCCTCAGGGGGGTAACTAACATCCAATAAATATGGACATTCTGTCAAAGCTCTTTGCTGTTTGCTCAGTCTGGATCCTGTATGTGGCCCATTACCATTTGACCTCTAGTTCTTTGGATTTGACCCAGCAACCTGACACCTGGCCAGCTGATCTTGGCTATGTCAGTTCCTGCAACTAAGTGAATTAGAAGAAACTGCCAGCCTGATATCTGACCCATGGTCTTGGAACTTGCAAACCTCTATAATCATGTGAGTGTTTCTTTGAGATAAATATATGTAAACACATGTAAATATGAGCAGCACTGATTTTGACTGTCCAGAAAACCTAGTATAAGACAATCTATATAGAAATTTTATGAATTTTTCATGGCACAGAGCCCAGATCACCTAGTATATAACATCTAGAGTTGAATCACAGATATATAAAGAGATCTAAGATTACTAATAAGCTGCCAAGAAGTGAACTTTCTATCAGAGAAAATTCTGATGCATGGTATCTGTCTGTAATGTTAACCAAAGGATTGTATAATGGGCAGTCACAATTGAAAATGACTTTCATTATGCTGAATTAATATCCCTAATGTGTTCATTTTTCCTCCTTCTACATCCTGACAATGATGAGGGATATGAGGGGAAAATCCAAATTGTGATTCAAATCTCAGAAGGTGGGATTCACAGGTACAGTGGCTTTCTCTTCGCTGAATGTATTCATGTGGGGGTGGGAGGATAGAGGAGTAGGACTTCTAGAAGGATTTAACAAAGTGAAGAAAACAGTCTAGAGAATCAGATGCAGACACAGCACGGGCAAAACAGTCTGGCTCACACAAACAAGACTTTTTACATAATGAACAACGAATTTACATGAGTGAGCTGAAGCTCAGGAAGAGTTAACTCTTAGGAACAAAATGTAACTTTACAGAGGACCCCTGGACACCTTTGAGTAATTTCCCTCCACTTCTCTATGCTGTGCCTGCGGTGCCCCTGGAGGGCACAGGACCACTGGCTCTTTGTTAAGGATAACTGTGTAGTTAGCAGAAAGAGTGCTGGACTCTGAGTAAGAATAACTGGAATGTAACCTGAGCTCTGCTACATGTTGTTGAGTCATTTAACCTTTGTGCTTGCTTTTGTGCAACTGTGAAGGCAACTATAATCACTGTGCATCCTACCTTGCAGGGCTGTTAGGATCAAATGATATAATGGCCATGAAAGTGCTCTAACAATTGTAACAGATCCTAGTTTTATTGCTGTCAAAGCGATTCCTTGCCCCTATTTCAGAGGACACTGAAATAACAGAAAACCAGTGTCATGGGTCATAATTTCCACTCTATTAAAATTCCTATTTTCCCATAGCCTGATATTTCCTTCTTTCTCCAATTATCTCCTACTCTCAAAGCTTTGTCTCTGAGATCTCTAAGACTGGGTTACACCAGCTCTCTTCTCTGTCTCAACTGAAGTATATATGTGATATGTCATTTGATAAAGAGGCTTTATGGTTGATTGGGAGACCCAGCCTGGGTCAACACAATAGTAAATCAAGATCAATTCAGTGCACAAAGTCATCAAGCTGCTTGATTGGTCTTTATAAACGCATAGCCTCAATTTCCTATCTTAAAAGAGGGTGTGCAAGCTCATGATCTTTTTGCTTGAAGCAGTACCCTGTTGCCTGCTACCACTCTGAGTATCAAAGGAAACTGCCAAATCAACCTGAGGGAGTACTTTCTTAATGAGATCCGTCAAAATACACATAAATGGGCAGTGCTTCCACTTCCATGAAAACAGGAATTATAACAAGAATTCCATTTCCTTTACCCAATGACTCATCCACTTGTGGGTAGGAGAGCCTCTTTTCTTTGTAGAGAATAGCCCTTGCTTAGCAGAATAATAACTATGCTGTGAATGTTAAAAATTTAGAACACTTTTGCGTACATTACCTCATTTAAACTTATTTTATTCTTACAGCTACCTCCTTGCTCTTTTATGGAGCTTCCTTAGTCTGCCGTTGCTACCTAACTTTGAGTCAGCATTGACTCAATGGCCTTGAGAGTTTCATTTGTGTATTTCTTTTAGTTTAGGTCCTTTGAAAGGAGCACTGGTAGCATAGTCGATTGTGCATCAGGTTGCTAACTTCAGGATTCGAAGTCCAAAACTACCAGCTGCTCCCTGGAAGAAAGATGAACCTTTCTACTCCCATAAAGCTGGATGGATGCAGAAACCCAGAAGGTCAGTTCTACCCTTCTCTATGGGTCGGATGTAGTCAGGATTGATTTGAGTTCAGAGTTTGACATCCTTGTTTCCCAGTCACGTTTCAGCCTCTTGCCATGAAGTGAAATTGCTGCCTTGACTTGACCGTGACCAGGCACCATTTGATTGCTAACTCCAAGAGTCTTTTCTTGGTTCTTGCTCTTTTCAGACTTGGTTAGCATATGGTTTCTTTCAACTTCTCCTTCCTTTATGAGTTCTTCTTCCTCTGACCTATGGAAACCCTTGTTCCTTAGGGCTTCGTCCTTGCACTTTTTTCCTACTCTGTGTTCTCTCACTTAAGCTCCCCCTGAAATGGCTTCACTCTAAGTGCTTCTGATTTCTGAATCCAACCCACACCTCGCAAATCCTCTCCATGTAAACCACTACTTCTGAGCATTTGCTATATTTCTGTACATGGACGATTTGTTAATAAGATGACCAGATGTCCCACTTTTTAACAATTTAACAACATCCTGTGGTGTTTTAAAATTAAAATAAATATATTGCAGTACTACTTTTGTGTTCCATGAAGATTTTTGTTGCTCCATATAGACCATTTAAAAAAAATCATTTCATTGGGGGCTCTTACAGCTATTATAACATTCAGTACATCATCTGTATCAAGCACATTTGCACACATGTTGCCAAATTTATTTCCAAACATTTTCCACTTGAGCCCTTGGTATAAGCTCCACTTCCCCCTACCCCCCTTTTTTAATGAATCATTTTATTGAGTTCTCATACACCTCCCCTCATGGTCCACACAGACATCTATTGTATGCAGGTCTCATTTGCACACTTGTTGCCATCATCACTCTCAAAACATCCTCCATTTGGCCCCCAGTTCCAGCTCACCATATTTCCCTTCCCTCTCCCCCCATGAACCTTTAATTATTTACAAATTGCTATTTCGTATCGTACACTGTCCACTTCCCTGTTGGCCATGCCACAGAGAGGAGGTTATATGTATATCCCTGGTGTAGAAAGGGGGAACCAATTTCAGGGATCTACATAGACAGAATTTTAAATCAAAAACCCCACCCGCACTCCTGGTCAATGGTGTCCCGCTTAAAATCTGGTCACTTTAGGTAGGCACTGCAAACTCAACTTGTCTCAAACAAAATCATACTCACAAACTTCTTGCATATACGATCTTGTGGATGATTGCATAATCAACCTAGTTGTCTAAGGTAGAATCTTGCCCTCATTTGGTAGTATATTGAATAAAATTCAAGTTGTTGCCATACTTCCTAAATATCACCTGCATTTATCACCTGACCATTTTAATGATCACTGTCTTAAATTTGAGACCAGCAAATAGCTTCCCATGTCTGTTTTGTTTCTTTCCTTCAGCCCAGTCCCCATACTTCTGTGAGAGTGATTTTCTTAAGTAGCTCTCTTCTGCTCAAACATCCTCAGTGGCTTCTCATTTTTTTAGGATAGTGCCTTAACTCCTTAGCATAGTCCTCCAAGCCTTTTTACCAGTTGACAATAGGTTGACGCCTCATTTCTCATGGCAGAAAACAGCATTGGTGCCACATTTGACCTGCTCTGGATGCCAAGGCTGGTTGCCAAAAGACAGGTCAGACATAGCCATGCCTCACCTTTCAAGCTTCCTACCAATCTAACACCAACTAGTCTTGTCACAGCACTCTACTTCTGTGGCTGAGTTAGCTAGTTCATTGCAGTGGCTACACAGAATTCACAGATACTCTTGATTATGGGGTTAAATAAGAAAGTTAACAGGTTACAATTCAGATGAGAAGTGCTTAGGATACATTTTTCCCCAGTTTTTCTACATCTGCTGTCAGGTCTCTTTCTGGCCCTCAGCCCAAGCCGTACAAAGGCCAGGCCAAGAGGCTATGCTACAAAGTTCTTTTAGGGCTACCGATAAACTCCCAAAAGGCATGCGACTCCACTGTAAGTTTCAGTCTGAAGATACTCAGATCTCTCAGTCAGCAAACCCAACTCCCCCTTTTAAGTGCTCAGAGTCACTTCACTGTACAAGCCAGTGTCCTATTCCAAAGTACTCAACTTTAGTTGTTCTATGAGCTGCTCCATAACTTGTTTCATAGCTTGGCCTACTGCTCAGACTCCTGGTTCTTCTGTTGCTGCTTCTAAGTCCCTCACACGTGGAAGCTCTCTCTTTGATCAAAGTTTAAAGCACAGGGATCTTGGGGTCCAAAGAATGTGCCCCATTCCTGCCTATTCCTTCTTGCTGGTGTTAACATTTCCCCACTTCCTGATTCCTAGATCATAGCCCATTTTATACTCAGGATGAAGGCAATCACAATGAACTATTCACAGTGACTCACAGCTAAGTCATATAATCCAATCAGTTATTTTCCTCCACCTTCTCACCCAGCCCTATTAGGAAAATGAAAGACGTTGAGGGGGGCAACAAAGGCGAAGACTTGATGAGCCATATTAAATTCTTCACTGCATTGCACTCCCCTTCTATACTTGTTGTTTTGGTCCTTTTCCTAGCGCCAGTGAAGAGTTTTACCTTAATTCAACTTCCTCTTTCATCTTTCACCTTTTGAGGTTTTATCTTTTATAATTAGAGGAGTGATGGAAACCATGGGGAAAACAGGGCAGAATGAGAGTGAAGGAAAGAAAAAACCTTAGAGAGCATCACACTGTCTAAATTTTTTATGTGTCTTTCACTGCTGCTACTGGAGTCGAGTTGATTATAATTCATAGCAACCCCATATAGGAAAGAATACTATTTCTGAGACTATACATCTTTATGCAAGCAGTCAGCCTCATCTTTTCCCCTAAGAGCTGCTGATGAGTCTGAATAGCCAAACTTAGGTTAGTTTAGCAGCCCAACACGTCACGCACAGCACCACGAAGACTTATTGTCTTCTACTACACTATTTAGTAAGTATTGTGACACCAGAGTAATTATCATTCCAATTTTAAATATATGAATGCAGAGATTTACCAAAAACAGCACAGCTGAAACTGAGCTAACACTCAACCAGGATTATAACCTAGGCCTTAGTACTGCTGATTCTGGCTTCTTTGCATTCTCCTAAGAGAGACTTATGAGCTTAAAGCAGTGGCCCTCAACTTTCCTAGTCCCAAGAGATCCTTTAATACAGTTCCTCCTGTTGTGGTGACTTCCCCCCAAACTGTAAAATTTTTTTTGTTTCTATTTCATAACTGTAGTTTTGCTATTGTTATGAATCAGGTGACCCCTGCGAAAGAGTCGGTCGACCCCCAAAGGAGTCCCAATCCACAGTTTGAGGACTGCTGGCTTAAAAGAATACATTAACCAGTCAGACATTTTGCTAACAAAGGAAGTCTCTTGAGTGTTCTTGAATTAGTCTTGATGCCTGATCTTTATTGCTGCGGTGAACTCAAGTTCTGAATCCCCCTATCGATGAGAGCCACCAACTAGAGGCCTACAGACAGCAAAAGAGCAAGGTTTATAGGTAACGCACACTTAATGAGGAAGGACAACAACTATCAAATAAAAAGACTGGGTCTATAACAATTAATATAGGCACAGTCTCCTGACTTTCTTATAATCATGGAAGTCTCTTCTACTGGCTAATGCCAAGACATAGGGACTCATTTATTCCAAGCTGAACATGACCCAAATACTCCAAGGTTTGGTTTTATGTGCTGCTACCTTCCTCCCAAAGAGTCCTGGTGGCACAATGGTTAAACACTTAGCTACCAACCCCAAATGTAATGGTTTGAATCCATCCAGCTGTGTCTGAAAAGATTATAGCCAAGAAAGCTCGATGGAACAATTCTGCTCTATTACATGAGGTTGTTATGAGTTAAATGTAAGCTCAATGGCATCCATCAGCGATAAGTCTCATCCTTTCAGTAGTGTTGCCCAAACAACCAGATATTTATTGGCCAGACATGTGTAGAAAGGGGCTAGGGGCATACCAAATATAAGAAAAACAAAATGAAAGATGAAAAAAATATTAGGACTAATGTGAACAATTGGGAGACTGATTATAAATAAACAAAACACGTTGATGGATTGCTAAGGTGAGACACGTCTATAGCAGAAACACTGTGTGTCATCAGGAAAGGCTGGTAAGGCTAAGACCAGATGTTTGCTTCCTGTTTTGACTTTTGTATGTGATTTTCTGTCTAGGAAATCCAGGATGAGTAAATCTATAGAGACAGTGTGGTAGTTGTAGAATTTCATGTCAACTTGATAAAAGAGTGAAGGGGTGGAGTCTAGTCTGTCAATCAGGCCAGAGTCTGATGATCCCTATTTGTGGACATGGCCTTCTCATGAGGATTCTGAAAATTCCTTCTCTCTTGATTCTGCCGTCAGAAGAGATGAGCTACTCTCTTTTCTCTCCTTCACCTTCCTGTTGAAGAGCCACCTATAGCTGCTGAGGACATCCAGAGCCCTGGGGATGTGTCCACTGCCAGTGGACCCACAGGACTTTCCACCCACTGGCCTGTGAGCTTCCTGCATTCGGCATCATTACATGTGCTGCGAGAGTCTGAAGAGGAATTCCTGGGCTAATATGAGACTTATGGGCTAATATCGAATTTATGGACTTGATCTGGATTGGGCTGGGATTTTTTTAAATCCTTTTATTGAGGGTTCATACAACTCTAATCACCATCCATCCATCCATCCATTGTGTTAAGCACATTTGTACTTATATTGCTATCATCATTTCTACATGAGCCATTGGTATCAGCTCCTCCTATTTCCCTCCTTTCCCCACCTGCCTTCCCACATGAACCCTTGGTATTTTATAAAACATTATTATTTTTTCATATTTTACACTGACCGATGTCTTCATCTACTTTTCTCTTGTCTATTCCCCAGGGAGGCGGTTATAGGTAGATCATTGTGATAGCATTTCACTTTCTCCCCCCACCTTTCTCTTACCTTCCTGGTATCACTATTCTCATTATTGGTCCTGAGGGGTTTTTCTGTCCTGGACTCCCTGTGTTCCCAGCTCTTGTCTGTACCAGTGTATGCTCCAGTTTAGCTTGATTTGTATGGTAGAATTGGGGTCATGATCGTGGGGGGAGGAACTATTTAAATAATAGAGGAAAGGGCTGAGCCCCGGTGGCATAGTGGTTGTGTGCGGGACTGCGGCCCACTGGGATGGAGGTTCAATTCTGGCTCCCAGGAGCAAAGGCTGGGCCTCCTACTCCCACCACCTGAGGGCAGTGATGCCTAAATAATAAAAAAAATAATAGAGGAAAGTTGTATGTTTCATTGGTGCTCTACTGCACCCTGGCTGACTTGTCTTTCCTTTGTGACCTGTCTGTAAAGGGATGTCCAGTTGTCTGTAGATGGGCTTTGGGCCTCCACTCTGTACTCCCCCTCATTCACAATGATGTTTCTTTCCTCCGCGTTGTGTCTTTGATCCCATTGACACCTCATGATCATACAGGCTGGTATGCTTCTTCCATGTGGGCTTTGTTGCATCATCTCAGCCAGATGGCCACTTGTGTATCTTCAAGCCTTGAAGACCCCAGATGCTATATCTTTTGATAGTCGGGTACCATCAGTTTTCTTCGCCACATTTGCTTCTGAACCCATTTTGTCTTCAGCGATCACAGTAGGGGGGTGAGCATCATGGAATGCCATATTGTTAGAGCAAAGTGGTCCTGCGTTGAGGGAGTACTCAGGAGAGGCCCAATGTCTGTGTGATACCTTAATACTTAACGTATAATATATGTACATAGATCTATTTCCCTTGCATTATATATAAATATATAGCAAAAAAGTAAATTGTGATGCTTGCTCCACTTTGGGTCTACATTAAAAGCCATTGAATTGGACACATTAAACAGCTGGATTATATGATATTTGAATTATATCTCACTAAAATGGCAAATGTTTTACTGGGTGAGTTCTCTGTGTCTGTTATAACAGGGTCTGGGAGCAGAGAAGAGGTAACTTAGCTCTGTATCTCTCAAGGAGGAAGATAGGAAAGGAAACTTTGGTCAAGCCAGTGATAAGACATGCGACAATAGAGCTTAGGGCTTCTGACAGAAACAATGAATAATGACTTGTGCATTTAGGGAATAGTACACTTAAGAGGTAGAATTTAAATTGTATCTTGAAATGTGTATATGAATTCAATAAATTAAGTTTCTGGGAGTGAGGATGGACATCGGAGGCCATTCTAAGTTGACAGATCAATATATAAAGAAATAGGGTCTGCAGTTACCTGGTCCAATCAGGGAGCAACCATGAATTGGGCTATTGCTTGAGAAGCCTGGAGAGGTATTCTGAGAGACAAATCTGGAAGGGGTCAAATTCCCAAAGGCCTTGAATTTCCTGGGGCTTGAAATATATTCTTTGAGGGAGAACTCCATTTCACCCAGCCATGGCAGGGAGAAAGGACTTGGTAGAAATGGTAAGGTGGTATCTATGGCACTGCTTGTTGAAGGGGAGAGGCGGGGTCAAAGAGGAAGGTCCTTAATGAGGTGAATCGACACAGTAGCTGCAGCGATAAGCTCCAGCCTAACCGCGGTGAGGATGGCATATGACCAGGTAGTGATTCATCCCATTGTACATAGGGTTGCTATGAGTCACAGCAAGTTTGATGGTAACTAAGCACAACCATGTTCTTAACTAAGCACAACCACCTGCTAGCTCTATGGTCCGGGGCAAGTTGTCTAACCTCCGTCCACCTGGGTTAAGTTCATGAAAAAATGAAGCTAACCCACCTTCTCAACGGTGGTAGGAGGAATTAAATGAAAGAAGATAGTCCAGATCCTGTGGCCTGGCTAACCCAGAATGAGCTCTCAGGCACCATTGCTTTCCTGTGTCTCTAACAGAGACGTGAATAGTCACATCCTTGTCTTCTCCCTCTCCCTAATGGATAGTCATGGGCAATAAACTGAAGTTCAAATGAACTCAATGTTTTAAAAATCAGGTAAAGTTGAATGATACCTGGGATGGGAAATTGAAAAAAAAAAGACAGCTCAATGTCATAAAACAGGAGACTCAGAAGTGGAAGGGTGAACTCTTACAGAAGTATTATATAGGAGATTGGGTTACTGCCAGGACTGTGGGGAATGACATATACTCAATGTGGTGTAGTTGGCTGTTTTAGTGTTAGATGGTTTTATGTCAACTTGAAGATGCATGAAAGTGTAGGGATGCAATCAAACCTGCTCATCAGGTTGCAGCCTATGTTGATCTGAGTTGACCAGAGAAACAAATTCATAAACACTCATATGTATAAGAAAGAACTTTATATAAAACTTTATATAAAAGCACAACTGTATATTGAGAAAACATCCCATCCCTTTCGTTCAAGTTGACAAGAGATTGCCACATAGCCTAATAATGGCTGTTGGCAGTGTGACCTTCTTGTACACTTTCCCTTTCCTGCTTGCTGCCTCCAGAGGAAGCCCCATATGGATCAACTGACCCCGAGAGCGATCAGCATTCTACCATGTTTCCACTGACCCTGTAACGGTGTGACTCTGCGTCTACCAGCCTGCGATCTTCTTACATTCTGCAGTGCCTTTTTGTATCATAAATGAGCAGCTACGTGAATCTGAAGAAGGCTCTACCTTGCATCAGACATGTGCACTTGAGTTGGACTGAGCTGAGGTGACTTCTCTTGATATAAGATCACTATTGATGTCAATGTACTTCTCTTCCACCTCCTCCCCCCCAAAAAAACCCCACCCTATTTTGTTGGGAGTTACGATGGATATCATGTTATTGCATAATTCAGTCACATCAAGCAATGTCCTACAATTGCTAACACAGTCAGTTTCAGGACATTCTCTTCCTTCCTGATCTCCTTGGCATCAGCTCCCTTTTACCAACCCAACACACCAAAAACCCTTTTTCTACTTTCTGTCCCCCTGGGTTCATCAATCCTGGATTTCATAGACTGAGAAACATAGAACACAACTTCAAAAGGTTGAACCCCAAAGGCATAACATATCTGATATAAATCCCAATATGAACAAACAAACAAAAAATACAGAAAATGTTGAAAACCAGATCAGGCCTAATGTGTATTAGAGAGGGGAATCAACTGACAAGATTTTAACTGTTCAGGTCAGGTGTATCCCTTTCATTTTCTATACTCGTCTCTCCAGTGCTCTCTGTTTGGTAACCAATTTCCTCCTCTCCCTCTATTATGAATAGAGAGAAATCACCTTATGCTTATTTCTTATGTAGATTCCACAAATGTATCTTGGGCTCCCACTGTCATCCATTGCCTTCTGCAAAGCAAATTCTTATAGTTTAGACTCTGATACCATTCCCTCCATTGACCTCAGATTGTATGTTTTACAATCCTTTGGTCATTGGTGTTGGTAAATCTCTTTCTTATACATATATGAATGTTACTGGATTTGTCTCTAGATTATCCAGCTTAACACAAGTGACATCTTTAAGTGGGCCACCACTGTTTCCAACTCTGTCAGCCAAGTAATTTTATTGTTATGCAACATATATGGTTCTCTCTCTTACTCCCCCCACCTCTGCTTCTCTCTCTCTCTGTGTGTCTCTCTCTCTCTCTATCTATCTATCTAAATCCAAAAGGGCACTGATGTATAATTTTCCCCAAGTTGACATTTTACAAATTTACGTCTGTTTCATATATGAGCTATTACTGAGGCAGGAGGAATCCATTTGAAATCCAACTAAAAAAAAAACAGATCAAAACAAAGATTGCTTGAGAGGCTCCTAGCAGAGCTTTTGCTGTAGACTTTCCCATTTGCTGCCTTAGATGTAGACATGTGTTGGGGCTCTAATATTCATGTGTCTAGATCTTTGATGGAACCACCAGCGAACACCTATCTTTGGGTGTATATGAGAAAATAACTCTCTTCTATATATGTCACAGGTAGCAGGGATTTCTGTTACCTATGGTCAAAAGAATTCTTCACTGATTCTGAATCTATGTATAACCTGTATAAGCCAAAACATGGCTCACAGAGGTAAAGAATGATTTTGAAGCAGTAGAACAATATTTGGGTCATATTGTGATGTTGTTGTGGTGGTTGTTGGGTGCCATCACGTTGGTTGCTCCTCATAGTGATTATCTGTAAGACAGAACAAAACACTGTACGAGCCTCTGCTATCCTCACAATTGAGCTTCTGTGCATACCCCTTGTTGCAGGCATTGTGTCAATATAGCTTGTTGAGGGACGTCTTCTTTTTCACTGCCCCTCTACCTTACCAGGTTTTTCTCCAGGAACTGGTCTTTCCTGACAACATGTCCAAAGTACTGAAACCAAGTTTTGTCATCCTTGCCTCTAAGGAGCATTCTGTCTTTACTTCTTCCAGGACAGATTCATGATGTGGGGGGGAGGGGGAGATAAATTAGATGAATTAAGAGAGAGGAATTGCTGTAAGGGATGCTAATGAGACAGGAAGGACAAGAATCCAGGCCATAAATACTAATGATGCTGTGGAAAAGGTGGGTGTGGAAGAGGAGACAGATGCACCAGAAGTAACATGCATACAAACTGATAGGGCAGTGGTTCCCAAACTCTCTAATGCCACACCACTTTAATACAGTTCTTCATGTTGTGGTGATCCCCCAACCATAAAATTATTTTCATTGTTACTTCATAACTGTTATTTTGTTACTGTTATGAATCAGCTGACCCCTGTGAAGGGTTGTTTGAAACTCAAAGGGGTCGTGGCCCATGGGTTGAGAACCGCTGTGATAAGATCTGACAGCTAGGGGAAGCAATGGAGGAGAGTGTAGAAGTGGGAAGGGTTGAAGATGTTTTAGATGGTTTTTAGCCCCAGTGACTAATAGGAAGATGGTAGAATTGGAAACCTACATTCACAACACAGAAACAAGTCTAACTTTTTTTTTAAACAAGTATAACTTTATGGAGAAAGATAATGAGTTCAGTTTTGGACATACTGGTCTATAAAAATATCGTTTTATTGCCATATACTTTATGTAGCATACAATTTATCTCTCAGTCATATTCAGAAGAGTTGTGCAATCATCACCCACCACAATCAATTTCAGAACATTTTCTTCCTGTCCTCTGCTGTTCGCTCACATTTCCTCCAATTCTCCCCTGCCGTGCCCAAAGGTAATAATTAATTGAGTTTCTGTCACCATGGAGACATATATTCAGAACCTCATACGCAACATAAACCCCCCCCCTCCAGAAAAAGATGATTAGGCAAAACATCGAAAAAAATCTCAATCTATAATAAATCAGAAAATACTAAAAATGGAAACAACTTGAAAAAGGTGAAAAGGGAGATCAAATGATAAGGTATTACATTTTAACCTAACTACATCTTCCATTATTGACTTTATAATGCTCTCTGTGTGCTAGCAAGATTATTCCCATGACTTCACTATGTTCCGATTCACTGGAGGCTTAATTCATGTGGGGCTCTACAGATAGATTTTGGATTTCCGCTGCCATCCATAGTCTTCTGCAAACCAAGTGCTCACAATTTAAGCTCTGATACCATTCTCTCCTTAGGAATTGAATTTTATTATTTACCAACCTAGAATCACACAGACTGGTTTGCTTCTTTAATGTGGACTTCGTTGTTCTTTCATTTAGATGGCTGCTTGTTTGAAGACAAGTCTTTAAGACCCCAGATGTTATTATTTCTGGTAGCCAGGCAACATCTCCTTTCTTTACCACACTTTGCTATCTATAGCATTCATATCCTTTAGTGATCTCTTCTTGAGAGGATCTAATAGGATGATGTCATAAGAGCTAATTTCATTTAGATTGGGATTAGAATTAGGTGAGACACCCAAATCCATTCATATATCTCTGGTTTATCAGAGATATCATTATCTTTTTATAATAGAGAACATTTTAAATCACCTTCCTGCATCATAAGGTAATTCTATGGGTAGTGTCATTAATTTAGCCAATAATAGAGAATTTGAGTAAAGGAAATTATACATGTATAGACGAGCTGTTAATCACAATACATGAGCTGTTAACTTATACAGATTAACTCAAGTGACTGCACAGTACTTACATGGGGAGAATTGGTGATGGACAAAATTTTCAATAGCACCTATTCACAAATGCAGAACCATACCTACCAGACTAACACATGTCAAAAGAAAGCAAGGAGAGCATTAAACTAGAAAATGTATGGTAGTCCCAGGCCAGGATTCACTGGGTACCCACAAATCAATATATCCAAACCAAAGTCCAGGGACCATCAGTTCCACTATTTTGGTATAGCAGTCATCTGTCACCTTTTTCTCACAGGAAGTGCTTCAGCCTTAAATCCATGGGAGTATGTTGGTTCCTTAAATCTTCTACATGTGAGTTTAAGGTAAAGCCCAGCTCATGTAGTGGGGTTTTCACATCTAATTGTTCTGATGTGGCCTGTGAAAGATATTGTTCACTATGAAAGGACATTGCCAATAGTCCTAGTAGTCTGTTAGCACAAGACCTGGTAACCAAAGTTTAGATAAAAACAAGGTCAACATTGTCGAGATAGGAACAAAGGTGTACTCTTCCCTTGGGTTCTATATAAGTATTGTTGAGCACTTATTTTTTTCTTGATTGGAAGTTGTTCCACTTGGTTTACCTACCAGCAGAAAAGGTAATTGCCTTCTCTGAGGCATACCTGCTCCCCGTATCTTCTGCAAGTTTGAGTAACCTAGAGAAACAAATTCAGAAACATGCATATGTGTATACAAAAATATTTTATATACAAAAACAGTTGAATATTGAGAAAACATCCCAGCCCAGTTCAGATCAAGTCCATAAGTTCGATATTAGCCTACATGTCCAATACCAGTCCATAAAATCCCCATTAGACTCACGAAACACATGCAATGATGCCAAATGCAGGACAATCACAGGTCAGTGGATTGGAAGTCTTGTAGATCCAGTGGCGGTGTAAGCATTTCAGCACTGGTAGGGGGCTCTATGTGGCTTCTGCAGCTCCATAGGCCTGGTTGCATCAGGGAACGTCCATGTGGCTTTTCCAGCTCCCAGGAGGTAGTGCCATGTGTCTTGTCAGTAGAGTGTCTCTTAGGGAGTGAGCCTTGTCAGTAGAGTCTTCAAGGAAGTCAGGAGAGAGAGAGAGAGAGAGAGAGAGAGAGAATAATGGTTCCCACATCCAAAGAGGAAATACAGAAATCCCAGAATCCTCAGGGGGAAAACCATGCCCACACAGAGGCCTCATTGGCTGTACTATGATTGACAAACTAGACTCTACCCTTACACTCTTAATCTTCAAATTGACAAATGATTATGTACCTACCATACTTGACTTGAATTTGCTGTAAGGTTCCCTTATTAATCTTGTAGGAATGTCTGTTGATTTGGTGGCGACCTTAGCAAAATGTTGTTTGGCAACAATTGAATGGTCTTCTCCCTCTACCCTCATCTTAAGAAACTGACCAACTGAGGTGAGGTCTACTCTTTTGAAGTGGTTCTTACAATGAGTCCTGATGGTATATTGGTTAAGCATTGGGCTGCAAAATGCATGGCCAGCAGGTCAAATCCACCAGCAGTGGCTTCGCTTTGAAACCGACTCCCATTAACAATTATCATCTTGGAAACCTACAGGGAGGGGGTGGGTGACTCTATGAGTCAGCATTGACTCAATGGCAATGAGGTTGGTTTGGTACCTATAAAAGGCGTGACACAAGTTCAGGCCTGCAGGACATCCAGTCTGCTGGCCAAGGTGGCCAGAGAGCCTGACTGATGTTAATGAACCATACACCATCTTCTTGGGCATGTATATTGAAGGTCACTTTGCCGGAGAGCACCTCACATCATGGCCCTGCTTGATACTCACCCTTGGGAAGGGATCGCAGAAGATGTGGTTGTTGTAGCAAAGTGTGAAGAAATTAGATGGTGCCCATCTATCAGATAAAATCACATATGTGGTCTTAAAGACTTGTTTTCAAACAAGCCACCACTTAAGTGAGCTCTTGATGAAGTCCACATGTAGGAAGCACACCAACATCCAACATCAGTTACCGAAGGATTGGAAATCATTTAATCAGAGGTTGAAGGAGGGAATTGTATCAGAGCCTATATTGTGGGAATGTGATTTGCAGAAGGCGATGGATGACAGTGGGAGCCCAAGATACATGTGTGGGAACTAAATAGGAAATAAGCCTCTGGAGATTTTTATCTATTCATAATAGAGGGATGGGAGGAAAGTGTTGATTAAACAGAGTGCATGGGAAAGATGACTATAGAAGAGCAAAAGGATAAACCTGACTAGAACAGTTAAAATCTTGCTGATTCCCCCTCTGATCCACTAAAGGCCTGATCTGGTGTGTTAGTGTGGGTAAACTAGGGATACAAATCCACAGAAACTCATATATGTATAAGAGAGAGTTTTATATAAAGAATAAGTGTACATTAGAAAGCCTCCCAACCCCATCCAATCCAGACTCATAAGTCTGCCACCAATCTACAAAGTCCTCCTCAAACTCACAAAACACACACATTGACACTGAATGCAGGAAGATCACAGGCCAATGGGTAGAAAGTCTGTGAATCCAGTAGTGGTGTAAGCATCTCAGCACTGGCAGAGGTCTCCACATGGCATCTCCAGCACCCAGAGCTGCCTCGGGGTAAGTCCATGTGACTTCTCCTCAGGGATGTCTTACGGGAAGTGAGCCTTGCCAGCTGAGGGCCGAGATCTAGCTAAGGTAGCCTCACCACTGGTCCATCCATCAGAGAGCAAGAAACAAGAGAACTAGAAAGGCAAGGTTCACCAAGTCATTTAGCTCTCCGCCCTTCAGTAAATCCCACATGTGTTTATCAGCCAGGTTGGCACAATAAACCTAGCTATCACATCTTGGTGTCAACATCTTCTGAATTTTTGTTTGTTCATACTGGGGGTTTGCTCAGATGTTTTGTCACTGGCTATCACCCTCTTTAATTTTTAATATGTTTTTCTGATTTTTGGTATATGAAACCCAGGATTGATGAACCTATAGGGACATCAATAGAGTGAGGATTTTTGGGGGTGTGGTGGGGTTCAATGGGGGATGGGATTAAAGGAAGTTGATGTCAAAGAAGGAAAAGAATGTTTTGGAACTGACTTTGGTGGCAATTGTACAATACTGCTTGATGTGTAACTATGGACTTATCCGATATCTATATTAACTCCCAGTAAAATGATTTTGGAAAAGAATAAAGAAAGACAAGGGGTGACATATGGTTCAAGAGCATTAGGCAGGTTCTCTACCTTGTTACCTGGCCATACAGGTCTTGAATGTCCTGCAATAGAGTGAGCAGAGAGTCAGAGGCAGTTGAAAATAATGGGGTTTAGAGTTCAGAGGACATTTGATAGATGGACGTGGGCCTTTGGGTTCATCAGGAGTAGTGGAAGCCATGCAAATGGGGAGGAATACTACTTATGAAGAGAAGAAGGATAAAGATGGAGACTTGTGGGCATGTCTTCAAGTTATTAGACGAAAGTAGAAGAGTCAATGGAGATGAAACTGAACAACAGAAAATTCATTTATTTTTTAAAAAAGATTTATTTAGCAACTCCTCTGTGGCAGGCACTAGGCTAAAGGCTGACAGATTAGAGTTTAGGGAGGGTACCGGAGGAGCGTACTACTGGGTGCAGCAGGGAGCAGGAGTGGCCGGCCCAATGCCAGATGCTGTGCAGGAGTCAAGTGGGGTGAGCAATGAAGAACTCCTTCCCTCAGCCATACTCATCTAAATTCCTTTAACAGAAATTTATTGTTAGCAGTAATAGCCTGTCTGGAAGATAAATGCTAAATTAATTTGGGACCTGACTTCCGAAAGTCTCAAGCGGCCTAAATCATTTAAAAGAGGTTAAAATTCTATTACGTGAGGTTGAATTAGTTTCTGCAGGTGGTTGTGTAACATTCTCCTCCAGAGGTCTGTTTGTCAAATATGGTTTCTGTCTAGCTTCTCTCCAGAGCAAGACGAGTGGTGTGAAAGCAGCACTGCTCCGTCATGTCTCTCTTATGCCTGGTGCACTGCATGTAAATTAGAGCTGCTTGTTCTCCACTCTTGTGAAATGTATGCTTGAGGTACGTGGCCTTAAAAAAACAACAAAACCACATTGTGTTCTGAGTGGTAGGCTCGCCTCACTGAATAGACGCAAGTTCCTCCAAGGGAGAGATAATACTGTTCCCTTCGCTTCTTTCCCCCAAAGGGCTAAGCAAAGAATAGGTATGCAGTCGTTTTTCTTAATTCATGGGATCATGGTCGAGGTCATTTTATAAAATGTAAGTGGGTCATTTATAAATGTACTTATAAAACCCCCCTCCCCATCCCCACCCCCCATGGTAAGGATTCTAGAGATCTAATTCTGTTTTACAAGTGATCATTCGGAAGGGCTTAAAGAAAGCCACGTCACTTGTGGTTTCAGAGGAGTCTTGAGACCTAGACAGAGAAGAAATGCCTGGCAACTGACTTGCAAAATGTAGCCAGTAAGAACCTGTCTCTTCCCACAGATGACTGTCTGATCCAGTCCTGGAAGGGGAGCCCCCAGGGTTGGAAGGCCCTCAAAGTCTGCAGTGGCTGCAGGCCTGGAGAGAGAAGGTTTCTCAAAACTAGGACATATTGTAATCTGGTGTACATCGGGTGGCCACGAGGGGAAGCTAACTTGGCAGCAACACCAGCCAATCAAAGTGTGTGAGTGAATTGTCTCTTGGCTCGCATCAATCAGCCCGAGAGAGATGGATCGAGCTTGAATGAATCTCACTGCCCCTTGGCAACTGTCTTGCCAGTGCTCTGTAGGGAAGGGTGGATTGGTGCCAACAGAAACCACTGCTGTGTTTAAAGATATGCGCTAGGGTTCTCTTTAGGGCAGGGAACAAGAATAAGTGCATCAGAACCAAATTCATAAGGTGCTTTAACTTGGTCCAATCAACTGTATTTAGCCTATCTCATAGGCAGGCACAGGCCATTAAAGAATCAAGTTCCTCATGGTACAGTACATCTCTTGTCACTCTCTACTCTCCCCTCAGGTGATTTGCATTGACAGTCATGGCTTTCATTTACAGCTTCCATGACCACCCACAAGCAGATGACTCACACATTTGTATTTCCAAATTAGTTTGATACCTCCACTCTGATGGCTCCTGGAAATTTCAAATTAGAAGAGATCTGAATAATCCTACTCTTTTCTTTCTCCACCACCACCTACCTCCACATCTGGCCCCATTTCAGTGCTCTATGTAGATGACACCTTTCTGTCTTCTGTTTCACCATTGAGAGACCAGCATGCATCATCGGCATATCCCACTCTCTCTCCCTCATGTCCAGTCATTCAGGAAGTCTCATCCATCACCCTCATCTGCAAAATAGAGATATATTTGCCTATTTATCTTCATTTTTGCTGCCATGGCTCTAGTCTCAGCCACTTAATTCACCTGATTTAGAATTAGACTATTGCTGTTTCACACACATGCACACAAATGTGTATGCGTGTGTATAAATAACTCAAGTGCCCATGAGTCGATGTCAACTCATAGCTGGTCTTTAGGTCAGGGTAGAACTGCTTCTGTGAGTTTCCAGCACTGTGACTCTTTTACAGGAATAGAAAGTGCAGTGTTTTTTTCTTTGGAGCAGATCATGGTTTCAAACTGCTGACCTTGTGGTTAGCAGCCTAATGCTACATAAGCACTATGCCACCAGAGCTCCTTGTCAAGTCAGTTAAAATCAGTACACACACACACACTTTTTATTGTGTACCAGGTGAAGTATTATAGCACAGATCCATTTTCCACTCGACACAATACAGATTTTGTTTCATCTCGTTAGCCTATTGCAGTTTCATAATTGGTCTCTCCAATTCACTGTCATCTCCTTTAGTCTAATTTCCCCCCAGAAGGAAGACTGATCTTTCTGATATACAAACTTAATTGTGTCATTCTTTGCAGCACTATTGACAATAGCCAAAAGGTGGAAGCAACCCAGAATGTCCACAAACAAAACAATGGATAAGCAAAATATGACTCAAATATACAATGGAATAGTATTCAGCCATAGAGATAAATTAATTCTAGTCCATGCTATCAGATGGACCTGGAAAATATGTTGAGTGAAACCAGTCAATCACAAAAGGGCCAACATTGTATGATCCAATTATAAAAATTATAGACTAGGCCAATGCACAGAGACGGAAGTATATTAGTTGCTACCAATGGCTGGAGCAAGGGAAGGGAATGAAGAATTATTACTTCAGAGACATACAGTTAGTGTTGTTGTTGTTAGGCATTGTCAAATCAGTTTCGACTCTTAGCCACACTCTGCACAACAGAATGGCATACTACCTGGTCCTGCGCCATCTTCCCAATTGTTATTGGTGAGCCCCTGAAGCCATGGTGCCAGTCTGGGTCATTGAGTGTTTTCTTCTGTCTTACTGCCCCTCTACTTTTCCAAGCATGATGTCCTTTTCCAGGGATAGGTCCCTCCTGATGACATGAACTGAGTAGGTGAGATGAAGTCACCCCATTCTCACTTCTAAAGAGTTGTGCATATTTGATGTTATAGAAAAGTAATTTGTTTAGCCTCCCAGAATGTCTCTGTGATCGAACTTGGGGTTTTTTTATAACTGAATGAAATGTTCTGCACCACCTTTATGCACAATCACTGGTATGTCTGAGTCCGTGTTTATGATTATGGTGCCAATAAATCTCATTGAGAGAGGCTCTCATTTTTGTTAGTCCTTGCCAGTAGCCATTCTTCTTTCTTGATTATGCATCCAAAGTAAGCAAACCAAGGTGTCATCATTCTCGTTAGTTAGTTAAGCTTATGAGGGCAATATATGTTCATTATAGACAACTCAAGAAATACTGACAAGCAGAAAAATGGTAAATATATACAGTTCACACATCCTGAAGAGTTACCATTAATTAGCGTTTTACAAAATTAATTTCTTTAAACAAAATGGCATTTTCCCCATGGCCTATAATATAAAACACATTTTCATAATATAAATATCTTCCATATAGTCGATTTGAGGATATAAAGTAGTTCTTACTATTGGCCATGACAACAGTTTCTAACTTTCTTTTTAAATCCTTTTCATACAACTCTTATCACAATCCATACATAAGTCCATTGTGTGTCAAGCACATCTGTGCCCTCATCATTCTCATAACATTTGCTTTCTAAGTCCTTGGCATTGGCTCCTCATTTTTCCCCTCCTTCCCCTTTCTCCCCAGCTTCACAAACCCTTGATAATTTATAAATTATTACTTTGTCATATCTTAACCTGTCTGATGTCTCCCTTCACTACTATCTTGTTGTCTGTACCCCAGGGAGGAGGTTAAATGTAGATCCTTATCATCAGTTCTCCCTTACTAAGCCCACCCTCCCTCCACCCTCCTGGTATTGCCACTCTTAGCACTGGTTCTGAAGGGATCATCTGTCATGGATTCCCTACGTTTTCGGCTCCTATCTGTGCCAGTGTATATTCTCTGGTCTAGCTTGATTTGTAAGTTTAAATTGGAATCATGATAGCGGAAAGGAGGAAGCATTGAAGAGCTAGAGGAAAGTTGTATGTTTTATCATTGCTACACTGCACCCTAACTAGTTTGCCTCCTCCCTGTGACCCCTCAGTAAGGAGAAGTCTGTTATCTACGGATGGGCTTTTGAGTCCCAAACATGTACTCTCCCTCCTTTACACTAATAAAATTTCTAGTTCCTTGATGCCTCATACCTGATCCCTTAAACACCTCGTGGTCACACAGACTGGTGTATTTCTTCCATGTGGGCTTTGTTGCTTCTGAGCTAGATGGCCACTTGTTTATCTTCAAGCCTTTAAGACCCCAGATGCTAAAACTTTTGATAGGCAGACACCATCAGCTTTCTTCACCACATTTGCTTATGCATCTATTTGTCTTCAGTGATCCCAATTGGGGGTGGGGGGGGCACACAATGATATGACTTTATGTTCTTTGATGCCTGATTACTGATCCCTTTGACACCTAATGGTCACACATGCTTGTGTGCTTCTTCCATGTGGGTTTTGTTACTTCTGAGGTAGATGGCTGCCTATTTACTTTCAAGTTTTTAAGACCCCAGACGCTATATCTTTTGATAGCTGGGGACCATCAGCTTTCTTCACCACCATTGCATATGCGTACATTTGTCTTCTTTGATTGTGTCGGGAAAGTGAGCATCATGGAATGCCAATTTAATAGAACAAAGTATTAAAGTGTTCTTACATCGAGGAAGTACTTGAGTGGAGTCCCATTGTCCATCTGCTGTCTTAATACTGAGCCTATAAATATGTGTATGTAAATATATTTTCCCTTCAACAGATATAAATATATTTACCTATGTACATGCCTGTACGTAGATCTCTAAAAATGCCCCTTGCCTCCTATTTCCTTCCTCTATTTCTTTATACTTCCTTTCTGTCCCACTATCATGCTCAGCCTTCATTTGGGTTTCAGTCTTTCCTCTGCCTTACCCTACCCTTGATCAATCTCTCTCAGGACTCTCACTCCCTCCTTGCCACTGATTTTGGATCACTTATTGTTTTCTTGTCCCTGGGTTGGTCAGCATCTCCTCCTCCCATCCCCTCCCCCTCTCCTATACCCCCTGAACCCATTGTTTTCTCCTCCAGACTGATCATCCAGCCTATCTTATCTACCTACAGAGATGATACTATGTACAAAAAAACAAGAACTAGCAAGATGAAGTGACAAAAGAAAATGAAATGACTACAATAAGGAAAAAAATGCCCAGAAAAAATATATAGATAGATAAAAATAATAAAAAAGCAAAACCTGTAAATATTTCAAGGTCTATTTGTTGACCTCTAGGAGTAACCTCTGGTTGAGTCCGATGGGGTTCCAAACCTTAGCCCCCACACCTATCCTTGGTGCTCGCTCAAGACTTCCATGCTCTGCCCTCCCTGTAGGTCTGCGGCACTCTCCTAGTGTTTTCCTTTGTGTGGTAGGGACAGATGCTTGCAATACCCACACGGTCTCCGGTGTTGTCTCCCATAGGGCCTTGGGTCAGCAAGGTATATTGGGTCTCACCATTCTTGCTTCTTGGAAACATTCTGGATATATTCCTTCTAAGTATGCGGAGCCCTGGTTACATGGTGGCCTGCAATCTGCAAGGTCAGCAGTTGGAAATGGGGCTCTCTGCTCTCTACTCTGTCCTAAAAGATTGTGATGAGTCAGCCTTGACTCACTGGCAGTGAATTTAGTTTTTTGGTTAAGTCTGATTTGTTTGGTTTTCTGGCAGGCCACAATATATTAACATTTTTTTTTTCACCGACACCAATTTGAATGCATTAATTCTTCTTCTGGCTTCCTTTTTCATTGTCCAGGTGTTGCATACATATGAGGCAATTGAAAAATCCAGGCCTAGCTTTCACCAACTCCCACTGTTTGTGTAAAGTGTCTAGTCACTTAAGAGTTTAATCCGTATAAGTCAACAATTCATGTATCGCAGGCTGGAGCTGGCTTGCATTTGTATAATTTCTTTTTCCTAACAGTGTTTTAAATTCTGTACTACTGGCTAAATTAATGACACTATTATTAGAATTACCTTAGGGCCCAGGGGGATAGCTTATAATGTTCTTGATCATGAAATGAATAATGATGTCTCTAAAGCATATATAAACCAGAGATATATGCATGGCTCTGGCGCTCAGACTGAAGTGTAGCCTTAATCTAAGAATAAGCAGTTCTTTTGCCATGGCCCTGCTCAGGACTGGCACTCATGAAGAATCTCTGAGGATGTGGGTGCTACAGCAAAGTGTGATAAAAAAAACCAGATGGTACCCATTTATGAGAAAAAACAGCATCTGGGGTCTTTAAAGCTTGTTTTAAAACAAGCGTTCATTGAAGTGAGGTGTTAACTAAGCTCACTTGGAAGAAGCATACCAACCTGTGTGATCCAAGAGTTTGTGAGTTATAAAATCCCAATTGGAAGGAGGTAATGGTGGCAGAGCATAAAATCTGAACACTTCGTTTTCAGAAGACTCTGCATGACAGTGGAACCCAAATTCTGTCTATAGGGGCTCCACATAGGTGAAGTCTTCATGGACTCCCTTCTGATCATAGTCCAGTGATGTGAATAGTCTTGCTAACTATTGTATGATCCCTCTAATCATGATATATTCCCCAGGGACCAATTTTTCCTTACAATGCATTCAAAATATATGAGACAAAGTCTCACCTTCCTTGCCTCTAAGGAGCATTGTGGCTGTACTTCTTCCAAGATAGATTTGGTTGTTCTTTTGTCAGTCCATAAGATCGGTTATGGAAGATGACGCTAGGTGAAACTGTAGTAGCCTATCATTTGAGCTCCCTTTTGACCCATTTTAAAGTTGCTTCAGTTTTTAGTATTTTGTGGTTTCTCTTTGATTGAGGGGCCTCCCCATGCTTTGCTTAGCCATTGCTCCTGGGTTTCTTCATTTGTTTGTTTTGTGTAATTTTTTGTTATTGTATTCTATTTTGTATGATTGTCTCTATATTAAATCCAGAAGGGGCAGATCTATAGAGATCTTAATTGTATAGGCGCATGGTAGGAGAGGATTGGGGTGGGGTGGGAATGGAGAGCTAACACAATGAATATGAGAAGAAAATGTTCTGAAATGGATGGTGACACTTGCACCCAAATGATGTGATTCAACAGTTAAATTGTATGCTCTGTGAAGATATATGCTAATAAGATGATTTAAAATTTTTAAAAAAAGGTCTCAGATCAGCCTTATCTTAGTCATCAAGGCTGCATCTTTACATTTGAAAATCGGCCTGGTGATTATCGCCTGGAAATCCTATTAAATACCCTTGTGCTCGGAAACACATGGGTCATCTTGTGTTGGAAGTGACTTAATGGCAACTCTTTAAGAAGTCAGATAAGCAACCCTTTGATGTATAAGTATCATCAGGAAGGAACTACCCTCAAGAATCTTTGAGTTTGGGCATCCTGTTGATGTTAGTTGCCATTGAATGTGTTCTAAGTCACAACAACCGTATGTACAACAGATCACAACGCTGCCTGGTCATGTACCATTATCTCAACTACTGCTAGCTTTGAGCACATTGTGGGAGCCATTGGGTCAATTCATCTCCTTGACAGCCTGCCTCTTATTTGCTGACCCTTTACCTTTTGCTGTTGCTAGGTGCAACTGCATCAGTTCTGACTCATGCCAACGTACACATAGCAGAAAGAAACACGGCTGAGCACTCTGCCAGCCTCAAAATAGGTCCTGTGGTTGAACCCATTTTTGCAGCCACTGTGTCTATCCATCTCCACGAAGGGCTTCCTCTTGTTAGCTGTCCCTCTAATCATGATATATTCCCCAGGGACCAATTTTTCCTTACAATGCATTCAAAATATATGAGACAAAGTCTCGCCTTCCTTGCCTCTAAGGAGCATTGTGGCTGTACTTCTTCCAAGATAGATTTGGTTGTTCTTTTGTCAGTCCATGATGCTTTCAATATTCTTTGGCAACATAATTCAAATGTGTCTATTTAACATGCATATGAGGCCATGGAAAAATCCCATGGCTTGTGTCGGGTGTGCCTTTGTCCTCAAATTAACATCTTTGCTTTTCAATCCTTTAAGAAGTCCAGTGCAGCAGGTTTACCTAATTCAGCGAGTCTTTTGATTTTTTCACTGTTTCTCCATGAAAATTGATTGGCTGCTTCCTTCCTTGCTCCATTTACCATGATATTATATATTGGTCCAGTTGTGACAATTTGGGTCTTCTTTCTGCTGAGTTGTAATCCATGCGAAAGGCTGTTTGTGCTTCAACTACAAGTGCTTCAAGTCTTCCTCTCTCTCAGAAAGCAAGATTGTGCCATCTGCATATCAGAGGTTGTCAGTACGCCTTCCTCCAATCCTGACACTTCAGTCTTCAGCTAAAATAGCTTCTCTAATTATATGCTATAAATACAGATTGAATAATTATGGTGAGAGCATACAATCTGCCACATAACTTTCCTGATTTTTAAAGCATGCGGTATTCTTATGTTTTGTTCACACCTGATCTGCCTTTTGATCCATGTACAAGCCTCATGTGATAACAATGAAGTGTTCTGGAATCCCCGTTTTTCTCAAAGCTATCCATAGTTTGTTATGACCCACACACTCAAATGCCTTTGCGTTGTCAGTAAAGTACAAGTAAACCTTTTCTGGTAGTCTCTACTTCTAGCCAAGGTCCATCTGACATGGCAGTGCTATCCCTTGTTCCACGTCTTCTAGTTCCAGCCTCTGCTTTTAATGCTTCCTGCATTATTCTAAATTTTGAATTGTTGAAACAATTCGTTAGGTATTCCATCATTTTCTGATGCCTTGCTTTTTGCTGATGCCTTCAGTGCAACTTGGACTTCTTACTTCAGGAACATTGGCTTTCGATAGCGTTACTTCTTTAGGTGGTTGAATCATAATCAGTTCTTCTTGATACAGCGACTCTATATTCCTTCCATCTTTTTAAAAATGGTAATTTTGGTGGCAATTTACATTTCAAAGTGTCACTTTTGTTTTCTCCAGTCCAAACTGCTGATCAAATCCCTCAGCAGCTCCTCCTTTGCCTCTCCTTGATTTCCCTCTTCTCTCTATGGATCCCTGGTGCCATACTACTTAAATGTTAGGCTGCCCACACAGTCAGTAGTCACAATAATCAGCTGCTCTGTGGAAGAAAGATTGGGGATTCTACTCCCAGAGAGGTACTATCTCCGAAACCTACTGGGCCAGTTCGACCCTGTCCCTTAGGGTTGCTCGGAGAGAACATCAGCTCAATGGCAGTGAGTTTGGTTTCATTCGGAATTTCCTATAGATCATCCTCTTCCACTACACCAAGCCTTGCAAACATATATTCCATTCTGCTGTCATCCTTATATTACTCTACGTGCTTTGGCAAGCTCCAAAGTCTGTTCCCTTTAGATGGTTCCTGCATCATTCACTATTGTGCCCATGGAATCCTTCAATATTTCACTTAAGGCTCGAATGTTCTCTGCATTTACCCCAACTTGAGATATTCTGAGTGTGTGCTTCATTTCTTGGCTTTCTAGCCCCAGGTCTTTGCACGGTTCCATAGAATCCCTTACCTTGTCTTCCTAAGTGCCTTTGAAATGTTCTGTTCAACTCTTGTACGTCATTATGTTGTCCATTCGCTTTACTTATTCCACGATTTAGAACTGGCTTCAGAGTCTCTTCTGACATCTAATTTGATCTTTGCTTTCTTTCCTATCTTTTTTATGACATTCTCCCACAGCACATCAGGTCTTCAAGGCATCATATCTGCTCTTGAGATGCTCTCCAAGTTCAGGTGTGATAGATTCAAGGTCATCTTTCGACTCTCGTGGACGTGTTTTCAGTTTCTTCAGTTTCACCTGAGGAACGATGGAGGGTCTGCTCCACAGTCAATTCCCGCCCAGGTTTTAGCAGCTGAGATGGAGCTGCTCCATCGCTTCTTGCCACAGATGACATCACTGGAATTTCTCTGTCTTTCCTCTGCAGAAGTCCGTGTGTACAGTCATCCTTCATGTCATTGCTAAAGAGATGTAATGGCGATGATCTAGTTCATTGATCTTGCAAAATTCTGCCCTGTGGTCTTCAACTTTGCTTCTTATCACCAAGTCCGTACTTTCTTTTTCTTGTATTATAAGATCCTTTTATTGGGAGCTCTTACTGGACTTCTAACAGTTCATCCATAAATTATATCAAGCATAGTTTTACATATACTGCCAGCATTCTTATCTAAACATTTACTTTCTTTTGAGCCCTTGGTATCCACTCCTCTTCTCCACCCCCCTCTACCCCTACCCTTTTGATCCCTTAATAAATTATAAGTTGCTATTATTTTTTCATATTCTCCAGAAACTCTTCCTTTCTTTTGTTTTCAACTTTTACATTTCAATTGTCCATAATTACCAATGCATCTTGATTGCACATTTGATCAATTTCTGACTGAAGCCTTTTGTATAATCCCTCGATTTATGCATTACTAGCTTTTGTGGTTGGTATGTAAATTTGAATATACTTGTATTGAATGGATTTCCATGCACATGAATAGGTAGAGCCTATCACACAGCATTGTGTTTCAACATTGATGTTGAAATGCCCTTTTGAAACACGAATGCAATGCAAACCCATTCCTCTGAAAAACTGTTGGACATTGGGAAAGGACAGTAGGATAGAAAAACTCACAGGAGTCAAGAAGTGGATTACCTTTAAGAAACAGAATTTCTTCTGTTTCCACCAAAACTTTAAAATGGCCACCTTAGCTGGGAGTAAACGGACAGTGTAAAATATGAAAATAATAATTTATACTTTATCCAGGGTCCAAGAGGGTGGGAAGATGGGGGAGGGAGGGATAAAGGAGGAGCTGATACCAAGGGTTCAGCAGAAAGAAAATGTTTTGGAAATGATGGCAATATATGTAAAATGTGTTCCATATAATTGATGTATGGATTGTTATAAGAGTTATAAGAGCCCCCAATACAATGATTTGTTATTTTTTTAATGGCCATATTGGCTGGGTGCAATTTTCAGTCAGTCATCTAAAATGCTGGGTAAATGGAGACAGGTGAGAAAGAGTGGAATGAACCACAGAATGGGGGTGTTCATGGTACTCTTTTTCTCTGGCACAGGTTCCATCATCTATCATGAGAGAGCACAGGGAGATGTGACAGAACTGGCCGGTCAGTTGGGGAAAGCTTTTCAAATGGGATCGAGGGAACTTTCCCCCTCTCCAATCAGGCAGTTTGGTCATTCTGGCTTGCCCTCTGCCCCTGCAATTTGCTATGGGGGAGGTGCTTGTGACTTCTGAACCCCTCTTGGGCTTTCACTGACTGAAGGCGTTGTCACACCAACTGACCTGCATTGCTCCTCATGGGATAGGAGGGTCTTTTGAAGGAGATCGGAAGACTTGGAATGAAGCAGTTCACTGTTGGTTCCATGATGGAAGAAGTGATCAAGACGGCAGACGTGACTGAGAAGCCACAAGAGCCTGCCATTGATAAGGGCCAAAGAGACACAGTGGAAAATCAAATGACTGCAAGCACCGGTGGGAGTAAGAAAAAGAAGAACCCCCATACACACAGGATTAAGGACAAAGTCAGAAGGCTTGATCCATGTTCCTCTTCATGTTCATTCCCACTCCCTTCCCCAAATTTGTGACCTTTGTTTGCCTGCCACACACTGTTGCCAACCTCATTTCACCCTTCTCATGATAATTCCCTTGCTACATAGTCCCCATTTTCTCTCCAACCAATGGAGAAGATGTTCTTGAAAAGAATTCAGAAAAACTGACCAAAGCAAAAAAGTCAATAGGAGTTTGTTACTACAGGAGCTATAAGAAAGGAGATGAACGTCTTGTACAAGAAGAAGAATGGATTCTAGAAGATCCCAGTCCTTCAGGTGACACCTCTTGATCACAAAGTGCTAACAACCTTGAAGTTCCTGGTGTGGCCTCAGAGAAGGCTTTGCCGAAACCCTGAATGATATAGATAGCAGGTCATAAACCAGGAGGGAGTACTGGTGACTGGTTTGTGATTCAACTAAACTCCACTGATTGTGCATGTGTCTGTGAAACTTTGGTGGTGAGGAGGAACGGAAGGAAGAGAAGCCCGAGGAGGGTAGGGGCTCCCCCAGGTTTGCTGAGGATTAACTATTGAAGACAAGTGACATCAATGACCACAGACCAGGTGTCCAAAGTGTTTTGTGGTTGTGGTGGTGGGGGCTCCGTGTCTGTGTGTGTATTGGGAACAACTCAATTACTTGAGGGTGGCAGTGCCATTCCCTAACAGACAACCAAGTTCTTATGGTCCTATAATACTGATGTTGTTTACTTCTTCATATAATTCATCTTCTCTGATGATTAGGTTAGCATATTGATCAAATAAATATGATAAGAAGATACAACCACAACACCTAACTTTCCTCATATGACATCATGCCAAAGTCCTTTTTCTGTTCTACTGACTCTTGTTCCATGTACAGGTTCTGCAGGTGCACAGTGAAGTGTTGTGGAATTCCCATTTCTTTCAAGGTACCTATAGTTTGTTAGGAGCCACATAGTCAAAAACACACAAGTCATCATCTTTCAGGGATTCTCTGTTTTCAGTCAAGATTTTTCTGACATTATCAATGATATGCCTTGTTCCAAATTTTCTTTGACTCGGGCCTGAACCTCATTGCCAATGTACTGATGCAACAGATATTTTATGATTTGAAGGATGTGTATAAATATTTCAACAAAATTTTACTTGTGTGTGATATTTATGATACTGCACTGTGTTTCTGAGCATTCCATTGGGTCACCTTTCTTGGAATGGGTACAAATATGGATCTCTTTCAGTCGATTAGCCACGTAGCTTTCTGCCAAGCTTCCTGGTAGAGCAGTGTAAGTGCTTCCATATGCTACCTCTTAAAATGGTCAAATATCCACAGCTCTTTTTTGGTACCGTGTCTCTGTGTATTCTTTCCAGCTTCCTTTAAAGCTTCTGCATTAGTCAATATTGCCCTCATGGAATCTTTCATCACTGCAACTCGAGGCTTGACTTTTTCCCCATGAGTTCTTTCAGCTTAACACATGCTTAACTTGTTATTCCCTTTTGGTTTTCTAACTCTAGTTCTTTTCACATTTCATTATAATATTTGTTTTTCCCTTCTCCAGCTGCCTTTTTAAAAATAATCATTTTATTGGCGGCTCATACATCGTTTTTCACAATACATAAACACACTGTGTCAAGCACCCTCACATGTCCACTTCTATTATCATTCTCCAATCGTCTGCTTTTTCCCTTAAACCCCTAGTATAGGCTTTTCCATCCCTTCCCCTCTTCCCCTGCTCTCTTCTCCCCACCAACCCTCAATACTTTATACATTGTTATTGTTCTGTCATATCTTACACTGCCCTACCTCTCCCCCAACCCACTCTTTTGATGTCCGTCCTTCAAATAGGATCTTATATGTATATCCTTGCAGTCTCTCTACCCCACCTTCTCTCTACCCTTCCAGCATCTCCAATCTAACCATTGGCCCGAAGGGGCTCGTCCCTCTTGGTTTCTCCATATCTCCAGCTCCCTTCTATGCTAGTGTGACTTCTCCAGTCCATCTGGATTTGTAAGGTAGAGTTGGGACCATAATGGTTGTGGGGGGGGCCTTCAGTAACTAGAGGAAACTTGTATGCATCATCACTGCCCAACTGCACCTTGAATGTTCTGTCTCCTCCCCGTGACTCCCCTGTAAAGGGGTGACCAATTACCCACCAGTGGGCCTTAGGTCCCCACCCTGCTCTCCCCATCCTTTGTAATGATATGATTCTTGTTCTTTGGTGCTAGATATCTGTTCCCTTCGGCCCCTCTTGACCACGCATGCTGGTGTGCTTCTTCCACGTGGGCTTTGCTGTTTCTGCGCTGAATGGCGAGTCTTTGAGACTCCAGGCATTCAATTATTTGGTAGCTGGGCACCATCATTTCTTCTACTCTGTTTGCCTCTGTATCCATTTGTCTTCATCAATATCGGGAGTCAATCAGTCCATTGATTTTGATTTTTGTTCTTTGATGCTTGATTTTTTCAGCACCTCATGATCGCACAGGCAAGTGATTTCTTTTATGGTGGGTTTCCTTGCTCCTGAGCTAGATGGCTGCTTGTTTATGCTCAAGCCTTTATCTTTTGATAGCTATATCTTTTGATAGCTGGGCACCATCTGCTTTCTTCACCACTCTTACTCATGCTCCCACATATCCTCAGTGGGCACCTTGGGGATGTGTGCACACAGTGATATATGTTTGGTTCCCCCCCCCCATTTGATGTCTATTGCCTAGACCTTTCACAACTTTCACCACCATTTGACCACGCTGGCTGTTGTGCTTCTTTGTGGCTGTGGTCTCTTCTCAGGTAAATGGTCTATTGTTTATCTTCAGGCTTTCAAGACCCCAGATATATCCTTTGATGGCTGGGTACCATCAGCTTTCTTCACCACATTTGTTTGTGCACCCTCCAGCTGCCTTTTAAGTGTTCTAGTCAGCTCTTTGACTTCCTCATTTCTTTTATGTGCTTTTGCTACTCTAAGATGAAGAGCAAGTTCCAGAATCTCTTCTGACTTCTATTTTGATCTTGTTTTCCTTTCTTGTCTTTCTAATGGCCTTTCATTTTCTTCATGAATGATACTCTTGATCCCCTCCTATAGCTCAGAAGGTCTTCTTCAAGTAGTGTTCGATACAGCAAATCTGTTTTTGTGATTTTCTCGAAATTCAAGCGAGATATATTCAATGTTGTGTATGGTCATATGACATTCAAGAAATGGTAAGGAGTAATCGTAATCACCACACATTATATTAAATGTCTTGCATAAGCAATTTTTTCTTCCTGAAAAACAATTTTTACATAGTGCAAAGAATAAACAGGAAGGCCATATCATTATCTTGATGCCATAAGTCCATCTACATAATATTGTAGGTGAAAAGGAAACCTCTACTAGATCAGGAAAAAGTAACTGCAATATAATTAAACTGAAGTTAAACTTGTGTGTGTTTTGAAAATACAACATCAACCAAATTGGCTACTGACTTGTGTTACGAGAGCTTTTTGTTCCTGATGGAGAGATGCACTATAGGAGAAGAAAATCCAGTGAAGTTGGCGTTCATATCTTTGAACATTGCCAAAGGTATAAAAGCTTTCCATTGGATACAGCTCTGATTAACAGTAGAGAAGGTGGGGAAATGGTTTCAGAATCTCTGTGAGCATAGTGTAGAGATACTTGAAGTCAATCTTTGGATTGGACAGAGTCAGTGGAAATGAATGAGTTCCGACATAAATAACCTTTATTCCTTGCTTTGGACTGTCATTAGAAGCAGGGCTGGGTTAGAAAGAGAAAGGAGAGGGGATATGCTAGAGTCAAACCAAAAGTTTGCATAACTTGCCTAGTTTGTGCTCTAGGATTCCTTCAGATAGTTTAAAACCCCACAAAATATGAAAACTTCTTACATATGAAAGAACTTCATTTTCTGGAACTATGTTTCTCTTTCCCCTCTGATACTGCTGTGAGACCACTTCTTTTTCATGCTGGTGGACAATGCGCTCCTACCAACCATCTCTCTGTCGGTGGCATAGATGAATGCCCATGTGATCGCTCCAGTCCCATCAATACTGCCCTTTTCTTCTTCCTTTCTCCCTACTCCTCTGTGGAAGCCACAGCAAAACTGTTTTCCTGACTTGTCCTTATTGCCATGTTTACTCCTTTGAAGCAACCTCACCTTGTTTGCAGTTATTCTTCCTAAAAGTATCCAAGAGTGCAGGGCTCTAATTTGAGGGATGAAGTAGTATGGTGTGGGGGAAACAACACTGAACTTGATGTTGGACTCCTAGATTCGTGTCCCTGCTCCCTCTCTGTGCTTTTTGGTTTCTTTATTATAAAATGTGAATAATAATATCAGTCTAGCCTGCTTTAGGTTTGACTTCAAAGGGTTTTTGAGAGCATCAAAACCAAGCTGAATTAATGGAGAAGAAAGTACCTTGTCAACAACAAACACACACAGACTCATATCCAAAGCAGAATCAGAAAGACATGGCCCAAGACAAAGATACTCTGAGAAATCCATAAAGTAGGAGAAAGTGAGTAAACAAAATGGATTATGACATTCTGTTTTGAGGCTTGGGAGATTTTTGTTGTTGTTGAGGAGTGAAAGCAATGTTCTTTTGTGAGCTGGAAACACTCCTGATCAAGGCTAGGTAAGAGCCCTACTCGGGATGCATCTGTATCAATACACTTTGAAGTAAAATTAGACATTAAAAACAACAAACCAGTGCCCTCAATTTCTAAAGCCCTGGAAAATAGCCCAAAGCCACCTTCCATTTTTCCACAGAAGTCTTCATCTACCTTCTTATTTTTTGAAATTAAATTTGATTTACCTTAACCACCAGTCTTTAAGATAAAGAAGCACTACACATGTAAGTATATGGCTTTTCATTTGTTCAGATTAGAACATTTCAGAGAGCTAGTGCACATCAATTTAAAAAAAATATCTAAACATGTTATTTTAATGTGCACTTTTTGATGTCTAAATTCCAAAGTTAAAAAGGTTTTCAAACTTGCAGGCATGTAATATTTCAGCCATATTATGGGTTCAGTAGGGTTGTCTAGAATTTAAACAAGGTGCATTTGATAACAAATAAAATAAGTAAGTACAGAAATAAAGCAAAATATCAATTGATGATTCCATCCTGACTCTATAGGACAGTTGCCTCTGTGGGTTTCCAAGGTTGTGATCTTTCTGGAAGCAAACCATCATATCTTTGTCCTGCGCAGTGACTGAAGGATATGAACAGCCAACCTTTTGGTTATGAGCTGAGTGCTTAACCACTACACTAAGGCTTCTCTGTTGATAATAGAAATTAAAATTAGGTGTGAGTATGTGGTATGGGTCTTTAGTTTTGTGATTGTGCTTTCTAGAATCTAGGGAGATCTTTTTCACTTATGGTAATATATATCTGAGGGGGTACTCCCCCAAAACCTCCAGAAAAATGCCCCACTGCATGGAGCTTTGGTAATACATATTTCCCCTGCTTGGTGAACATCCAACAATGCACTCTGAGTTTGTGTATCCAGTGGTATCACCTGGGCAGGTTCTCTCGGGTCACAGAGAATTTTTTAGTAAAAGCAATCTTGCTTGAACCTTGTTTTTGTGATGGCTGATAGTAGATTGTGAAATGTTGTTCCTGCTCTGGAAAAATGCCACAGAAACCGTTGTTATGTTGAATACCACTTAAAAGGAGAGCACTCTAGCAAAAACTTAAGTGTGCCAGTGGTTTTCTCATTTGAAAAATAGTGAAATGTCGATTAATGACAAACCAAAGTTATGGATGTCCATCAACTTCCTTAACGGATGAAAATGTCAACTTGCAATGCATTTGGAGTTTGTTTCACATAGTCAGACTGTTAACCAAGCTTTATATTTAGAGGTTCTTAAACGATTGCTTAGCAGTGTGAGGGGAGAAAAAGGCCTGATTTGTGGTAGACAGGATTGGTTTTGCCACAGTAGTAATGCACCTGCTCACGTAACCATCTCAATATGCCAGTTTTGGACAAAAAACTGCGTGCCTCTCTCACCCCATGTACCTTACTCATCTGGCCGCACTCTGTGTGACTTCTTTTTCTTTCTGCTAATGCAGGGTGGGTGGGGGCAGGAAAGGACAGTGATTTGAAGACATAGAAGAGGTGAAGGAGAAAAAAATGAGTGAGAAGCTGCCAGCCATTCAAACAGATGAGCTTGAAAAATGTTTCCAAGAATGGAATCACAGATTGAACAAATGTAGTAATTGTAATTAAAAGTACTCTGAAGCTAATAAAGTTGTTTCATAAAGATATTTAAAGACATTGCTTTGAAAAAATTCAGATTTTTTTGTTGGGGGTACCCTCCTTGTTGTTTCCCACTACTTCTCTTCCTGAGTTGCTTAGAACAAGGTCAGTGATGTAAATCCACCAGCCACTCCACAGGAAATGATGAGACTGGTCCCGTACAGGTGTATCCTCTCAGAAAGCCATTGAGTACAAATCAACTCAATGGCAGTGAATCTGATTTCTGGTATGGCTTATTGGTGCCATAGCAATTTAGTGTCTTAAGGTAACACAAATTGGTTGTATTATAGTAAAATCAGGGTCTTGGTAGAGACTCACTTCTTTGGGATGCTCCAGAGGAGTGTCCATTTCCTGCATTTTTGGGTTCTTCAGTCTTCAAAGTGACAAGGATCGCATCTCTTTGACTGTTCTTTCGTCATCACATCTTCTGGTTTGCTTCTGCTTTTCAAGATCTTTGTGATTACATTAGACCCATGCAGTTAAACCAGGATCATTTTCCCCATCTAAAGGTCAACTGATGATTAAGCTCGATTTCATCTATAACTTCACTTAGCTTTGCCATATAACAACTTATTCATAGATTTTGAGGATTCGGATGTCAGCGTTTTTGAGAAGCCATTGTTGGATATCTATGTAGACGAAGCCTTGGTGGCACAGTGAGTTTCTTTAATTTGCCTGCTAACTACAAAGTCAGAAGTTTGAACCTACCAGCTGCACTATGGAAGAAAGATGAGGCTTTCTTTTCTGATGAGATTTCTAGCCTTAGAAATACCTAGCTGCACTTTCTACCCTGTCCTATAGGGTCATCATGAGTTGGAATCAACTCAATAGTTGTGACTTTGTGTGTGTGTGTGTGTGTGTGTGTGTGTGTGTGTAGGTAAATTTTTAGCAAAGATGACATTTGAGAATTAATGGATGCCTGATCCAGGTCATAGTATTTTCAGTTGCCTCAGTGGATATGAAAATTGCACAGTAAATAAGGAAGGATGAAGAATAGATGCCTTTGAATTGTGATGTTGGTGAAGAATAGTGAGTGGACCCTGTATTTTCTAGAAGAAGGAAGAAATCTATCTTGAAAGAAGTATAGCTAGCATGCTCTTTCAAAGGATGGTTCCTTAGAAGTATGGCAAGAGTCTGACCCAATTCCTTTGGGCATGTTTTCAGGAGTGATCAGTTCCTGGAGAAGCATATTATGCTTAGTAAGATGAAGATTCCGAAATCCTCAGTGAGATGGATTGACAGAGTGGCTGCAGCAATGGACTCCAACATGGCAGTGATTGTGAGGACGGCGCAGGACTGGCAGTCTCTGTTCTGCTACACATTGCATGACTATGAGAATCCACACGATAGCCTCTAATGACATGCATAGTTCAGGTGGGGGGGGGACTGAGTATTATCACCGTGTGTCATTGAGTTGATTCAGATTCATAGAAAGCCTGTAGAACAGAGTAGAACTGCCCTTTGTGCTTCTAAGGCTGTAAGTCTTTTTCCCCTTTCTTTTGGCTTTAAGTCTACATGAGCAGAAAGGTTCATCTTTTTTCCTTTTGGGTCATTTGGTGGGTTCAACTTGCTGACCTTGTGGTTGGCAGTGCACTATATAATCTGCTATGTCACCAGGGCTTCTAGAGATGTGAAAAAGGAGAGGTACAGAATAGGACATAACACATCTCTAGCAGTGGGAACAAGAGAGGGGTTCATGATCAGTCAGCATCAATCCTAGTAGCTGCTACATTATGATACGACTGCTTTGATTTTGTGAAAAACTGCCAAATTGGTTTCCAATGTCGCTTGCATTCTCCCTAGCAATGAATGAGAGCTATTTAATAGCTCTCTTTCCCCCATCCCCTGAATTCTGTACTCTTCAAATAACCTTTGGACTTTAATTTGGTTTTTCCGAGTCATCTTTTCTTTTGGTGGAGAATGCAGAGGCTGCCTGGCAGTCCTATTTCTCATTGTGAATTAATCAATTGGCTTCCCATTTAATCAGTTAGTCTTCTGTAAATTTGGTTAGCATGACTCAGTTCCCTGAAGCCTGATCACCTCTGCGTGTTATAAAAATCAAGTTTCTGAATTTGTTAATCTGAGGAGCAGACGCTGGCACTCATGGTGACCCCAGAAGCATGGCTCAGCCTGAAGCAACCTATGTCTGGTTTCCTACATATTTAATTCCATTCTACTAAGAATGTGGGGGGGCATATAGAGAGAGATGCTCCTTTCTCCACCACTGACTATTGAGATGGGCTTCAAATTATATGCCATGGCTATTGAAAGGAACAATGTGTCTTAAATATTTTACTGAGCTTCACATATCTTCTTATTTTCTCAGAATTCTGGCTAGGGTAACAAGATACCTCGCTAGCTTCAATTTCAGGAAAGAAATGTAAATTACAGATGACTAGAAGAATTGGGATAGAGTACAATTCTTACCCCCAAATACTTGGACCTATATTCGAAAGAGAAACATTTCTGGTTTGAGGCCCAATATGAAAACTAGCAAAATCCCATGGAGTACAATGAATTGGATGAATGAATAATGTTTAATCCTTTTATACTCTTAAGATCTAAGTTCTGGAATTAGGATATATTGATTTCCTTCTTTCTAAAAAAAAAGACTGGATTTATTCATTGTCAGAAGGGCCAATATGTGAAACATCACTCTTAATTTCTGAGGTTAGCAAGGGGACTGGCTCACCTAATTTGCTTCTCATACCCACGTGTGTGTTATTTTATTATTATTTTTTTTATTAAAAAAAATTTTTTTTTGGCATCCTGCTCTCCGGCGGTGGGAGTAGGAGGCCCAGCCCCACTGCTGGAATTGAACCTCCGTCCCAGTGGGCCGCAGTCCCACGCACAACCACTACGCCACCGGGGCTCAGCCCCCACGTGTGTGTTATTAACATTGAAGACTTGGACTGAAAAAATGTAGATGGGAAAACAGAGGAGTCAAGGTAAACCAACAAAGCTAGGGTCACTAAATAGACTTGCAAGGTATATGCAAATTGACCAAAATGAGGAGAAAGGAAATAACAGAAAAGATGAACCAATGATCCTTTCCTAAACATGTATTTGTTGTTGATAATATTCAGGTAAAAGAAGAGCTATAACCACTTCTGGATTTGTCTGGCCAAAATGCACATTAAAGATAATAGCTGAAACAGAGCTTAGCAAACTGTGGTCTGATTTTGTATAGCCAGCAGGCTCAGATTGGTTTTCACATTTTTAAGTAGTCGAAACACATCAAAGGAAGAATATTTCAGAAACCCTTGAAAATGAAGTGAAATTCACATTTCCGTGGCCGTCAGTAACGTTTCGCTCCAACGCAGCTTAGTCTACTCCTTTATGTATTGTTCTGGCCACTTTCACATTACAAGCCGAGTTGAGTCATTTTGACAAGAGGCTACGTGGTCTACAAAGCACAGATATTTCGTGTCTGGTCCTTTATTAAACATTTTCTAATCCTTTCAGCTAGAAAGACTTGTTTTTTTATCAGATGCAATTTTTCATCAGCTCATGTCCTGGACCCCCAAACCATCTGTCTTAGTAATATATTCTTCAATAGAAATCTTCACCAATGAATCAGACCACAAGTACTGAATGGGAAACAGTTTAGTTTTCTCTCCCCATTCCCCACCCCCCCCAACCCCCAAGACTCACAGGAAGGACTAATTTGGAAATTGAGACCCAGAATTCAAAAATATAATTTAATATTCCAGCTTTTGTTTCTAGCCAACACCATGGGTATTAACAATCTCCTTGCTATAGTGTGAGTGTAGCGTTGTTCAAAGGAGCCCTGGTGGCGCAGCACTTGAATCATTGGTTGCTAACTGAAAGGTCCTGGTTTGAACCAGCCACTCCACAGGAGAAAAGACTTGCTGGTCTGCCACCACCTGGATTAAAGCGTAGGACAGGACGTAAAGAAACACTTCACCAAAGATGACATTTAGGTTGCCAATGAACACATGAAGAAACACTGGAGATTATTAGCCATTCGAGAGTTGCAAAGCCAAACAGTGGGCTGTCACCTCCCCTCCCCATTATGAAACCAAACACATTGTCCTCAAGTCAGTGATGAGTCAGAGGCGCCCCCCCACTGCCCCCCCCACCCCTGCTGCTGGTTGGGTTTCCCGAAAGCCCAAGCCTGTTTCCCTCAGTGGCTGGTGGTCCATAACAGCCGACCATGGGGATCACAGCCCCAAAACTAACCATCGCATCACCCCGGCTCATCTCCACCACTGATAGCCAAAGCAAACAAAATAAAATAGTAACCACCAGAAAACAACAGTTGCTGGTGGAATTGTGAGCTGGTGAAACTGCTGTGGAAAATAGAATTGGCACTTTCTCAAAAGGTTGGAAATAGGAATATACCTTGATCCAGCAATCCCTCTACGTAGTATTTATCCCACAGAAGCATGCATGCCCATGTTCCTGATAGCACTATTCACAAGATTCCCAAGATGGAATAAACCGGCTTCGGTACATACACACCATAGAATGATAGGCGACATTAAATAATAGTGATGAATCTATGAAACACTTCGTAACATCAACGAACCTGAAGGAGATCATGGTGAATGAAATGGAAAAATCACAAAGGACAAATATATGACATAACAATTGTAAACGATGAAGAAAAGAGTTTCATGCTAAAGCACTGGTTCTCAACCTACTTAATGACATGACCCTTTCATACAGTTCCTCATGTTGTGGTGACCCCCCCCCACCATAAAATTATTTTTTTTGTTACTTCATCGCTGTCGTTCTGATACTCTTATGAATCTGGTGACCTCTGTGAAAGGGTCTTGCATCTCCTGCAGGGGTGGCTCCCCATAAGTTGAGAACCACTAAGCTAAAGGACCATTTTTTTCAAGATTACCCAGGGTGAGAAGGGAAGAGAAGGAGGAGGGTTCAGGGACTGAAGCTCAGATACTTCTTAACTGGGATTAAGGGCAAGGTGGTATGCAATAAGAGGAAGTTGAGGAGAAAAAATGGAAGCAGGAGAAGCTGCTGGGGAATTTACAAGACTTAAAGGCAGCAGAAGCAGATGCTGTTATACACACAACTCTGCAATTGATGCTTGTATAGACTTGCCAGATGAACAGGTCTGAAAGGGAGAATGGCAGTATACTCCTAAATACACAGAGGTTTGATGAGAATCCTTTTGAGCAGTTCATGTGCACTGCCATGTGTTGAACAATGGAGGGTCAGGGTCTTCTGGTTTCTGACTGCCTACCCTGCTCTGAAGCTGAGTCATTTTCTCTGCTAGATGACGGGAACTGATTGTTTGCAGAGTCACTGTGCCACCTTTTGGCTCGCCTAGGAATTGCATCTTCTCAGGCATCACAACATCCTGAGAGGAAGCACAACTCAAAACTTCATTCATTCCACATGCACATCTCACGCCTGGTTGGTGGTAGGGGTGGGGATGGGGTGTGGCTGGAGATGTAGTGGTGACAAAGCAGACATGGCTATTTCTCTCCAGGAGTCTACACTCTGATCCTAGGAGAGAGGTGATAATAAACACAAACCATGAGCCACAAGCTTGTTCAGTACCGTGGAGAAGTGCCACCTTTTATAGATGTTTCCTCTTTCATACTATTTGCATTTTCTTCTGGAACAGAAAGTAAGCATGGGCACACTCTGACATCTCACTCTGAGCACATAGCTCAGGAATGTCATGCCTGGGCGCAGAACCATAATTAGAGGGACTGGAGAGATTCCTGTGGTTTGAATTTTCACATTATTTACAGAAGTGAAGTATTTAATGTGGCTATTCTAACCAAAGCCTCTAATTCTTACCAAATGACTTTTTCCTGCATGAGTCTGGTAAGAAGTTGGGGGGTGGGGAGTGGATAGAAACTGATAGAATTCACCAGTGAGTAATTGTGAACAGGACTCTCTGGAATGCCATCCTGTGGTGTATAAAATGGACCCTCTGATAAAGCAGGAGGAGGGATTTAGTTACCAGCATGAGCCAGGAGTGGACCTGCAATCTTTGTGCTGTGAAGCTCCTGGATCCAAAAGACATCTAGACCATCAGAGGAGCAGCAGCAGAACCAGGAGCCTGAGCATGGAACAGAGTGGTGGACTACCTAATCGACTAAGCAAGAAAAGCTGAGCGCTTGTTTGCAGGATGCTGGCTTGTGGACTAGGGTGCCTTTGGGTACCTAATTGGGGGAAGTTGTGCTTGTTGATCCATGAACATGGAGCTGAGTACCTTTGGGTGCCTCTGGGAAGTTAATTTAGGGAGCCAGATTTACTGGCCGAAGGAGCTTGAGCTGAATGCTTTCAGGTTAAGGTTTCCAGCGGAGTGGTATGCCCCGTTGTTAGCAGACCTGACATAGCTTTCCAACATGCCCTGATAAACAGCATTATCACTGGCATTGCAGCTTGTTAACTTTCTGAAGAAACCTTTTAAGCATGAATTTTGCCTGTGAGTTTGGTGTTGCCATTGCAGTGGATATTAGGACCCAGAGAGGTTAAATCTAAATGTAAAGTTACTGCTATCAATACTGACTCATCACGACCCGAGAGGGCAGACCAGAATGGACCCTGTGGGTTTCTGAAGCTGTGACTCTTCAAGGGAGTCGAAAGTCCCAATTTTTTCCTTAGCGCACTGGTAATTTTGAACTGCTAACTTGGAGGTTAGCAGCCCTAAGAGCAACCCCCCCCCCCCAGGGCTCCCAGGGAACATGAATGAAAACAGCACAGCATTCACACTTGCGTTTGGACTAAATCTATTCTGGTATCCATCCAAATGTATTCCAGGTGCTTTGTATTCCCTCATAGCCAATGTCTATTGAGAACTACTTTGTTCTAGGCACTGCTGAACACTTTAAATGTATCATGTAACATGCTGTTCATGGCATTCCAATAGGGGCAGCAATGCTAAGGCGCACAGAGACTGGACAAAATTGCACCCTTTTGGATCCTGGCAGTATCATCTGTCAGTTGGATAACTCTTGCAAATAGATGTAAGTGCTATGTGCCTCAGTTTTCTCATCCATAAAATGGGGGTTGTAAGAATAACAGTTTATAGAGCTGCAGTGGGGGATGAAAAAAGTAATACATAACTTGGAACATAGCCCGATCTCAAAACATGCAAGAGGCCATTTTTACAGGTGAGAGCATTTGTGCTGAAGTGATTTACCCAGGTTTCCAGAGTTACTGATGTGCAGATGATATGAACTCGGGGTTCCTGCATGCTCATCCACTATGATACGTCCATTACTGGGGACTTCCTGTTTGTTTGTTTCTAGTAAGATGAGTCTCTGTTGAATCTTCACAGTTTGCTATCTTTGGGTCTTAGCTAAACTTGGCAGAAGTCATTTGGGGGATGTTCTTTGTTGTCCGCCCCCCCCCCCCATAAGATCTTTAATCTGTCACCATTCAAATCTGAATTTTAAGCAGATTCTTGAACCGGTGTCTCACAGCCATCAGTTCCTTCCACTTTGGCACCTGTCTCATTGCCAGTAGCTCTTCCAGAACCACCACCTTCACCATGGAGCTCCATGAGTTTCTCCAATTCAGATTTGAACTTCTTCAGTATTTTCACTTTTGTGAAGAAGACATCATAGAGAGGATCAACAGGTGAGCAAGCCATTTCTATGTCTTTTCCAATGCTATCTGGAATCCATCCATTGACCACTTCTTTCAAATCATTTGCCTGCACATCTCAGGTCATCATTTCCATCATTTTCTTTTGAATTTGGTAGGCCTGTTGGTGCTGAGCATAAGAGGTCTTCCAAATCTGTTTTTTTAATTTTTTTTAAAAAACCAACACAGAACAAACAAAACAGATCGCTGTTGGTAGTCTTGACATCAACATGAGCTTCAATCATGATCTGCCTCCCCACCCCACCCCCACTGCAGCACATTTTGTCCCACATACGATGTCAGTCACAGAAGTTGGTCAGGCAGTTTGGGCCCTGAACATCCTCAGTAATTAGCTTGAATTATCTAAATGAAGCTTCATCACTCTGCAGAGCAGGAGCTTTTTAACACTTGTTAATTCATTCCCCAGGAGAAGATTACACAGGTAGCTTGTGGAAAGAAGCTCTCCTTTTGCTATTGATGAAAGTACTGGGACAGAGCAGCTCTTAATAACCTTGTTTGCATGTGCTGTTTTCGGGAACATGATGTAGTTGTGAAAAGAACAGAAGCTGGAAAGCCAACCAGATCTGAATCCAAGTTGCAGCATTTGACAGCAACCAGCTATTCTTTCATATGGGCCTCAGCTTCCTCGTTTTAGAAAGAAGGCTGGTCCTAACTACCTTATACTTACTGACATCATTAACCAGAATAAGGACAGAGGCTGTCTGGGTAACACACCGGCAATTACTCATAGACAATTTCAGGTTCAAGTGGGGGATAACCAACACAATTCCACGAGAGCCACAGTAGGACTTGAGTCTGTCCCTCCTGAACGTACAACTGATGTGAGCAGTAGATGTGGTGCAGGGAGCACTCATGACCAAAGACCAGATGTGTCGTGGGGCAACAGTAAGGATATCACACACAAAGAAAGCAAGAGGCCATTACGAACGCAGGAAAAGGAATCAAATACCAAAATGTATGCCAGATCCACTTCAAAGATCATGAAGCCTGGTTTCGAATGTTGAGTAACTAAAGTAAATGGAAGAAAACACTGCAAGACTGAGCAGAAGATTTCCAAAGGCGCCTCAAGCAGAGAAAGTATGTAAGGAACGGATTCCCCTTGCCCACACTGTGAGATACTAAACCTAGCCGAGGTGAACTGCTCCGGGTGCAATGCTGTGTTTCGTTTCATTGTCTCGTCTATTTGCAATAGGGTATCAGTACAGTGCAGTTCCCTGAGTACTGCAAACAATGATATCCTCGACCACTAGATGCGAAGTAGGCTGCTCAGATGCAACACGCCTGGTCATGCAGCTTTCTCAATGGTCGCGCAGTCTTAGAAAGACCTGTGGAGCTTTTCTACTCTGAAATCCTGGATAGATAAATCTGTAAAAACAGTAACTGGAGTAGTACATTTTCTAGGGTTATGGCAAGGGTTGAGGTGGAATATGGGGAGCTAGCACAGTGAGCACAAGAATGAAGAAAATGATTCGAAACGGATTGTGATAATGACTACACAACTCTTTTTAATGAGATCAAACTATTGAATTGTATATGAGATTTATATAGCCATAAAGCCATCAGAAAAAGACTAAGTATGATCATGGACAAAAGCCTTGAGAAAGACTGGGAGCTACCGGTCAGCATTGAATCAATAGCAGTGAATTCTGTTTGGTTTCACAGGAGCAAAGACATTTTTTCCCTGCAACATCATTTCATATACTTGACTGCATCATCACAGTTTGCATATATATACTTTTCAGATCTCTTCCGCCATTAAGCTTTTTCCTCCCATATAATTTGTATGTTTTCCTTTGTGTAGTTTACAAACAACCTTTAATTTTAAACTTGCAGTTAACTGATGAATACTTTCAGTAGCGTTGCCAGGTTAGTCTGACCCTTGGAAACCATCTTTCATCATTTGATGCTATCCTGGGAACCATCATGTTGTGTCTAAATATTAGCTTCTTTCTTTTATTCTTTGAAAAAGCCATTTTGTTAGGTGCTCTTAACAGCTCTTAAACCAAACCATACATCCATTGTGTCAATCATACTTGTACAGAAGTTGCTATCATCCTTTCATATATGGTTTGTGAGCACTAGACAGGCACACAATTTCATTGTTTGGGAGATGAGATTAGAAGATTGCATAACCTAAAAACAGAAACCTGCCTTTGTCTTGGTATTGTAGTAAACTGATGTTTGTCCTTTTGTGACTGACTTCATTCAGCATAAGGGTTTTCAGGTTCATTCGTGTCCCAAGGTGCTTCGTGGTCCCACCACTGCATTGTGGGGATGCATAGTATTCCATTATGTGTGTATACCACAGTTTCTTTTTCCATGCTTATCCCGATAGGCATTTGGGCTGTTTACAGCTTTATGCTTGTGTGATCTGTGCTGCAATGAACATAAGATTCTATATGTCTCTTTGTCTTTTGTCGCATATCTTTGGGGAATGTGAAACATAGGATTTCTATTCCCAATTGTTTTAGGTAGTGCCATTTTGCTTTCCATAGTGTTTTTTCTTTTTGTTTCTATTTTTTATCTATGAAATCCTGGATTGGTAAATCTATAGAGACAGTCACTGGAGTAGTAGTTTTCTAGGGTCGTGGCAAGAGTGGTTGGTGTAATATGAGGAGCTGGCAACAGTAAGCACAAGAATGAAGAAAGTGCTCCAAAATTAATAGTGATCGTGATCTCACAACTCTTTTTAAATAAGATTGAACTATTGAATTGTATATGAGAATTATATATCAATAAAACCATTAGAAAAAGACAAAGTATGATCATGTATAAAGACCTTGAGTTAGACAACCAAAAGGGAAGGCCAAAATTGACATTTCTCTAGCTAAGTGAACTGAAAATGCAAGCCTTGAATTGCAAGATTGAAGGATTCTGTGGGCAAAATATTGAGTGACACAGGAATCATCAAAAGACCATGAAAGCAATGCATACAGTCACTATACCAAGAATAATTGGTCCAATTGTGTCATTTCAGAAGTAGCATATGATTAAGATGATATGGAAGAAATCTAAGCTGCACTAAAGGCATTTGATGATAAACAAAATGACTACAGGAGATTCAAGTTGTGTCCATTCCAAAGAGTTGATCCAAAAGAATATGCTAATTACTGAACAATGTTATTACTACCACATTCAAATGAAATCTCACTGAAGCTAATAAATATGCCAGACATTTGAGTCATAGTCAGAATGGATGTGGAATGAGGATTATCTTTGCTGATATCAAGTGAATCCTGGCTCAATGCAGAGAATACCAGAAAGAGGTTTACATATGTTTTACTGACTATGCATAGGCATTAAACTGTGTATAACAAAATAAATTATGGATAATAGTAAGAAGAATGGGGATTCCAGAGTCCTTGATGGTGTGTTAGGTACTACATTGGGCTGCTAATTGTAAGGTCAGCAGTTGGAGCTCATCAACTGCTCCTCAGGATATGGGTGAGGCTGTCTGCTCTCATACAAGCCCACAGGACCACATCAGCCAGTGCAATCATGAGGTATCATCGGGATCAGCTAGTAAGCATCAGAAAATAATCACAAACGACAAACAAAAACAGGGTGTTGAGATTGAGGGGGCTTGGAGTAGAGACCCCAAACCTACCTGTTGACAATGGAAGGGATGAGTCAACCAGTGTAGTTAAGCACTGATGGATCACACAATATTCCTCTGGTTCCTTGAGGCTTCCTCACTCCCCACTGCCATGACCCTAGTTGCTTCTCATTCTGGAGTGAACTGGAGCATGTATATAGGTATAGATAAGCGATAAAGCTCACAACACATGGAATCCAAGAACAGGAATGGGAATAGTGATATCAAAAGGGCAGAGAGGAGGGGAGACAGGTGGAAGGGAGAACTTCTTGCAATGATTGGCAAAAAACCACACCCCTTCCTCCAGGGGGAAGAACAACAGAAACCATGGTGTGGGCAGGGTGAGGGGATGGGACATCATTCCATGTAAGGTATGAAAATGATCATTTATAATCTATCAAGGGGCTACAAAGGGGTGGTGGAAGAGCTGATACGAAGGACTCAATAGAAAGCTGAGCCCTGGTGGCATAAGTGGTTGAGTGCAGGACTGCGGGCTGTGGGCTTGGTGATTCAAATCCAGTGGCGGCTATCAGGAGCAGCGCTCGGTAGCTCCTACTACCACCAGAGGGCAGTGATGCCCACCCCCAAAAAAGAAAGTTACTGTTTAGAAAAGAAGGATGACAACATGTACAAATATGCCTGATACAACTGATGTATGGATTGTAATAAGACTTGAAGAGGCCCCAATAAAGTGATCTTTTAGTTTTAATAACAATAAATAACATTTATAGCCTTTGAAACCCATTCTGCCTTATAGGGTCACTGTGAGTTGAAATGGACTCAATAGCAGTGAGTAACTGAACTTGGGTGGAGCCTGTGTATAAACCAAGAGGCTGTCACACAAACAGAACAAGGGATACTGCATGGTGAAGAGTAAGGAAAGCTGCATGCTAGGGTTTTCAGGTTGCTCTCTGATACACAGATGGCACAAACCTTGCTGAAAGCAAAGAGGATTTGAAGCACTTATCAATGAAGATCCAAGATTGTAGTTTTCAGAATCGAGTTACACCTCAATATATTCTTTTAAAGTTCCTTACAACTGGAAAATAGACAATACCATGATAAGGGGAGAAAGTTTGAAATTATCAAGGCTTTTGTTTTGCTTGAATCCCATGGAGGAAACTGTCAAGAAGCCTAAATATCTTATTAAATGGGCAAAATCACTGTAAATGGCCTTTGACGGGCATTTATAGAGGTCCAAATAAAGGCATGTACATATGCAAATATATATGTATGAGGACAGAGAAATAAATCTATGTGCATATATTTATAGGCTTAGTATTAAGGCAGCAGATGGACATGGGACCTCCACTCAAGTACACACTCAATGCAAGAATACTTTTGTTCTATTAAACTGGCATTTCATGATGCTCACCTTCCTAACATGATTGCTGAAGACAAAGTGAATGCATAAGCAAATGTAGTGAAGAAAGCTGATAGTACCCGGTTATCAAAAGATACAGCATCTGGAGTCTTAAAGGCTTGAAGATAAACAGCCAGCTATCTGAGAAGCAACAAAACCCACATGGAAGAAGCACATGAGCCTGTGTGATCACAAGGTGCCAAAGGGATCAGGTATCAGACTTCAAAGAACAATACGTCAAATCATTGTCAATGAGGGGGAGTGTGGAGTGGTGACCCAAGACCCATCTGTAGGCAACTGGACATTCCCTTACAGAAGGGTTGCGAGGAGGAGATGAGTCAGTCAGGGTGCAGTCTAGCAACAGTGAAACATGCAACTTTCCTCTAGTTCCTACGTGCCTCCTCTCCCCCCCTCCACTATAATGATCCCAATTCTAACTTATAAATCCAAGTAGACCAGAGAATGTACACTGGTACAGATTGGAACTGGAAACACAGGGAATCCAGGACAGATGATCCCTTCAGGAGCAACGCTGAGTGACAATACTGTGAGGGTGGGGTAGAAAGGTGGAACCGATTATAACGATCTATATATAACCTCCTTCCTGGGGCATGGACAACAGAAAAGTGGGTGAAGGGAGTTTACAGACAGTGTAAAATATGACAAAATAACAATAGCTAATTAAGGGTTCATGAGATGAGGAGAGAGGGAAAATGAGGAGCTGGTATCAAGGGCTCAAGTAGAAAGCAATGTTTTGAGAATGATGGCAACAAATGTACAAATGTGCTTGACACAATGGATGGATGAATTGTGATAAGAGTTGTATGCACCCCGCCCCCCAAAAAAGATGTAAATACTGACCCAAAGTGTGTATGTGTATATTGTGACTAGAGCTGTATGAGTCCCCAATAAAATGATTTTTTAAAAGACCTTTGACAAGTGGTGATATTGAGGGTTACTTGTTGGGCTGCTAACCACAAAGTCAGCAGTTTGAAAGCACCAACTGCTCCCAGGGAGAACAATGAGACTTTCTACTCCTATAAAGAGTTAGTGTCTCAGAAACCCACAAGGGCCATTCTGCTCTGTCCAGCAGCATCCTAGGCAGTGAATGAGGGCCAGTTTGGCAAGTAGATGTCAACATCTCCTCACAGGAGGCCAGAACTGCCCTTTGGGTTTCTCAGTCACAGTGAGGCAGAATGGAGTCAATGGCAGTGAATTTGGTTTGGGGGGAAAAATTTGAAATGCAGAGATGTAACTTTGAGGCCTAAACTGTGCCAACCTCAAGGCATGATATTTTCAATCGCCTTAAATTCATGGGACAGGTGGACAATGAAGAAGGAAGACTGAAAAACTGATGCCTTGACAAAGAATATAGACTACACCGTGGACTGTCAGAAGAATGATAAAATCTGTCTTGGTAGACATATAGCCAGAATACTCCTTAGAAGGGAGAATTGAAACACTTTGTCTCATGTGCTTCAGACATATTCTGAACAGGGAGCAGTCCCGGAAGAAAGACTTCCGGCCTGGGGCATGATGTGAAGTAGGGGAACAGCAAAAAAGAGGAAGATCCTCAATGAAAAGTATTGACTGACACAGTGACTGCAATGAGTTGAAACCCAACCATTATGATGACGACACTGGACAAGGCAAGTTTTGTTCTGCTGTCCATGGGATCACCATTACTTGGAATCTACTCAAGGGGACCTAATAACAATACTAGGGTCGATTAGGAGAATAACCAAATCAAATATTTTGCGTAGTAACTGAGTTTAATAGTAAATGCTAACTTTCCTCTCAGGATAACGTGACCAGATTTTAAGTGGGACACCATTGACTGGGGGTTAGGGGGGTCATTTCCTGATTAAAAATTTGGTCAATATGGAGCAACATACGTTTTCATAGAAGGCTAACGTAGTTTTGTAATATATTTTCATTTTAAAAAGCCGCAGGACGTTGTTCAATTGTTAAAAAGCGAGACGTCTGGTCACTTTATCCCCGGAGCTCCTCTCAGCAGTACAAAGCCATCATTCTCTCTGAGGAAGACTGATGAGGCTTTCTGCTCCCCAAAAGCTCTACAGCCAGAGAAGGTCACAGGAAGCAGTTCTACCCTGTCCTATCCTGTGACTCTGAGTCCGAATTGACTTGACGGCAGGAAGTCTGCGTTTTGAATGTCAGCTCTCCTGTATCAGGTTAGTTGCAGTTTATCAAAGGTTTAGGGGGTGGGGAGAATCTACATCATAGAAAGACCCCATATGAGAAAAAGAAGAGATAAAAGGGAGAGGAGAGATGCGAATAATTTCATTGGGGGCTCAGGTCCACACTCCAGAGCAAGGCCTGTTTTTTCTCAGCGAAGGGTTAGCCTTGATTCATGATGAGTGGAGCCCACAGTATCCACACTGATAGCACCATCTGGGATAAATGTGCTAATTTAGAGCTGCCACCCCAGCTACGGCTGCTGCTGCGCGTGGCAGAGGAAGGTTAATTGGAGGGTGAAAGGAAAAGGCAGGTGGAACGTGTCTCCCCAGCTCACTCAACCTCTTGTCCTAATGAATGCTAGTGTCGGAGGCTCCCTATTCCTAAAGCTAAGAACCACTTACCTCGGAAGTAAAATCAAGCTAAACTGATACCTTTCTAGATGTTTTCTCAATCACATATTTAAACTGAAAAATATCGGGGGTGGAGCTGGTTCTGCAGAAAATTTGTACTGAACCATGCCTCTGCTGGGTAAGACCTGGTTCAGGCCCATGGCAAAGACCTCTGAGCATAATGAGGGAGAGCCCGGGTTTGAAGCAAACTGAGTCGGAGCAAACCTCCCAACTGGACTGAGGATTCAAGTTGCCTGAATTTGCTCTGACAGATGCACAGCTGGGAGCTGGGCTAGCCAACGTTCCAGGTGTCTCAGAGGTGGGGCGCTCTGCACTCTTTGTGTTCTGACACTGGTTGTAAACTGGGCGAAAGCTCTGATCATCACAGTAATGCCGACACATCTATTTTCAAGTTTCTAGGGAGCATCAGGTGTGTAGGGATTACACATGGGGCTGCTAGCCTCAAGGTCAGCAGTTCAAAACCACTGGCCGCTTTGGGAGAAAGCTGAGGTTTTCTACTCACATAGACAATTACAGACTTGGAAACTTACAGTGGCCATTCTCCCCAGTCCTGTAGGGTCGAAGGCTTTGAATGAGGGAGAGTTTGCCAAGTACATAGAAACATTTTTTTTACAGCAGGGAATTCATGCCAGAAGAGAATTTTGCTGTGACTTATTGATGCAAGCTATAGCCCCACTATTATGTTCAGCCTTCATTCAGGTTTCAGTAATTCCTGTCTGCTACATTGCCCTCGATCAAGCCCCACTAGACATCCCATGACCTCTGTGCCATTGATTTTCGATCACTTGTTCCCTTGTCCCTGGGTTGGCTGACAGCCCCTTCCTGTCCCCTGTCTCCCCATCTCTTGTGCCCTCCAGAATATTCAGTCAGGTTGTTTTCTCCTCAGCATTGTTTATCCTGCCTATCTTATCTAGATAGACATGCAGAGACAATATAATAAGCACAAAAACGAGAAAGAGCAAAATAAAACAACCCCCCCCCAAAAAAAAATGACAAAAAAGAAAAGCCTATAAGGTCTGTTTGTTGACTTCTAGGAATGTTTTCCAGTTGAGTGTGATGGAGTGCCATGCCTGGCCCCAAAGTCTGCTTTTGGTATCCCCCAGGACTTCATTGCTTTGCTTCCCTGATTGCTCTGTTGCACACCTTTAGTGTTTTGCCCTGGTATGGTGGGGTCAGATCGGGCACAATCCCACACTAGGCCTCCAGTATTCAAAACATTCTCTTCCTGTATTCATTGTTAGCTCCCTCTTTACCCCCATCCTTTCTGTAATGACCCTGGACAATTATTAGTCCAGTAGCTGTCTCTGAAGATATACGGATCCTGGATTTTGTATACAGAAAGTCATACAAAACATGAATAGGAAGCAAACTAAGACTAGACAAAACAGAAAATCCTTAATTGAAGAGAAGACAAAATATTAAAAAAGGAAACCACCTTAAAATGAGTCAAAGGGGGATCAAATGATAAGTTATTACATTTTAACCCGACCTTATCTCCTGTAATCAACTTTACAATGCTCTCTGTCTGATAGCAAGACTATTCACATCCCTGCCTATGGTCAGAGGGAATTTGCCAGGGGCTCAATCCATGTGTAGACACTGCAAATGGATTTTGGACTTCCATGGTCATTCATAGGCTTTTGAAACCCAGGTGTTTACAATTTCACCTCTGATATCATACCCTTATTTGGATTTGAATTTTTTTTAATTTACACTCCTTAGCTCACACAGGCTGGTGTGCTTTTTAGATGTGGACTTACCTGACAACTCAGCTGTTTTACTTTTTATTTTTTTTTGGGGGGGGGCATCACTGCCTCTGGTGGTCATGGGCACTACCCGATGCTGCTCCTGAGAGCTGCCGCTGGATTTGAACCGCCAAGCCCGCACTCAACCACTTATGCCACCGGGGCTCAGCCCAACTCAGCTATTTTAAGACATTTAAGACCCCAAATGCTGTTCTTTCTGATAGCTGCGTTTCTTCAACACATTTTGCTACAGCACCCATATCTTCAATGATCTCTTCAAGGTATGGAGTGTTAAGTAGGGCCTTCTTTTAACATTGGAGCTAATAGTTCTCCTATCGGGGCTACCATTAAAAGCAGTGTGGGATATGCAGTGTGGGATATGCATTTATATGCATAAATGGAGGGTCAGTTCATTTCCTTTATAACAAGACACGACACTTTTATTGAGGAACACAGGTAAAATAACACTGAGGGACTGAACTAAAATGTAGCACCAACATGACAACTTCCCTGCATGCCTCCAAGTACCTCCCTTAGGATGGACCTGCAAGCTCTAGACTCCAGTGTAGGGAGGAGTACAATTCTTTGGCAGAATAAAAAGTTCACACTTTTAAAGTTTCATAGGAGAACTACAAGGTCAAAACATAGTGAGTTGTTTACCTCTTTTCTCCAGGGCCAAATCTGGCACTGAATTCAATATCACATTAAGTTTTTAGTTCGTATCCTGGACCAACTTTGAGACCTCCAGCATGGAAGTTCTTCCCATCAATTACAACTGATAGAGTCAATTTGCCTCCTGGTCAAAGGGACTCGGTACAGTCAAGTCTGACTAGGCTGTCTTGATTTATATTAGCAGACAGAAATTCCACAACCCAACTTGTATTTAGCTGCAATGCCAAAATGGGTGGTTTTACTGTCCTAGTGAGATTTATTGACCTTCAATCTTCTCATTAACCTTTTGATAGAACTGCCAAATTCAGTGCCATTGTTCACACACAGCTGGAAGTCTGCAGCCTTATAACCCAGGGCAAAATGATTCTGTGACAGTTTGGATTTTGCTGTGTCAGAACTCATCTGATAGCCAGCAAGCTAATCTTCAGAGGCCAACACAGCCCAGCCATAGATCGTTGTTTCAGAGAAATAGATGACTGCCAAGACTGAGGCAATCCAGTTAATAGGAGGCCTTCCACTTTTCACCCTTATTTCCTGTGTTCGGTACACATATGGTATGAAGAATCAGTCTCAACCCTTCAGCCAATTTATTCTCCAAAGAGATTTCAGTTCCTAGAGTATTTCTGCGCTCCATTTTTTGGCAAAGTTAAGTCCCTAGTTACAGACCTTCTATTTTGTCTCTAGGTTGCCAGATGCTTCTCTAATATCAGTGTAGGCATGACCAGAAGGAGAAAATTCCACTCCACTATACAGGACTTGGTTCTCAGGTCGATTTGACCTTGAAAAACACATGCCCTTTGTGGAAGACACTTTGACAGCCTTTCCGAGGTTACAGTAAGTCAGTGATTTACACATATCTCCAACCAGAGGGCCTTCCTGCTCCACCAGGGGAGCATTGAAGGTCATCTTCAAAAGCCTGGAGGGTTTTATGGATTCAGGAAGTGGTGCATTTCACCTCGACTCACACTGCATTGGCTGTATCTCTGTCATGTAGACACAATGCAAAGAGAGGTTGGACAATGTAATCTGGGTAGTATACCCAGTAAGAAGAGAACATAAGCATTGGTAAGCACTTAGAGCTTATGCGTCATGGTCCTCTGTTCACTAGGATCTATCAGGTCTCACCGATATTTTGACAGTTCTCTCAGCATGCCAAGGTGCTTTGCCCCTCATAATGTTTGCAATTGTTATACCCCGTAGCTGGCTGAGGAAACACTTTTCCTAATCCCTCATAGGAGGTGTCTTGCTCCATCGCCTCCTACTCATGTAGTTGTCTTTCATTGTTCTTGTTCAGTGCATAAACCAATCCAACCCTTTCTACCTGTCCCATTGGTTGATAATTTATTACCATTTGGGCTGCAGAGCCCCTCTTTCCCTCCTTTTCTTAGCGGTTCCTCCTTCATTTACAAGCATACTGACCCCTAAGTTTTCTATCTACATTTTGGAGTTACTGTTGTTCATGTATCCCTTAGAGAGAGACGTTGAAAGCACAGCACTCAATATGGACTTTGGTAACTAGGTGAGCTCAACTATTATTTGGTTTAAAGACTTCATGGGAGGGTTTTTTTCCTTAAGTTTTAAAGGATAGAATGACCAGACGTCCCGCTTTTTAACAATTTAATAATGTCCTGCGGCATTTTAAAAATAAATAGGGCTGAGCCCCGGTGGCATAAGTGGTTGAGTGCAGGACTGCGGCCTGCGGGCTTGGTGGTTCAAATCCAGTGGCGGCTCTCAGGAGCATCACTGGGTAGCATCCACGACCACAGAGGCAGTGATGCCTGCCCCCCAAAAAAACAAAACAAAAAAACAAAAAATAAAAATAAATAAATACATTACAATACTACTTTTGCATTCTATGAACATTTTTGTTGCTTCATATAGACCAAATTTTTAATCAAGAACATCCCCCACACCCAGTCAATGGTGTCCTGCTTAAAATCTGATCACTTTATTTTAGGATAATAGTTTCAAGGAGTCCATGTGAATTTGGCCTGCTTAGCCTTCCTCCTTTTTTGAGCATTATTTAAACTCTTCAGTCTTGGTAGCTTGGAACCAGCCAGCTCTTCTGTTTTCATGGAAAAGGAGGCAAATGTTCATGGCAGCGAAGAGGCACACTTGCCCCCCTTTTCCTTGACTTTCTGTTGCTTCAGGTATACAGAGACCATTTGTGCCTTGAGTGGTCACTGGCATGTTTTTAGGACTTCTTGTATCTTCTTCATTGTAAAGCAAAACCAAGTGCAAGCCTGCTTGAAATACCCTTATCGTCTGTCTCCTTTTCGTCCAGAATATCAGGGACCTAGTGCATTCTTTTCACTAAGGTATGCTCAGTATTTAGCATAGTATCTGGCTTTAATGATAGCTGATTACAAAATAATCAGTTGAGGGAATGGGTGGAAAAGGCCAAGACATAATGCAGCTGGTGTATTAATTACTAACACTTACTCAACACATCCTATGAAGCAGGTTAAATTGTCTTAATTAATGTTCTCTATTTTACTTCTCTTATTTGATCTCTCTGGGTTCTAATATCCATTGTAATGGCTTCACAGAACTCACGGGGGTGGGGGTGTGGAACCATGGCTAAAGGGTTTATTAAGGAAGTTATATAGTACTGCTAGGGAGAAATGCTTAGAGTAGTTGTTTGCCAGGCTGTGTTATAAGGTTTCAGATCTGCTACTGCTTAACGGGGCATACCATTTTGCTGTAAGCCAAAACCCAAAGGCACTCAGCTCCACTTCCATGGGTCAGTTAGTCCAACTTCCCTATTTGCTTCCTCTTCCATCAGATATTTGAGTCGTAAATCCAGGGGTACAGGAGCTTTGAGGTAGGGTCCAGTTCATTCGGCCCTTGGGGCATGCCATGTTACCTATTAGGGAAAATGACCAGATTTTAAGCACAACACCATGACCAGGGGGAGGGGGTGTTGGTGATTAAAAATTTGGTCTCTATGGAACAACAAAAATGTTCATAGAATGCAAAAATAGTATTTTAATATATTTATTTAATTTTAAAATGCCGCAGGATGTGTGACAAATTGTTAAAAGCGGGACATCTGATTATCTTACTATAAGGGTACCTTACATGCTTTGTTCATTAGCCTCTCCTTACTGCAAATAGATATAAGGCACTGATTTGCATTCCAGTGAAATGATCTTTGGGGGGCCTCTGAAAGGCACTTTGGGGTCATTCTCATAGCTGTCCATAGTCAGGAAAAGGCAAAAGACTGAGTATTTCATTTTACCTGTGTTCAAGAGGCATATCATACATCTTTTTCAGAACTACAGTGGGGGGGAGGAAGTGATCATTGGTTGGAAGAGAAAATGACTCAGACTAAAGTTTAAGGATGGTCATCTGAATTCTCTGTGTCTCAGAATCATCTAGGGGAGACTACAAGAAAAAATGATGCCCCTGAGCATGAAGAGAATCTGAAATTCCTCGAGTGACATTCTAGCTAGCTATTCGGTCTAGGCTAGTAACTAGGACCATGCGTGCTTTCAGCCAGTTCCCCCAGGGAATTTTGACACATAGGTAGGACTGAGAACTATCTGTTTAGGGTATACTGAATAAACAAAAATAACTAGTTGGAATGTTAAGAAACAGATCTTTGTGTTTTCCAGGAAAGCAAAGGTAGAAAATATTTCTGAGGGTTTGGTGTTCAAGACTATTTAGCCAAATTCACTGAGATTGGAAGGTAGTCGGGAACACAGAGTAGATGTTTTGTTAAGTTTTGATCACACATTATGGTTGTCTAAGGTGTCTTCTGACCATCTTTGGGAATCTGAGAATAAGTGTAGGTTAGTGCCTGGAAGCCAGTCTTCAATATAATTAGGTAGACAGTACCATAAGAATGTACTGCAAAGATTATCCACGTAAGCTCATCAGTTCTCCTGCATCAAAACCACTGTGGGGATGTATGTGTGTATGTGTGTGTAGCAGGGTTTTAAAAATACTGTATACAATACTTCAATGCAGGCCTACCAGAATCTACATTTTCAACTCTGTGAAAAAATGAAGAATCGGTGTTGTATGTTTTAGGGTGGAGCAATACTTTTCTATTTTTATGGAAGACCACTAGTTTTTCAGGGAAAATGTGAACAACTATCTATATCTATATCATCTATCTATCTATCTATCTATCTATCTCTATCTATCTATCTATCTATCTATCTATCTATCTATCTATCTATCTATCTATCTATCTATCATCTATGGAGACACGCTGTGTTTGACATCTTATGGCTTGCCGGTGGAGGTGTGACCCAAGCTCTACGTCAGCCCCAGGTGGATTGCTATACGGCCACACTCAGTCATGCTCCTATCCCGCAACACTTTTAGTAATTCTGATCTCAACTGCCCTTTCCACAGCACTCTGTGCTTCAGCTAAATTCAGTAACCCATTAGAATTCACAGACCATACCCACCATTTACTAAGTAAGTTAGCAGGTGACAATTAGACATCAGAAATCTTCAGGATACCATTCTTTGGTCCAGCCTCTTCTTTGCTGTGCCACAGTCACACCTTTCTCTAGACTTTGGCCTATCAGCCACATAGTCCCTGTCACACTTGCACAATGCTATAAAGCTCTTTTGGTGCTGCTGAAAAATGCTTCAGCTGGAAGGCCTTAAACTCCATCAGTCAAAAACCCTAGTTCCTCCCAGTTAAGTTCCTGGAGGCACCCTATTCTGCAAGGAAGCCCCTAGCTCAAAGATACTCAGCTTTACTCTCTTGGCTGGAAAGCCCACTGTTCTGTTTGTCTTGTGCTTTGGTCCTTGGTTCTGCTGTTGCCACTGCTCTGCCATTTCTCTGGTGTCACAGCATTCTGTCCCAAGATCAAGGAGGTTTACTGAGCAGGAATTTCAGACTCCAAAGGCCACATTCCATTCCTGGATCTTCAGGTTTTTTTAAAGTTTAATAAATCACTCTCTTAGGGCTTCTTACAGCTCTTATAACAAACCATACATCCATTGTATCGAGCACATTTGTACATTTGTTGCCATCATCCTTTTCAAAACATTTTCTTTCTTCTTGAGGTCTTGATTATCAGTTTCTAATTTTCCCTCCCTTCCCCACCCACCAAATTATAATTAATTTCATATCTTACACAATTAATCCTTTGTCTTCCTTCACACATGTCATCACCTGGCATGAGGTATTATATGTTGATCATAGTGCTCAATTCCTCCTTTGTTCCCGTGTCATCCCCCTACCCTCATGTTTTCCCTACTCCCATTATTGTTCCTGAGGGACTCTCTCCTGGATTCAATGTGTTGAGAGCTCTTATTTGTACCAGTGTACATGCTCTGGTTTACCTGGATTTGTAAGGTAGAATTGGGGCCATGGTGGGGGGCGGGGAGCATTAAAGACCTAGAGGAATGTTGTATGTGTCATTGGTGCTGTACTGCACCCTGGCTTGCTTGTTCCTACCTTGTGACCCTTCTGTAAAGGGATGTCCAATCATCTATATCATTGGGCTTTGGGTCTCCTCTCTGTGCTGCATCTTCAGTCTTGATAGTGAAATCCCTCTCCTGAGATGGAGCCTTTTAAACATATCAGGATGGCAAAATTGACCAATCCCCTCATTCAATTTCTAAGTTCTTAGAATCCAACCCTTTTCAAGATCACTAACCATGGAGTCATATCCTAGCAGCATCATTCTCCAACCTTCTCCAGACCCATCAGGAAAAAGTCGTTTGATTGGAGTTCCAAAGACTATGGGTAGAAGAACCAGGTTCACCATGGTATTGCACCACAGTCACGTAAGTGAAGAAAAACAAGCATGAGCTTTTTTTTGCTTAGAAGCTGGCAATAATATTCTTATGATAAAAAGAACAGGGAACCTAAAGCTGTTCAATATATAAAGCACAACAGGAAAGATGCACTCCAAATTTCCATTCTGAATAATTAGATACATTAAAGATAAATACAATGGAAAATGAGCTAAGGAAAAGGAGTAGTGGGAGACTCGAGTAGGCAAGAGGCAATGCCTTGACACAGTTGCAATGACCACTTATAATTGAGATTGAATTGATTTTTCAAAGATCAGTGGTGCCAAATTTAGCTATTGGAAATGCTGTCAACTGATCTAAATGCTATACCTTCTGATAGACTTGAAATTCATCGCCCAACTGTCAATGGTGAAAATACCCAACTTTCTCTTTGGATAAGAGGGAATATTCTCACATTTCCATGGCAAAGAGGAAGAGTCTCTTTTTCATGGACTCACACCACCATCTATGTCTTCTGAAATATTGCCACAGCAGCCAAAAGGTATTTTCTTTTTTGTTGTTTTGTTTATTTTTCCCCTGGTGTCCAATAGCATTTTTTTTGATTGGGGGGGGGTCTCATTGTTTAAAATTCTTTTATTGGGGGCTCTTACAACTCTTGTTAAAAACCGTACATCAATTGTATCCAACATATGTGTACATATATTCCATAATTCTTTTCTAGACATTTACTTTCCATTGAACCCTTGGGATCAGATCCTCTTTTTTCCCCTCCTTCCCCACCAACTCTTGTAGCCCCTTGATAGATTGTTAATTATTTTCAAATCACATTCCAACTTCCATCTCCCTTCCCCTCTGGTTTCTGTTGTTCTTCCCTTTGGCTGGGGACATGTGGTTCTGTGCCATTCATTGCAATCGGTAGCCCCCACTCCATCCCCACAGCTCTCTCCCTTTTGTTATCTCTATTCCCATTCCTGTTCTGGGTTCCAAAACTCACTGTGTTGTGAGTTTTGTCACTTGTCTCTATATGGGAACAGGTCCAGCACACAGGGAAGTGTAGGTGGCAGAACCACAGATCAGGCCCCGTAGCGCAAGTCTAACTTTATTACAGCCTTTACAAGGCTTACATAGGTTTCACTGACCAATCAGATCATGCTTCCTGGTTTCCAAACATATCCTTATATGGTCATGGGTTTGCAGTATGATAAATAATTGGCCCACACTGTGGGCTATGTAAATGAGGTGCTACTGGCCAAATTATATAAGTGAGGTATAGTTGGCTGAGCCATCCATCTAATTGTGTTACAAGACCATTTCATGCAATCACATTATAGGATTTTACCGTCCAAATCATTACAGGATCTTAGCTGTTTCTATCGGGAAGCTAGAAGTATTCTGATAGACTGTTGTGTCTCAGAGGTTTAAAGAGGAAGAATATCAGGAGAGCTGGCCTGGGGTCTTATTACCTCAAGATTGGAGTTCTTTCCAGGAGTCATAGAAATGTGGGATACCCAGCCCCTTCCACCTGGCTCAAGACCGGAATATTCCAGGAGACATGGAAGCGCGGCTTCCAGTCACGACCACTCCAGGAGTCGCAGCAACATACTGAGCTTTCTACACCTCTCCCCCAGATCCTTCCAGGAATGTCCCCACACCTATTCCTATGTACATGCTCGCATCTAGCCTAGACTGGGCAGTGGCACTGAGGTCGTGATAGCGGGGGTGGGAGAGGACTCCAGGGAACAGAGATATATTGCATGGCCCCTTAGCTCTATTGCACCCTGATTGACTCACCCCCTCCCTGCGACCCCTCTGTGTTTCGAGGGTGTTCCATTGTCCATAGATGGGCTTTGGTCTCTGCTCCAACCCTCCTCCTTTCTCACCAATGCATTTTGTGTTTGTCTACTATTTTCTGTGAATCTTCTGATGCCCATTGCCCAGTCTCTTATGATACCTCATGATTGTACTGGCTGCTGTGCTTCTTCCATGGGGGTTTGTTGCTTCACTGTTGGATAGTCGCTTGTTTAACTTTAAGCTATTAAGACCCCAGACACTGTATCTTTTAATAGCCGGGCACCATCCTCTGTCTTCACCACATCTGGTTACGCGCCCATATTATCTTGAACCACGTGGGGGCTTGGGATGGTGAGCATCACAGAATGCGAATTTGTCAGAACAAAATGTTCTTGTATTGGGGGAAAGTATTAACCTAAAAAGGCATTTTCAAGGTAGAAGCAAAATGGCTTCATTCCTACCCCAGCCAGTCAAACCCAGGGGTTGGCTGAAGATAGTCAAGCTGCATGCTGGTCTCTCTCTGGTCAAGATCAGCTTCTCTAGGAGACTGGATGCATGTTAGCCTCTCCGAGGACTCAGGAGTTCACTGCCTCTTCACAAGTCTATTTTTATGAAACAATTTTTTTCTGTGTGAATGAGAGTGGGAGTTTACATTTCAGGTCAATGAATTGTTATTCAACAGTTCAAATTACTTACCAATCCCTCTTGGTAAATTATGTGACCCTTCCTTTTTTGATTTCTCTTCTATGTCTTACTGTGTCTTCCTTCATCCAAGTGAACCTGTGTTGTTCCGCTAGCCGATTGCTTCCCCTTCCCTTTCTTTTGGCTCAAATCTATGAAAGCACTAATTACATGCCACCTTAGAAGAATCCTGTGTAGCTCTGTTGCAGTAGAGGAGAGGCACTGCTTCTTGTCAGCACAGTGTCTGGCAGACACTTGAAAAAGCCTCGCTGCCATTGAGTCTATTCTACTCCTAGTGATCCTGTAGGACAAGGTAGACCTGGCCCTGTGGGTTTTCCAGATGGTAGCTCTTTACAGGAGTCGAAAGTGCCATCTATCTCCTAAGAAAAAGCTGGTGGTATCAAAGCACTGACTTTGAGGTTAGCAGTCCAACACATAAAGATTATACTGGTAGGGTTCCCTAACAGAGAGTAGGTCCTCAATAAAATTTTGCTTTGAACTAACATTTAGCCCAAAAGATAGTGCTTATAAATAATTTATGTCAAGGCTGCTGCTGGGAAAAATCAAAGCCCTCCAATCTATTGCTGATGAGTTGATTGTGTGCATGGAGGCCCCAGGTACTCAGTATAGAACTACTATATGGTATAGTGTTTTCGGGACTGTACTCTTTTGGGAAGCAGATTGTTGAGCCTTCCTTCTATGTGCTGCTAGGATAGTTCTTATTACCAACCTTTTGGTTAGCTGTTGAATGATAATTGTGTCACTCATTTCTTTTGATTATTTAAAAGTAGCTCTTCAGCAGATAAAGTGAGTTTCCTTAGATCAACAATGATCCTGAGCAAAACAAAACAAAACAAAAACTCTTTTTTTCAAATACGAACTTGAGCTCATCTGACTCGATGATATATAGAAAGCAATGATGCTGTACAACAAATGCTATTTGAAAAGTGATACGTAATTATATTCGGGGATGGCTCCATTAATTTCCTAATGGGATTATCCAGACACATGCATGCTACACTCAAGGAAAGAGAACACATTTGTTGTAACCATTATGGTTTCAAAATAGTTTCACATATTCTGTTTAAATCTAGTTTCATAACCTCCTTTTGTGTTAGGGAGAAGACCTATCATTTTCATGTACCAATTCAGACAATGGCACAGATAGTGTACCTAGGGTGGTTCGGTTTTCCTGGTTGGATGATATTAGCTACATTGTGAAAACTGTGGAAATACACACCAAAGCATTTCCCAATGCAGCAACCCCCACATTTATAATTCACTGACGTCGATTGCGTGTTTCAGGTTGGTCTACCATAATTGGCATCGTTTTCCAAAGGAGACTGTGATGCATAGTGGTTACCTGCTGGGCTGGTATCTGCAGGACCCACAATTCTACATCATCAGCTTCCTGACAGGGAAAATCAGGGTTTTCTGCTTCCACTCTGAGAGTTTCTAGCCTGTCCTCTAAGCTTCTTGTGAGTTGGCATCACTTCTATGGCAGTCAGTGGAGAGTTTGCTTTTGGTTTCCCAAATACTCCAACCCCATTAACGTACACTCAGTGTGCCCCGTTTCTCCTACCCTCAGCAGGCATTCTTCATCGCATTCTTACATCGCATAGAAGATCATACAGTGCCTATCCATTGGCAACTGATTCGTTTGTTGAGCATAATGTTGTCAAGATTCCTCAGTGTGAGAACTTATCAGCACTTCCCTTCTCTTCACAGCTCTATGATATCCCATTGCTTGTTTTTTTACCACAAGTCCTTTGTTCGTGGACAGTTCCATGGCCTGCAATATTAGGCTATTGCCTTAGTGAATACTGCTAGACAAACTGCGGTTGCATTCTTGCCTCTATTTCAAGGTACATACTTAGGTTTGGGGTTGCTGGACCATTTGATAGTTCTATTCTCAATTTTTTTTGGCATCACTGCCCTCTGGTGGTTGTGGGCACTACCCAGCGCTGCTCCTGAGAGCCGCCGCTGGATCTGAACCACCAAGCCCGCGGGCCGCAGTCTCTATTCTCAATTTTTGAGCAGTTGTGGCCGTTTGCCACAATGGTTTTGTATTCATTGTTTGGGGAAGAGCAATAAGATCAAATGCTCTCTGCTAACAAGTTAGACCTTTGGGCACATGTGAAACCTGTTTATGGAGAGACAAGAAACCCGTTGGTCACATTCTTCAGGGCTGATTAGTACTGTTTCTCTGACTGTTTGGAATTCAGATGGCTCCACACTACCTTCTAGAGATGATTACAGATGGGGTCTGGGACTCAGCCCCGGTGGTGTAAGTGGTTGAGTGTGGGACTGCGGCCCGCGGGCTTGGCGGTTCAAATCCAGCGGCGGCTCCAGGAGCAGCACTGGGTAGCTCCCACGACCACCAGAGGGCAGTGATGCCCCCCTCAAAAAAAGAAGGGGTCTGTTATCAATACTGTCCTGCTTGCAGCTTTTGCAGTGTGACCCTGCCTTGGGTGAAAATGATCACAGAGTGTGGCAGAGCAGTTTTGTGGTGGCAGACAAATGGCTGCAACTTTTCTTAGCAGCCCATAGGAAGTAGGGGAGGGGGCGAATTAAAATGTTTATGTAGGTGTTCTGTTTATGTAGATTATCGAAATTTGAAAGAGGCCGAGCCCCGGTGATGCAGTGGTTGTGTGCCGGATTGTGGCCCACAGGGTGGGCAGTTCACATCCAGCAACAGCTCTCCAGGAGCAGGGCTAGGCTTCCTACTTCCCACCAGGGCAGTGATGTGGAAAAAGAAAAAAGAAAAGGGAAAAAGAAATTTGAAAGGATTTCTTGAGATGACTTAGTCTAGCCTCTCCTCTGTACTCTTGGGGAAACAGAGTCCCTAAGAAGGAAAATGGCTTGCCCAAGGTCATACATGCAGTGGCAGCGTCAGGACTACAATGGTGAAAGCCTGATATGTTTCTGTGAAGATGACAGGCAAGTAAAGTCAGGAGGCAGTTCTAGGCTCTAACATATGTGGCAAGAATCCAAATGGCCTCAACGGGCCTCAGCAATAGTTTCCAGCCCCATACTCTTTTCTTTGGTTTTGACCCTCTTGAATATTTTCTTTTCTTTTTAAAAAATCCTTTTATTGGGGACTCATACTACTCTTATCACAATCCATACACTAGTCCATTGTGTGCCAGCCACATCTGTACCTCCACTACCCTCGTCATTCTCTTAATATCTGCTTTCTATCTAAGTCCTTGGCATCAGCTCTTTATTTTTCCCTTCCCTCCCCCCCCCTTAAGCCCTTGATAATTTATAAATTATTATTACTTTGCCATATGTTGCACTGTCCGATGTCTCCCTTCATTTCCTCATTGTCCATATCCTAGAGAGGAAGTTATATGTAGACCCTTATAATCGGTTCCCCCCATTCTACCCCACCTACCCTCCACCCTCCCGATATCGTCACTCTCACCACGCTTGAGTATTTTCATTGGCTTTACTACTATTAAGAAGAATACACCCAGATAGCTAACTTTTCTTGAACACCTGCTAGGTTTCAAGCACTGAGCTATTCCATATATTGCTTCTTTTATTTAAACCTGCTTCTTTTTCACACCAAATAGCAAATGAGTAATAATTTGCTATCTCTACCTTTTTTCCCCCTGCCAAGTGGGAAATGTGAAAGCCTTAAGTGAGCATCGATTTTAATCACCCTGTGAGGGCTCCTTCTTAGGGGCTGGCTCTGTGGGGGGCTTCTCTTCCGAACTTATTCGGTTTTCTCTCTCACCAAGCTATCTTGGTGATTGATATTTTGTCTTATCGATGAGAACAAGATCCTAACCTTTATCAATGCTCTCCCTAGTGTACTTGAACTACCTTTTTAATTAGCTGCCAAATGCAGGCCACTGACCAAACATACTCATGACAGATAGATAAATAGAGAGATAGAGATAAGTCTATACATCTATATATTCTTTTTATATCATGCCCCTTCATCTCATCTTGAGAAGATGGTTTTCCTTTAATAAATGCAATTTCTCTTATCGCCCATAATTTCCTACTCTGCTTTTGAAAAGCTAGCTAGAGGAGTTCTTTTTTCTCACCACAATGGCTTTGGCCTTTCTAGAGAAGACAAAGGGCTAACTTAGAGGCACAGCTGGCTGCTTACCACTGATGGGAGTGGGAAGACAGAGTTCGTATTCATTCATTTACCTCTGCTTAGTTGGCTGGCATCTTTGCTTTCTTATCTCTGGAACACTGAAATGCAAGAATCACTGGGTTCTTAATGCATACAGCAGCTGTGGCTGTAACAATTGCTCATCTGCGGTAGTGTTTCCCGGAACCAAAAATGAGTAAGCCCTGTACCAAGATCTCAAGAGCAGAGAAAATCCAGAATGCAAATTTCAACTTTAAATTATATTGGAAAATTGCACACCTTCCTACAAATACCATACCTCATTTCCTACCTCTATGAGTATTTCCAACGTAGATATAATCCACCTGTGAACACATTATTGCATCTCAGTTTGTTTGAAGAGAAAGCCTTACTCATAAAATACATGTTATTTTCTAAGCACTAAGCTAAGTCATGAGTTGTCAGAGATGAGTTACACACTTTTCCTGCCTTTCAGAGGTTATAATTTCATTGAGACAACAACTGATTGCAAGATTTCAATAAAATGTAGGGAATGCAATGATAAAGGTGCAAGGAGAAGAAAAGATTGAACTGTATTATGATAAACTGTGTGTCTGTGATTTAGAGGATAATCAAAAGTTGCAGAGGCTTCTCCCTTCCCATCTGCCTCTGCTGCTTTCAGGCTTAGAGCAATCAGTTTATAGTAGGGATTATCCAAGTGTATTCTGAGGTACGTTTTACAAGAGATTGAAAAATTAAGTTCCTATTAGAAAAGAAAATGTTATTCTTAAAGGAAATATTCAGGAATCCTCTTGTTCTCCAGAATGTTGAAGCCATGCATTCCTGGGTCACTTAGGCAACAACAGTTTAAAGAATACAAAATGAGGACTGTTGGGATTTCCTATGTTATTTAAATTTGGCAACTTAATTTTATTAAGGCTTGACCTAAGCACGTCCAGATAATGGAAAATCTCTCTCCGCCCCCCCTTTCTTCCTACCTCCTTTCCTCCCTCCGTGTGTGTGTGTGTGTGTGTGTGTGTGTGTGTTGGAGAGGGAATTTTTCTGAGTGTTTCTGCTGTGGTCTCAGAGTCATAGCCATAAGGTAACTCCAAACAAAAGCAAAATAGAAAAAGGAAAATGTTTTCATAATGTTGCTAGCAATTTAAAAAATGTAGACATTCTAGGCCCTAGAATCTAGGGACTGGTACATAGTTGCCTAGGAATGGCTAGTCCTTTCCATCATATAGGATGTATTTGGTGTATTATCCAATCAATATCCCTTCTATGCAGCAACCTCTGTGACCAATGTCTTACATGTCTTCTTAGCTCTATTTTATAATCTATAAGCATATATGTTATAGTCCAAAAATCCATACACGAAAAGAAGCAGACAATGCTGATTTTCCTGATATGGTAAATATGATGCTGACATAGTAGAGCGGTCTTGTCTTTTCAGTGGATACAAAGGTGAGATTGAGAGGCTCCCCATATTTTACTTTACCAATGGGGTACAATGAATATTCTCACATGCACTGTGGCAGTCATGTGCTTATGTTAATTTCATGACTGAGATGTAGGGGTGGAGTCTAGTCTGTTCATCTGAAGATAGCCATTGAGTAGCCAATGAGGCCTCCGTGTAGGCGTGGCTTTCTCTTGAGACTTCTGGGAAATCTCACGCTATTTCCCTCCTGGAGATGAGAGGCCACCTCCCCAGTTGTTGGGAATTAGTTTCAGAGATGATGAACTATGGACTAGACAAGATGGCAGCATCCGAGGAGCTGGATGAGACGGAGGAGAAGCCACACGGCTTTACCCTGATGAACCAGACCTCTGAAGCTGAAGAAGTCACATGGAGAGCCCTGCCAGCACTGAGTTGCTTCTACCACCACTGGATGCTGTTGATGGACCCTGAGCCCTAGAAGGAAGGAGCCCTGGAGAGACCCCTGCCGGCGCCGGGACTCTGAACCCACTGGCCTGTGACTTTGTGAGTTGGAAGGAGATGCTATAGACTGGTATTGGGCATATGGGCTAATATCAGACTTATGACTTTGAACTAGACTGGGTTGGGATGTTTTCTTAATGTCTTATTCCTCTTATATATAAACCGTACCCTTATGTCCATTTGTGTGCCTATGAGTTTGTTTCTCTAGTTTACCTGGACTAACACATGCACACAGACCTCAGTGTGTGGTAGTTAGGGCACAAAGTCAGCCAGACTATCAGGGTTTGTATCACACTGCTACTAGGTGCTAACTCTGTGCCTCAGTTTCTTCCTTTATAAAAGGTCTTCATAACGGTACCCAACTAATAGTATTGTCGTGATTCAAGGAGAGAATGCATGTAAAAATCAATACCCAGAAATGTCCTTGTGAAAGTGTTTGCCCTGAGTGTGGTAACAATTTACACTTCTGTCAACAGTGGAATTGAGTGCCAGTTCCCTCGCATTCTGTTCTATAGAGTGCTTTGCTTTGATCATTACAAACCTGGTAAGAAAAAAAAATGGTGTTCATTATAATTGGTATTAGCTTTTGGCACAGAAAAGCTAATTATTTTTAATGGCACAGAACATTTCTTCGTGTGTTTACTTTCACTGTGAACTCTGTTGCTCATTTACTTTCAGTATTATTGGTATTTTTGTCATTGATGGTACAAGTCCTTTTATTTATTTATTTTTCTTATTGAATACTAGTAACTTTTAGTTTAGCTGACTTGATGGCCAAGCAATTGTTTTAGAAAAATAAATAATTTTAACCGCTCTCTTCATCTTCACCATCCCCCTCCATAATCATGTCTCCACTTCTTCCTTTTTGTCTATTTATTTATTATTTTTAAAAGTAATTGCATTGGAGGATCTTACATCTCTTATAACATTCTATACATCAATTGGACCAAATATTATGTATACATTTGTTTCCATAATTTTCTTTTTAAAAATCATTTTATTGGGGGCTCACACAGCTCATCACAATCCATCCATCCATCCATTGTGTCAAGCACATTTGTACATTTGTTGCCCTCATCATTCGCAAAACGATAGCTTTCTACTTAAGTCCTTGGTATCAGCGCCTCATTTCCCCCTCCATCCCTGCTCCCCTGATCTTTTAGAAATTATTATTATTTTGCTATATCTTATCTTGTCTAATTTCTCCTTTCACTCACTTCCCTATTATCTGTAACCTAAGGAGGAGTTTATATGATGATCCTTATAATTGGTTCCCCTTTCCTGCCCTACCTTCATGCCACCCTCCCAGTATAGCTACCCTCACCAATGATCCTGAAGGGGTCATCTGTCCAGGATTCTGTATGTTTCTGGTTCCTATCTATACCAGTGTAAATTCTTTGTTCTAGCCAGATTTATAAGGTAGAATTGGGATCATGACAGTGAGGGGTGAGAAAGCATTGACGAACTAGAGGAAAGTTGTATATTTCATTATTACTATGCTGCACCCTGACTGACTCATCTCCTCCCTGTGATCTTTCTGGAAGGAGATGTCCTATTACATACAGATGGGCTTTAGTTCCCCAATCTGTACTTCTCCTCATTTACAATGATATAATTTTTAGTTCTTTGATGCGTGGCTTCTTTCTTGTGGGCTTTGTTGCTTCTGAGCTAGATGGCCACTTGTTCACCTTGAAGCCTTTAAGACCCTAGTCACTATATCTTTTGATAGCCAGACACCATCAGTTTTCTTTATTACTTTTGTTTATGCACACATTTGTCTTCAGTGATCGTGTTGGAAAGGTGAGCATCATGGAATACCAATTTAATAGAACAAAGTGTTCTTGCATTGAGGAAGTATATAACTGGAGACCCTATGTCCATCTGCTGCCTTAATACTAGGCCTATAAATATATGCATGTAGATCTATTTCCCCATCATCATATAAAAATATATTTACTTATGTACATGCCTGTATTTAGACCTCTATAAATGCCCTTTGCCTTCTATTTCTTTCCTTTATTTCCTTTTACTTTCCTCTTGTCCCACTATCATGCTCAGTCTTCATTTGAATTTCATTAATTTCTCTTGCTTACATTACCCTTGATCAATCCATACCAGGCCTCCTACACCCTCTTTGCCACTGATTTTGGATGACTTGTTCCCTTGTCCCTGAGTTGGTCAATATCACCTCCTCTTCCCCCCTTCCCCTTCTCCCAAGTCCCCCTGGAACAACTAGTCTCATTGTTTTCTCCTCCAGAGTGTTCCTTCAGTCTATCTTATCTAGATAGACCTGCAGAGATAATAATATGCACAAAAAAATCAAGGCATAGCAAGATGAAGTGGCAAAAGAAAACAAAATGATGACAACCAAAAGCCAATATCTAAAAATATATATGTAAATAATTTAAAAAATAAGAAAAACCTGTAAATAGTTCAAGGTCTGTTTATTGACTTCTAGGCGTGTCCTTTGGTGGAGTGTGATGGGGTGCCACGTCCTGGCCCCAAAGTCTGTCCTTGGTGCTCCCTGGGGACCTCCATACTCTGCTGATCCTGCTTCTCTGCTGCATGCCCTTAGTGTATTGTCTCAGCATGATGGGATCAGACTGGGTATAATCCCAACCCTGTGTGTCCAGTGTTGTTGTCCTCTGTAGGGCCTTGGGTCAGCGAGGGACGTCATGTCTCATAGTAGAAACAGCCATATGTTCTTCGGCTATATGGTCTTCTCTGTGTATTGGCTGTTCTGAGCAGGGATGTCCTCAAGAGTTGGTGGACCAGGATGTGTTCACCTCTCTTCCTCTCCCTTCATTTGCTCCCGTTTGCTCTGGTCAGACATGTCCTTCTCCTCAAGCCACAGCTTTAGTAGTGTCCTCTAGAGTAAATTCTTCTGGGGGAAGGGGCAGCTATCCACGTAGTTGAGATTGGGGAAGGGCCCTTAGGCCCCTCCACTGGCTCCCCGCTCCACGGTGTCATGCTGCATTCACATCCTGGAACACTGGGTTTAAGTTCGGCCCCTCTTTCCCTTTGGAGATATAAACAATATCCTCCTCTTGGGTGGGTTAGTGCCCTGTTTCCCACTACACATTGCTATCTTTCCCCCCACCCTCCTCTCCTATTTAATTGGCCACCTTATCTAGCCCTGAATGTGGTCTAACCCATGCCATACTACCTGGGCCTCACCCCAGGAATTTTTGTATTCAATAGCTTTTTCCCTATGCCCCTTTGCATTTTTATCAGGCTTACCTCAGGGGACTCGTGTTGTACTTGTCCTTTTACACTTGGCTTACTTCACAGCATAATTTCCTCCAGTTATTCCCATGCGGCAATATGCTTTATGTGTTCATCACTGTTTTTTATTGATGTATAGTACTCCATTGTATGTATATACCACACTTTTTAATTCATTAATCAGTTGACCATCATCATTTTCCAAACATTTATTTTCTATTTGAGCCCTTGATATCTGTTTCCCTCCCCCCACCCTCATGACCACTTAAAAAATTATGAATTATTATTCATTTCATATCTTACACTGACTGCTGTCGCACTTCCCCCATGGTTTCTTCCCTGCATGTCTTCCTACATTCCCCCAACCCTCCTGGTATTGGTACTCCCATTTCTGTTCCTGAGGGTTTTTTCTGATCTAGATTCTGTGTGTCATGAGCTCTTAGTTTGATCAGTGTGCATGCTCTGGTCTAACTTGCAGTGAAATGCAGGACTGGAGTCCTAGTCAGGGGTGAGGAAACCTCAAAGAACAAGAGGGATATTGGGTAGAAGTCCTTTTAATCCCTGGTTTGTTATATACTCATAGCTAGCAATTTACACCCGTATTATATGGTAGGCATTGTTCTAAAGAATTTGCATGTATTCTCACAACACTCAGGCAGATATTATTATTGTATATATATTTGTAGAAGAACAAATGAATACCTAGAATTTAAGCAAATTGCATGGGGGTCACACAGCTAGTATATGGATTCTAATCCAGTTAGTCTGGCTTTAGTATTCTAGCTTTTAATCATCACACACATAAATTGTATTACTTATATATTGCTGCATAAAAGTTACCCCCCAAATTTAGAAGCTAAGGATGTTTATTATCTCAGAGATTTAAAAAAATATTGGGGGTCTTACAGCTCTTATCACAATCCATTTATTCATCCAGGGTGTCAATCATATTTGTACATATGTTGCCATAATCATTGTCAAAACATTTTCTTTCTACTTGAGCCCTTGGTATCAGTTGCTCATTTCTCTCTCCCTCTCCCTCTTTCATGAACCCTTGACCATTTATAAATTATTATTATTTTTCAGGTCTTACACAGACTGCTGTTTCCCTTCACCCACTTTTTTGTTGTGTGTCCCCCAGGGAGAGGGTTATATTTCAATCATTGTGATTGGCACCTCCATTCCCCCCCCCACCTTATCTTTGTCCTTCTGGTATCACTACTTTCATTATTGTTCCTGTATCTCAGAGTCCCTTTGGTGAGGAATATGACTTAAATTTGTGCCTCTGGATCAAGATTTCAATGAGTTATGCCATGCTCTCAGCTAGGGCAGTTGCCTTGTATGAAGGCTCAACTGGATGATATCTGCAACAAGCCTCATACATGAACTACAGGACTGCCTCATATCATGACAGCTGGCCTTTCTCCATGTGAATGATACTAGAGAAAGCACAAGAAAGTGGGTGAGAGAAATAAAAATGGAAGTGACCATTTCTTTCAGACATAAATTCAGATATGACATCTCTTTATATCTACTGCCTTTTATTGAGTAGATGTGGGTCAACATATCCAACCCACAGTAAATGGAAAGGTGTGGATACAAAGGGTGTGGATACTAGGAGGTGGGGGTCATTCAGGTTACCTTATAGACTGGCAAACAGGTGTGTGTGGCAAATATTATCCCCCCTCATACACAGATTTTCATTTGTCTTTGAGGGTTGAGGGGTTTTTGTTTTGTTTTGCTTTTGCTATGTGTTCAGGTAAATTTCTCAACGCTTTCTTTTATGATTTGTGTAGTTCCATGATTTACATTAATGTATTCTATTCATTGTAGCACAGTGATTAGACATTGGGCTGCTAAGTGCAAGCTTAGAAATTCAGAGCCCTTAGCTCCTCCACCAGAGAAGGCGGGACTTTCTACTCTTGCAAAGAGTTCGAGTCTAGACCCTGTCTATAGAGTTGTGATGACTTGACGTTGACTTGATAGCAGTGGGTTTGGTTTGGGGTTTTATTTTATTTGATAGTCGGACAAAATGGGTACACAAGCTAAGGTGTTGAAGAAAGTTGATGGTGCCCGGGTTTTAAAAGTTAGAGCTTCTAGGGTCTTAAAGGCTGGAAGTTCAAAAGTGGCAAAAGAAGAGAAGCAACAAACCCCCATGGAATAAACACACTGTGATCAGGAGTTGTCGATGGGATCAGGTATGAGGCATCAGAAGACTCAAACAAATACTTTGATGCTAATGATGGAAGTCAGAGGAGACCCACAACCCATCTATAGACCATTAGACATTTTCTCACAGAAGGGTCACGAGGAAGGAATGGGTCAGCTCGGTGCAGCATAGCACTGATGGAACACACATTACTCTAGTTCTTTTAAACTTCCTCCTCCCCACTATCATGACCCCAGTTTTACCTTAAAAATCTGGCTGGACCAGAGCATGTACACCGGTATCGATAAGAGCCATCAACACACAGAATCCAGGACACAAAAGCCTCTCAGTAACAGTAATGAGAGTAGTGATACCATGAGTGTCAGGGGAAGGTCGGGGAGAAGGGGGAGAAATGGGAAACTGATTACAGTGATCAATGTATAACACCCACCCCCCGTGGGACGAACAACAGAAAAGTTGGTGAAGGGAGACAGCAGATGGTGTAAGATAGGAAAATAAGAATAATTTATAATTTTCCAGAGGTCCATGAGAGTGGGAGGGTGGGCGAAGTAGGGAAAAAGAGGAGTTAATACCAAGGTCTCAAGCAGAAAGAAAATCTCTTGAAATTGGTGATGGCAGCATGTTCAAATGTGCTTGCCACATGGATGTATGAATTGTTATAAGCTGTAAGAACCCCCAATAAAATGATTTATTAATCATAAAAAAGATAGTGATCTAGCTTACAATATTTCATAAAATCTAAGATGCCATTGGCTATAACACTTAAAATTATGTTAAAAGCTGCTGTGATTGTGAGAAGAAAAATGCTCCTTAGAACCTATGACACATCATTTATATTACACATCCTTATTTCAGGGATATTAAAGTGTAGAAAAATAAATCTTTTTAAACTTGATGAATTATGGTAATTATTTTTCCATTGACTATCCAGTTGTCTCAATACCTTTTAATAAAGAGTCCTCCTTTTCTCTACTGATATGAAATGATAGTTTCATCAGATATAAAATTCTCATATGTATTTTCATCTTTCTCTGGATTCTCTTCTGTTTCCTCAACAAGACTGTCAATTCATTTACCAATGTCATACTGTCTTAATTATTGTACACAGCTTTACATTTTAATATCGTCTAAGACTGATCCCTTCCAGTATCTTTGTTTTTCAGAAGTAAGGCTATTGTGAGGGATTTCTTTAATTACTTTGTATTACTTTGGGGTAATTATTTTTGAGATTTATAGAATTTTGCTGTATCTCCCTTGATTTCATTGCCATGATATGTACATAGAGGCCTGACATTAGGATAACTGTGATCCATGTCAGTATTTGAGTCAAATATACCTCATGGTATCTGTTGAATCAATTCTGACTCATCGTGACCTCATGTGTTGCAGAATAGATTAGTACTTTTTATTATTTTCATGACACCCTTTGGAAACAGATAACCAACTTTTCTTCCTAGGTACTTCTGGTAGATTCAAACCACCAAATTTCTATTAAGTAACCAATCTCTTAAATGAATCAAATATACTGTGATATAATGAATCTTTATAGTTTAAATAAATGTTTATTAATCAAATATTAGTAGGTTCTTGTCCTATGTACAGCCCTCAATTTATTAGCTATGACACCTTGGTTAAATTATTGCATCATATTAGGTTTCTGTTTTGTTATCTGCAGAAATCTAGGAGGACTGGTAGAGCAGTGGTTATACATTGGGCTGCTAACCACAAGGTCCGCTGTTCAAACTACCAGCTGCTCCTCAGGACAAAAATGATATGATCTAAATAATGAAATTAGGAATAAAAAGAAGGTTCCTAGGATTCAAAATGTTAGGACTACTACCCAGTAGTTTAGTAATGTAGGGTTAAAATATTTCCATTTCAATTCTCTTTCACTTAAAAAATTAATAAGTCAATTTGGGGGGTGGTGTGTGTGTGCCGCCTCTGACAGCTCTTATATCAATCCATGCTTCAATTCTCTCTTAATCTTTCTGATAAGAAGTAAGTTTAAGTTTTTTGCTCCCATGCATTCTCTCAAGTTACAAAGGTAGCTTGAGAACGATTGAAGTTTAGGGAACAATGGAATATGTAAGCGAGGTTGAAACTGAGTAGGTGCTCACCAAATTCACTTCCTTTAATTGGGATCCCTTTGATTGGGATCATAAGAAGGGTAAATTATCCAATTTCCTTTGTAGTAAAGTGGGACCTGTGTGAGTAATCCCGGGCCAAACTTGGCCTGAACCATTCTATGAGTTCTTCTAGTTCACGTTGTGGTCCCTTGTTGCCAACCAGTGCAGGGTATCCAGTGGAGGACCCAGAGGCTCTAGAAAATGATCGTTCCTGTGACCTCATTTGGAGAAGAGCTGCCCGGGAGAGTTACCAGAAACATCCAAATGGAACTTTGCATGAAGAGTTGAAATCACTGTTGGAATCACTGTTGAAAGCAATGAGGTTTGGGGATTATCCGTTAACTGCAGCTCCAGCAGTTAGCCAAACCCTGGCTATACCATATTGACCTTTGAGACTTCAGTAGTTGGCATAGTGACTTGTGCATAGTGGCCGTTTAGCAACTATTCAATACGTGAATTGTGTCAGCATTTTAAACTCTTTATTGCCAATTGTCAGTTGGTGATGTTTTAGCTGTAAGATTTCATTGCAGCCTAAGTTCCAGTCTTTCTCTTGCGATTCTTAGCCTACTTAAGTCATCTTAGATGGGTTCATCATTTTCACAATTCAGTTTGTTCCCATTTTGTTTTAAAAACTATGCTCTGTGATACTTACAGTACAAAGGTGGGAAAGAGTATAAATAGAGACGAACAATATCCCCTAATTTGGAAGTTCCTGCCATTGACTCCCCATGTGAATTCAGTGTTCTTGTGAAGTTTGAAAGGCTTCCAATAAGTTCAAGTCTACTTTAGATTATGCTACCCTTCTGCCTCCAGAAGGAACTCTGCTGTACCTTTGTTGACATGATAGCTGTGTGTGCCTTATACAATAACAGTGGCAAGTCTATGGAGGTGGGGCTTCCCTTAAGTATTGTTGGCTAGGGTCTTAGAACTTTCATGTTCAGGAAACTCTTCTTTGGGGAGGATCAAATAAAAGCTATGCTAAAGTACTTTGCAAAACATTCAAATACTATACAACAATAACATCAGTGTTAGCCATTGTTCTACCCTTAAAGCCCCCTTCCTCTTCTTTTGGCCCCTGCACCAGGTAACATGCTTGTCTTTGCTGATCAGTCACTTAAAAGGAGTCCACTTGAAAGGCAACTTAGACACATCTGCATTGCAGATGTAAATATCCAAGCGCTTCAGTTAGAAGTGCATTGTATTCCTGGAATATGTGCTATAAATGAAAGCCCAGTGAGCATTCTTTAATCCTCATCTTAATCGCATGTTTCTGCAGGATCCAGGTCCAATTCCTTCTGGAAATAACGCTTTCCCTTAACTTCTGTGATACCACCCTCTCTTTGTTTCTTCCTTCACCTCCCATTCTCGCACTTCCTGTGGCATTGTCAGTGCTCAGCATGCAAATGTTCAATAAATATTAGCTGGAGGAATAAAAAAATCTAAAAGCAAAAAATGAAAATGATTTTCTCCAGAAAACATACCATATATCTTAATTGCTTTTTCCCGTATAGATCACATTTTTATTCAGGTTAACAAAAGTCTATGCTTTCCTTTTCTTTCTTTTAGAAATCGTGTTATTAGGGGATCATCCATTCATTATGCCAAGCACATTTTTTACATCTGTTGCCATCAACATTTTAGAAACATTTTCTTTCTACTTGAGCCCTTGACATTGGCTCCACATCCACCCCCTCTCCCTCATAAACTATTAATAATTTATAAATTCTTATTCTTTTTTCATGTCTTACACTGACAAATGTCTCCCTTCACCCACTTTTCTGTTGTTTGTCTCCCTTGGAGGAGGTTATATGTACATTATTGTCATCGATTTCCCCTTTCTCCTCCCACCTTACACTTAACCCCCTGGCATTGCTACTCTCATTGATTCAGAAGGGTTTATCTGTCCTGGATTCCCTGTGTTTCCAGCTCTTATCTATACTCATGTACACGCCCTGGTCTAGCCGGATTTGTAAGGTGGAATTGGGGTCTTGATATTTGGGGGTGGGGTGGGGCATTAAAGAACTAAAGGAAAGTTGTATCTTTCATCGGTGCTGTGCTGCACCCTGACTGGCCCATCTATTCCTTGTGACCCTTTTATAAGTGGACATCCAAATTGTCTACAGATGGGCTTTGGGGCTTCACATTCCCGCTAATTCACATTGGTTTTTTTGTTGTTGTTGTTGTTCTGGGAAGCATATGCTTTCTAAAGCACATTCAATTCAACACAAGAAAGCACTAGAATAATGTCCCTACTTCTATTTTTTTGGGAGGGGCGGCATCACAAGCCCCTACTTCTTGTCAAGGAATTTTACCACTGACCACTAGTTGTCAGGTTGGTACCACACAAACACACGTTACTCATAATTACTGTTTTCCTGCCTGTAAGTATTAGACCTCCAGTGGCAAAAACTTAGTACCTAATCCAGCACAAAGAAAGAACTGTCACTTGAGGCTCAGAGTCTGCTGTTCTAGAGTACATTTGAAGGCAAACTACCATGATATCCTTGTGTACACAGTGCCTGCTGTTGAAACAACTATCAATAATATCCTGGGCTGAGCTCGGGAGGAGGAATCACATTAAGTGATCCGCTGCCAGGTACTGACTGGAGTTCTCACCACATTGGGAAGACGAGGCTGATCAGTTCCACCTCAGTGCTTGGTCACTCCATGCAGCATGATTAGTGGCACATGTATTGGATGGACATTTTTCTCTTTCGAAAAAGAAGCTTTCCGTCCATTCCAGGAGCTTGAAAACTGTATAGAAAGCCATCTTTTCTCCTTTTTACAGAGAGTTATGTGAAATTGGTCAGGTTGGTGATATGTCATACCCAAACCATGTCTGTTAAACTTGGTAAATCTATTGTTCCTGCTGTGACTTTGACAACTCTTATGAAATAAAATATGAGACACAGGCTATCTGCAAGAAGAGGATGAATCTTGGCTAGTTTTCCAACAAAGGTCACCCAATCAGATGTGTTCTAGAACTTGGCATCTGAACTGCAGCTATGGACAATTGCAGGGGGTTGGGTGAGCCTGCATATGAGGAAACAAGATCTATGTTTATTTCAAAGTGAGATTTAGCGAGCCTCATTTCTTGCAACAAACATTGACTGCTTTCTGTGTACTTTACTAAGCACTGAATTTCCATCATTAGGGTTAACTTTGGTAAATAATCAGCATGAGTTTCTGATATGCATGTGTGTACTCAGGTGGCACGAAACTGATAACTAGTGGCCAATGAAAAAATTCCTCGAGCAATTTTTCATCAGAATATATCCAAATGAATATCACATAGCATTTTTCCTGTTCCTCCGGCCTTTTTAAGGGCAGGAAGAATGCTGGTCTCACTCTCAGTTTCATCTCTAAATTGGAATTCATATCTTGAACTACTTAAAGTCTCTTTCAGGAGAGCATCACATCCTTCAAAACAGACATTTAGAACCAGAAATGTAACAGCTCTGGAATTTTCTCTTGGCATGCCTGCTCAGCCCAGCATCATACACATCTGAACACTGTGTGACGTCAGTGAAGGACCTTATTGTTGGCAAAAGGAAACACAGTCCATGGGCTGGTCGAGAATGCTTCCCAGTCTTTTTTCAGGTATAGAAAAAAGATTCTCTTTTCATCTGAGAAAAGAAAAGTTAGCGCTTCACACTATTGAAAGTCAGGGTTATATGAGGGGGATTCAAAAAGTTTGTGGGCAAATGGAATTAAAAGATGAGCAATTTTTAGATGATCACTGATTTTTTTTAAAAAAATACATAATGGAGTGAGACTATTAGAAGATGCAAGAGACTGTGGGACAATTTTAGAATTGATTTTTTGTGCACCATATTCCAAGGTTCTCTTGCAGGAGATGAAAAAGGGAGGTTTCTAAGAAAAAGAATACAGAAATCCCTTATTTTTGTAACATATTACTCAGGCCTTTCCCAGTTATGGATTTTGAAATACAATCTTTATTAGCTCCATGTTAAATCTACTTGTGGAGACGGGGGAGAGCTGGGATGGAGCGCGTCTTGGCCTCGCTCACGGGCTGAGACCCAGCTCCGGGGCGCCCACAAGAAGAACCCCAATCTGGGTCTCCTCCAAGATGACGTCATTGACTCGCCCTCCGGTCGAGGGGGCCACCTTTCCCAACACCCAACTGTTGGTGTTGGTCTCCACTGCTGGAGCGCAGACCCCAGAAGCCCACCAACCCTGAAAGCAGTTACCGATGGTCCTCACCCACCCCACCCAGGACCGGGACGGCAGCGCAGGCGCAGGATGACGAGGATCCAGAGCCTGTCCTTCTTGACTGAAGACTTAAACCAATGCCCTTGACCTCTGCTGTGTCTCCATGCTTGGATATTTCCGTGTGCCTTTGCTTGCTTTTAACATGCCAGCAAACTGGAGTTTCCCTGGCCCCCTCCTCCCCCACAAAAAAATCTACCTGTGTTCCCAGCAGTCTTCCTGTGCAATGATTGGGAAGTATTTGAGGAGGGCAAGGAAAGCATGTAGGTGGTGGCAAACCAAAAGAACAACCTAAACTGCTGCTAATACATGAATACAACAAATTCCGGACATATTGAAAGCAAGTTATGCTCCGTTCTCAGATAGTTCTGATTAGATCTGTTATATGTTTCTATTTGTTATCTTGATCTAGTCTTCATAGTTTCTTTTTGTTTTCTTATGCTGCTACATGGATGGAACTAGTCTAATCAAGATAGTTCCACCATCTTTATCATGTCAATAGAATACCTGCACCATGGTTCATGTCTGGAATGCTGCTCATGTGCTCTCAACATCACAAGTCAATTCCCACTTTTGGCAATCCCAGATGTGTCAGAGTAGCACTGTGCTCGATAGAGTTCCCAGTGACTGATTTATTGTAGGTAGACCACCAGGATGGTCTCGACCCGCTAACCAGGGAGTCCCATCTGGAGCACCAAACAAATCAAAGCATAGGGACCTCTACAACAGAGAACTTCAACACAGGGATTCCAAAGCAGTAAAACTTTATCGGAGCCAACCGCTGCATCTTTCTCTTGTGGAGATGCTGGTGGGCTCAAACCACTGACCTTTTGGTTAGCAGCTGAACTGTTTAACCACTGCGTCACTAGGACTCCTTTCATGACCACCAAACCCAAGTCAAAGCCACTGGTATCAAGTTGCTTTTGACTCACAGCGACTCTTTATAGGTTTTGTTTTCTTAGGCTATAAATCTTTTTGAAAGCAGACAGCCTCATCTTTCTCCTGATGGCTTGAACTACTGGCTTAGCAATTAGCAGTCCAGTGCTCACCTTTCAGCACCACGAGGGCTCTGATACTAGAAAACACTAGATGCTAAATCAGGGTTTGATGAGTGAATAAATGAAATGAAGCAGCATCTTATGTTAGAGTATGAAATGAGCATATTGACGTGGACCTCACAGAGTCACTGACAGGATTAGATCAAAGAGGCTGGACACACAGACCTGGCACATAAAAAGTGCTCAATAGATGATCTAGAGAGTATCTAAAATATTTAAAAGCAGTCGGGTGGAATTTTCTTGAGTATTTTAGTTGAGACGGGGGTGGGGGGAAGGAGGAGGTGCCAGAATATAGGACGTTACACGTCTCAAAGTAGTTTCAGGTCGAAATTTGTGGCTTACAATTATTTGCCCTGCAGTCCCTCCAGGCACATAAACAACATGGTCTCCTGACACAGAAACTTCTATGTGAATGCAAATTATTCAGGTTCCGTGAGAGTAGTTTAAGGATCTGAGGAACAGGTATTATGTCTGGTGGTTTTGGAAAGTAAGATTGTATACTGCGTGCCGATACAATTTTTAAGCACTCTCAATGACTAATAGTGGTCAAGTAAGGGTCAAATTCCCATCTTAAGGTGTGGTAAGATTCTTTGAGATTTAGTTTGAAAACTCGTCAAAAACTAGGGCCCCATTGAGCCCTCTCATCATGAGCATCTAATGGGATCTGTAAGAAAAGTGAGGGACGCAGGCGTGGAGGGAGTGGCAGCGGAATATGACTGATCTGAAAGCCTTTGTTCGAGCCCTGAATCAAAGTTCCCAGTTGCTTGAGCTTTGAATCCCTCCCTCCAGCCTTCAGTGATGCCACGCTGGTGGCGTTGACCTCGGGGTCATTCTTTTTTAAACAATTATGTTTAATTTGTGAATGTGATTTCCAAATTCAAAAGCGCCCCTGCCCTCCCCTGACTTCCCTCAGTGGAAGAATGTGTGAATTCACACCCATCCTGTCCGATCAGGAGACATTGTCCCCCATCCGGCATCTCTGAGAGAATAACGAAATCCCCACCATCAAAGTAGGTCTCCGAGCAAGAGAGCTGCTTCTCCGAAGGCAAAAATCGCCAGTCTGTCCTCCGGTTATCATCTACTTTACTTCTTCTGGGTTTTGTTCCTCTGCCCAGATTGGGCTCAAAAGGAAAACAGGAGGTGAAAGCCCTTACTTCTGTTTGTTCATCTTTCTTCTTCTATCTTTTTTTTAAGCAGTCCTCTTTTTCTTTTCCCCCCTCTTTTGCCTCAATAGAAAGAAAAAAAGTTTTGTCAGCACTCCTGTTTCTTTTGTTGTTTTCTTTTTCTCAGAAGTCTTTTTCTGCTTTTATCCTAATCCCAGTCATGCATGAGAGAACAGTTGTGCTCTGTTGTTTGGCGGTTCTGCTAGTTTTGAATCAGTGGGACCCCTTCTTTGTTCTCTTTATTTTCTGAACACAGCAAGGTAAAAGCGTAGGAACAGGGATTGAAACTCCGAAGAAGAGAAACCTATATTTATTTAGATTGAGCCCAGTTTTGGGGGCCGTGTCGATAATAATTAAGGAGGTACCGTGAATAGAGCTGAGGTCTGCCTTTCTTTACCTGGAACACTCTGTTTAACTGGTATCTCTGAAAAGAATGCATTTTAACCCCCAAGCTTCCCAAACTTGGAGATCCCTGGAAGCTGCTGAAAGTGATGGAATGCCGGGCTCCTGCTTTCCCACGTCCGTCTGATACTGGGGTAGCAATTGCGCTGATTTCCCCCCCACCCCACCCGCCTACCTGAGGAAATGCCTGTGTGGAGAATGGACTTTCTGAGAAGATGGTTGTAAAATTCGCAGGAAGATGTGCCGCCGGAAGCCTGGGTAGATTTTTAATATTTACAGTTGTGATATTTTTTTTTCAGGCGGTCATAAGCAACTTGAATTGAGGATGCCTCTGGGAGGGCTTCTGCCTTCATCCTCACAAAACAGCCCCTTTCTGATGTGGTTATCTCACGTGGGCTTGCTCAGCGTTGTCATGGTGATCGTGTAGGCCTGAAATTTTTCACAGGCTCGAACTCTGAAGTTTTTGAAAACTGTTTTGATTAATTTTTTCTCCACTCCAACTTCTCTCTCACTTCAACTGTTTTCCCTTTTGTTTCACACTTGATTTATGGCAGGTTGCTGTCACTGAAATGGATGTGCATTTTGAAATTCCTCCTTTCTGTGCTAATGCAAAGAAAAAAAAATAACCCATGCAAAGCATGCTCAAAGAGGTGGTTATTGTTGCTCGCTGGATTTCGACTCTCTGTGGTTGTCGGGCCTAATTCAAAGTAATTCAGGCTCCTCAGTGGGGGCAGTGCATAGCTCCACAGGAAATTATGATAGCAAAAGTCTTCCTGTCGAGCGCTGCACTTGGCACTACAAAGTGCTTCGGGCCGCAGCTACCTGAATGGGGTCGAATTAGACCAGACAACCGCATCATCCCACTTCTTAATCTATTAGAGCGATATACAAGTGGCAATTGTTGATTGCAAAAATGGGATTAAGAGGCTCTTCAAGTGAATTGATTTTCTTGTGAGAACAAAAAGAGGAAAGAGAAGCTTTCGTTTGAAGCACACCGCCAGAAAGTGTCCTGAATGGGTCCCACTCCAAATGTTCGAGTTAAAATGATCAGCGCTTCCCCATGGGGTGTGCAGGTGAGAGAAATAAACTACAGGCAGAAAATAGCAAGTTGCCCTCTGAACCCAAGTGGAAGGCATCTGCATCCCACGATACTCCAGACTAAAGTAGCCGGTGAAAAGTTGCCTCATCATGTGACACAGACAAATGACCACCAGTGGCTCCTCTTGGGCCTGGCACACTCCTGTTAGCCTCCGCCATGACGGCTGGAGCACCAGGTGAGTCAGACCTTTTTCCTTATCCATGCTCTTGATTGATCCACGAGGCTACTTTTCCCCTCCCAAATGTCTAGGGGCACCTTCGAGTCATGTTCTCCTGCAGCAGGTCGCTTTATTCTGAGTCCTTTAACGACTAGCCTGTTTGGCCTCTTGAAGTTCCTTGAGGTTTATGATGTTTGGCTACTTTGGAAAATGTAAACTGATTTGCTGGAAGCTGGTTGCGACTTGTTTTACTTTTCCCAAAGTGCCACTGACTTCAGAAGGACATGTTTTTGTATATCAGAGTCATCTGTCTTCGAATGGTCCAATGACTCAGGCCACTCTCGGCCACAAGGTGATTGCCCAGGCCTTGAAAGGATAAACAGTGCCGATTTCTAATCATATGTTGCTCAAAGCTGTAAGAAACAAACTCAAGTTGGTTGAACAGTCAACAGGATTCTGAAAGAAAAGAGAGGATGCCCACACATTAGTTCCCATATTCTCATTTCTAAAATGACACTTAATGTTGGGTAGTATCATCAGTGTATCCAGAATGATACTGGTGCTGTGATTTCACAAACTCCTCAAAGCTGGGTATTAAGGCATTATTTATTTGTCACAAGAAATGCCTGTCTCCATTTTGTTGTTTTTGTTGTTCTTCCTCTTAATCTGTCAAGTCACTTGTCACTGATCACATCAGAAACTGCGTGATGGAGTTGTTATCTCTAGAAAGACTGCCAGATCTCAGGTACTGGCAGCAATGTCTGAGGTGAGCTGGAGGGAGATGGCAGAAGCCAAAGTGTATCAGGGCCAGAGGAAACGCACACAGCCAGCAGCACATCGGCTGAGGCTTTAGGGTTGTCCTGCAGCATCTCCCTATGCAGGTTCTACCTGGGACAGGTGGGATATATATAATTGGTTATGTCTTTGTTTCAATAACAGTTGCACAAAAGTTTTCACTAGGCTCACAGATCATGCAGCTCTGGCCAACAGAAAGAAAACGTGCATTTACATTAGAATATCATTGATCGGTTTCATGTACTCTTTCCCCTGCATATTCAAGTAAGTCTCTTGCTGGGCGTATTTCACTCACAGCAGCTTTTATTTGAAGCTTAATTTGGAGGAAGCACAGTTTGTTAGGCCTTTTCTTTCCCTCTGAATTTCCTCTCAACCCAGAAAGCAGAGGCATTGGCCTGCATATAACATAGCAAGTATGGGCTACAGTAAAGAATAATTGGATATTTATCATAATGTTGCTTTCCCAGAACACTATTCATTAGCTGCCCATATTTAATTATGTCCAAATTAGCACGGGGGAGTTTTTGGCTAGTGTATTTGCACATGCTATCAATTCTGTCCTAATAAATTAATTTGCTTTTCAGGATTCACCAGAGGCACTGGTTGGGTCTCCGCTTTCCTGCTTGACTGTTCTGACTTTGAACAGGTTTATTCAGCTGCTGTCTGCTAAGCTCTACAGAAAAGCACAATGGCTGCTGATCGGCCTTTTATGGTTGATTGGAAACTGGTGGTCCGCACTGCGGCTCTGGTCAGTGATTAACCCGCCAGAAAACAAACTACACAGGGCTCAGTTGATGTTGGAGGAGGAGGGAGCTCACTTCATTAAGACTTGAAGAGGAAACCTTTTCTTCTTCAGTGCTTGTTCAAAACTTTTCAGGTCTCTATTTAATCACGTAATGCTCTCTAAGTAGCAAGAGAAGCCTGCTGCACAGCGAGTGGTCTTTTGCCACATGACAACTTAGAAAGATAAATTATATATAAATATCTTCATGGTTTTGTGCAGGAAGGAAAGCAATTTTAGTATTACTCTGTGAAACTAATTTCCTTGTTTCTTGATTAAAAGAACTAGCTGGGTACACTCCATGCTGGCTCATGTGCACAAATAGTGGCCTTAATATTTCTTCAGGGCTCTCTTTCTTTGATTGGGTGATTGAGAATTCAGGGGGAAGGTGCCTCCCTTCCTCCCTGTGAGTCTAAACAAGGATTTGAAAAGGGTTGCCAAGGAGGACAGTGAGGACAAAGCTTCAAATAATACAGATTATTGCAAAATTGAAAGAAAATAAATCTCTTTCCAGCTGGAGTAGAAGGTAGAACAGGATCTGTGTGGCCTGATTGTGTTTTGGGGAAGTATTGCATTTTCAATATCGTCTAATCTCTCTCATTCACTCACTCGCTCATTCTCTTCTAGCAAACAGCAACCTTAACCTAGCAGGCCATGAATAAAAATCCAAGCAGATTTAGATGCTTCAGGTTGGGGCAACGCCACACTCTCGCAGTCTAGACTTGCATTATAAGTCAATAAGATATATAATATGTTTGATAGGAAAGGAAAATATCAAAAGGTTTCGGTGACACTTTTCAATTTCGAGTTGAAGATTTGTTTTTCTGTGGATCAGAGGTCTCTAACCATTTTTGAGAACATTTTACTTTCTTCAATGATACTTTTTTTCCCTCTTCAATCTAGGGAGGGGGCGTGTAGCTTGTTGCAAATATATCACAGCACTCTTAAAGAAGTGTGATGAGAAAAGGGTTAATGAAGGCAACATATAGCAAAAAAATATAGATTGCATAGTACCATGGAAATGCCATAGGAAATACCATGGTTTAGGACTGGTGCAACTTAGTCCTCAAAGTGACATCTGCGCTTTTTAAAACTATAAAGAGCTCGTGTGCAGGAGATTTACCCCATGTTATGTGTCATTTGATCTCTCGGCGGCTGCTTCCATAAGCATTGCTTGTGGATTCAAGCGATACAAAATCCTCAGCAATTGCAATCTTTCCTCCACTTATCATATGTTCCTGACTGGTCCAGTGGTGAGGATTTGGGTCGTCTTGACATTGAGCTGTCATCCACACTGAGGGCTGCACTCCTTGGTCGTCATCTGCAAGTGCTTCAAGTCCTCCTCGCTTGCAGCAAGCAAGGTTGTGTCATCTGCCTATCAGAGCTTTTTAATAAGCCTTCTTCCAGTCCTGATGCCTCATTCTTCAGTTAAGCCAGCCTCTCGGATTATTTGCTATGAATACAGATCAAACAATTGCAGTGAAAAGATACAGCCTAGACCCACACTTTTCCTGATTTTAAACCATGCAGTATTCCCTTATTCTGTTTGTACAACCGCATCTTGATCCCTGAACAGGTGCCACAGGAGTACAATGAAGTGTTCTGGAATTCCCATTCTTCTCCATGTTCTCCATTAGTTTGTTGTGATCCATATATCTGAATGCCTTTATATTGTCAATAAAGCAAAAATAAACACCTATCTGGTATTTCCTGCTTTAAGCCAAGTTCGATCTGACATCAGCAATAATGCCCCTCATTCCACAGCCTCTTCTGAATCTGGCTTGACATTTTGGTGGCTCCCTGTCAAAGCACTGCTGCAACTGGTGTTGAATGATCTCTTGCAAAATTTTACTTATATGTGACATTGATGATATTATCTGTTACTTTATACTTTTTGTTGGTTCACTTCTCTTTGGAGTGGTTACCAATAAACATATCTTCTATCAGTTGTTCAGAGGGCATATGTTGTTCTTCATAAAACTTGCAGTCATTAGAAAGTAAGCCGAAGTGTGGGATGAGTTCTACTGAATGAAAACCCAGACTCTCTGAGTCATCGACAACCGGGATGCACTGTGGGCTTTTCTTAACTGGTGCTTTAGTCATAACTTTTCCACAATCATTGACTTGCACCTCGACCGAAGTGAGTCTACCAGTGGTACTGCAGTTCTCATTTTTTAGCAACTTCTGTCTTCTTCCAAAGTATCTCTTCCATACCCCCAGGCTCATGTTTTGGGGATTTTTTCGGGGGGCGGGGGGGGAGGGTGTTGGTGACACTGTGGGGGACTTTTTAATGTGAATTGGGTGGAGGTTTGCAGAGCAGATTAATTTTCCATTCAATAAGTCATGCACATTTTGTTTAATCTCATTGATTGCAATCTCCAAAAGGAAGCATCCTGTACCTACTTTCTCTTGGTGTTTTCTTTTCCATTCCTCATCCTTCTCAACTCTGTCCTTGGAGAAATGCTGCCCTTTCAAAACTCTGGTGGCTGATTATTCTGTGTTGTACATACGTGTCCAATGTTATTGCTCCCCTTATAGACCTGTCTATTATTCTGGCTGACATTTAAGCTATCAGAGTGAGTTCATTTCCCGACCTGAAGCCTGATGAAGGGTCATAGTTACAGGGGTCCTTCTAAGTCTCTAGCTAATCAGACAGCCTGGCCTCTTTTATGATTTTCAGTTCAAGGGCTTATTTTTGTTGTTGTTGTTGTTTTTGGGGGGGCAACACTGCCCTCTGGTGGTGGGAGTAGGAGGCCCAGCCTTTGCTCCGTGGAGCTGGAATTGAACCTCCATCCCAGGGGGCTGCAGTCCCGCGCACAACCACTACGCCACCGGGGCTCAGCTCTCAAGGGTTTATTAAGGAAGTTAATAAGTTACAATGTCAGTGAGAAATGCTCAGAGTTGAGTTATCAGGATACGCCCTAAAGTTTTGTCAAGGCATTCAGCTTAAGCTCCATGGGTCAACAAATGGAATTCCCTGAATGAAGTGACCAGAGACACCCCACGCCAGTAAGCCTCAGCTTGAGGGTACTCGGCTCCACTTCCAAAGGTCAGCAAGTCTACCTTCCCTAATTACGTGCCCAGAAACACCTCACTTCACAAGTCCACAAGCCAGCCTCCTACACAAAAACATGCATCTTAACTTGCTCTTTGTCTGTTCCATGCTCCCGATTCTGCTACCACTCCTCTGATGGCATTAGCTGTCACCTGGATCCAGAATGTTCGCTGTATAGGGATCTCAGGTCCAGAAGACATGCTCAACTCCTAGGTCTTGCGAAGTAAGGAAATCCCTCTCCTTGTTTCTCTGCGTGCTCCTTTCAAGTTCACCAGGTTTGTATGGCAGAGAATCCTGGTCACAGTTACTCAAAGGATGATCTTTTTAACTTCTTCTATTATTTGGGATTTAATACATGTAGCACATGATGCCATATTTCAATCATGTCAAGTAGAAGTGTACAATTATAATATCTCCCCCCACCATCTTATCAGACACATGCAGGAAAAGACCTGTTGATGGGAGTTAGAGATTTTGGCTAGACGAGTGACCTTAAATACTTCACTGCCCCAGCAGAATCCAGTTGCCTCTCTGCAAGAGAAAGATGTGGTAGTCTGCTTCTCTAAAGATCACAGACAGCCTTGGAAAACCTGTGAGACAATTGTTCTCTAAGCTATAGACTTCCTATGAGTCAGAGTTAACTTAACAATGGTGTTTTGTGGGGGAAGGGAGGGAGTAGCTATACAGAAGTTAGCTATGTTAGAGCTGACCCAGAGACAACAGCAGCAGTACGATCATTAGAGATATCTTAAAGCCTCAATACTAATAAGATTATTTTATCATTCAGTTGGAATATTTGCCAGAGAACACATATAAGTTTCTATCATTTATTTTTTAAAACTCAGTAATAACTATCCAACTTATAAAAATTTAAACTTAGTAATAACTGTAGGCACAGAAAAGGCACAGTTTGTGCCAAAGTCCACAATTGGAGTCAAAAAATGAGCTAAACAAGTGATCTATTCATTACAGCATTTCAAAATGTTAAGTAAATTTGCTACTAAATTAAATTTTGGTACAGTCATCATGAGGAATGTTCTCAACTGGGTGAATATTTTATCTCTGGAATGACATTTCAAAAAAGTCTTTTGATATTGGCAAAGTACTTATTCTAACATTTCAGCTTCTCAAATTTCTGAGTGCTGGATCAGAATCTACATTGCTATCTCCCCATATTTAATTCCTAGGACTGTTAGAAAAAGATTTTCTCCAGCCTCTCTGAGCAATTTTTTTCTTTTTTACAGTTTTATTGGAACTTCATTCACATATCATACAATAGTTCAATTATATCAAGAAGATTTGTGCAATCATTACCACAATCAATTTCAGAACATTCTCTTCTTCCATGGACCCATTGTTATTTATGTAATTATTTTTTAATTGTGGCAAAATTACATACAACAAAACACTCTTCAATTTAGCAGCGTCTACATGTATAATTCAGTGCCATTGATTATACTCTTCATGTTGTACAACCATTATTGGTATCCTTTTCCAAATTATTCTACCACCATTCACATAAACTCAGTGCTTTTTTTTTGTAGTTTTCTTGAGCTGATATTCACATATCATACACTTTCATAATTAAATCGCTCTTTAAAAGAATTGTGTATACATCATCTTAACCAGTTCTAACGATCCCTCTCCCACATTCATTGCTTGTTCTCTAATTCCCTTCACCTTCCCTACCCCCACCACCACCACCACTACCACCACATGATCCCAATAAACTCAGTTGTGTCGGTGCATTTCCTCCTTTTTTTGATCCATAAACTAGGAAACCTAGCAGAAACCATAAAAAAACAAAAGAGAAAGAAGAGCATAATAATATGGCAATTGCAAATAGAAAGCAAGGGAGAAAAGACGACCAACAATGTGTTATAATCCAGAGAAGAAATTTCTGTTGTGGAACAAGTGTGAAGTACTCGAGCAAAGAGCAAATTCAGGTTGGATCAAGAGGGAGAGCAATGGGATCAAATAGTATGTCATGGTTCAGTCCATCATAATTAAGTTTGCAATAATCCCTGATGGTAAAGTTGTTCAAGTCCCTTGCCTGTTTCTATATGGGGATCAGTCAGAGGTTTAATCTGACTAGTGAGTCTGCCGATAGATTTGGGACTGTCGCTGTCCTCCAGAGCCTTCTACAAATTAGCTTTTCACAATTTATGCGCTGATATTTTCCCCTTCATCATATTTGGATTTGTTACCTACACCTTTGGATCATACAGGTTGGTGTACTTCTTTGATGTGGTCTTAGTCGACACCTCACTTAGATGACTGCTTGTTTGAAGACAAGCCTTTAGGACACCAGACACTATTCCACGGGATAGTCAGGCACCATCTGCTTTCTTTACACTTTGCTGTAGCACCTTTATTCTTGGTGATCTCTTCAGGAAAGAGAGTGCCAAACAGAACCATATTATAAGCACTAACTCTTCTTGGGTTGAGGCTAGAATGAAGTGGGATGACAGAATTCATCTGCTTGTCCATCGGTTCTGAACGACTCTGGCTTTGGCAGTCATATTATGACCAAAATCCAAACCCAACCCAACAGCAACAGCAACCAAAAAACAAGACTCTTAAACATAAAACAAAAGAAACAAAAAGAAAAACCTTGTCAATCATCTTTCTATGGCAAAAGATGATTGCACTGATAACATCAGTAATGTATCCAATGGACTAGATTGTAAGGTATTGTTGATATGAGGAGTTTATGTGAGTATAATCCAACTGCAAGCTGCAATCCATAAATTGTTGCCTGTACAGATTGATTGTTTACTTTGAACACAAGGGTGGATGCTAAGGGGAATTTTACTGTATCATTTCTTACAAGGGCAGATTCTTCCCTCTCAGATTAAAACCTGTCACATGACTTCAGGAGGAGCATTGCGATACTAAAATAGATAGTGGTTCTGGATCCCCGTTCATTGGACACCCACTAAGCACCCCTCCACCCAAGAACGAACCCCCCTCCCCCATAATATCCAACAACCACCATTTTCACAGTCTTGGCATGGCCATCTTTGTTTCCTCTACCAGGATATAGGTAGGTTTGAGGTAGGGCCCTGTTTGTTCACTTGGGCTTCCATTTCCAGTCCTTCTGCGATGGCTCTTGAAGGGTGCCATTTTTCCCTAAAAGACCAACATCGAAGATCATTATTCAAGGCATGGTTCACTGAGGGTCGATAGAAACATATACAATTTATGTTAAAAATAAATAATTATACCCTTTAAAAAATAAAATATTTTAATATAAAAAACACATTAGAAGTGTCTATCCAGGACCATAGAAATGGGTTTATTCCCCCCTTAGGTTCTGTATAATTACTGTTGAGCATCCCTTCCCAGTGTCAGATAACTCCTCTCCATTCGCCCATCCTACCCGCCAGCAGAAATATCAGGGACCTCCTCTGAACTGTAGATGCTCCCCTCCCCTGGCCTTAGCCAGGTAGGTTCTCCTCTCCTTCCTACATAAAGCCTGTTGATTTGTTGCAGCCTTGTCTCAGTCAGTGTTGTGTAGCATCAAGTGGGTGGTCTTCTCCCTTTTCCCTTTTTTTGAAGGAGTGACCATAGCCAATGTGAAACCTCTTCTGAGGTAATTCTTATGAAGGGCACTTAAAAAATGGCTAGTAGGCAGACATTCTATCCCTTTGTTTTTTTTTTGGGGGGGGGCATCACTGCTCTCTGGTGGTGGGAGTAGGAGGCCCAGCCCCACTGCTGGAATTGAACCTCCGTCCCAGTGGGCCGCAGTCTCGCGCACAACCACTACGCCACCGGGGCTCAGCCCCATTCTACCCCTTTGTCTGCACATTGATCTCTAAGATTTGTTTAACTGTGAATTCATACAGTAATTATTGTTTTGTGATTAACTGGCTTCACTCAGCATGATGGTTTCCAGGTTCTTCCATGTCATACAGTGTTTCATACTTTCATCACTGTTTTAGGGATTCATAGTATTCCATCGTGTGTATGTACCTTGGTTTATCCATTCTTCCACTCTTGTACATTTGAGCTGTGTCGTTTCTTGCTATTGTCAACTGTGCTGTCATCCACTTGAATTGTGTCTCACTATGCCCAATTAGGGGTATTGCTGGATCAAATGCAATTTCAATTCCTAGTTGCTTTAAGTATTGTCATATTGTTTTTCTTTTTTTTTTCTTTTTTTCTGCGGGGGGCATCACTGCCTTCTGGTGGTGGGAGTAGGAGGCCCAGTCATATTTTTTTTCTTAGAGGTTGTATGTCTTTTCAAGTCCACTAATAGGGTATATGAATTCTTTCCTCTCCACAGCCTTTCTAGCATTTGTTGTTCTCTTATTTTTTGAATTGGGTAGCATTGTAGGTGTGAAGTGGTATCTCATTGTGGCTTAAATTTGCATCTCCCACATGGCTAGTGATTTTGAGCATTTTCCCATATATTGATTAGCCATTTATTTATACTTCAATTTTGGTGAACTATCTGTTTATGTCCTTTCCCCAATTCTTTTTTTTTAAAGAATCATTTTATTGGGGGCCCATACAACTCCCATCACAGTCCCTAACAACATCAGTTGTATGCAGGCCACTTTTACACACCCATTGCCATCAACACTCTGAAAACATTCCCCCTCCCTCCAGGCCCCCATTATCAGCTCCCTATATTACCTTTCCTACCCCCCTTCCCCTTGAACCCTTAGTAATTTACAAATTATCTTTTTAATCCTGTACACTGTACAATGTGTCCCAACACTCACTTCCCTGTTGTCCGTGCCCCAGAGAGGAGCCTAGCTACGTGTAGATCCCTGAAGTTGGTTCACCTTTCTATTCCTCCATCCCTCCACCCTCCTGGTATTTCCAATCCTATTACCAGTCTTGATGAATCATCTATCCTAAGTTTCCCATGTTTCCAACTTCACTGTACATCTCCTGGTCTAGCTGGATTTATGTGGTAGAATTGGGGTCATGATAGTGGGTGGGAGGCAGCATGGGAACTAGAGGAAGGTTTCATATCTCCTACTAGAGGCATATTTCATATCTCCTACCCTGTATCTTAAGTGACTCATCTCCTCCTTGTAACCCCGCTGCAAAAGGATGTCACCTCACGTATTGATGGTCTTTGGGTCACCAATCTGTGCTCCCCCTCATTAATAATAATATAATTTTAGCTCATTGATGCCTGACACTGGATCCCTTCACCACCTCATGATCACACAGGCTGGTGTGCTTCTTCCGTGTGGGCTTTATTGCTTCTGAGCTGAATGGCCGCTTGTTTACTCAAGCCTTTAAGACCCCAGATGCTGTATCTTTTGGTAGCTGGGCACCATCAGCGTTCTTCACCACATTTGCTTATGCACACATTTGTCCTCAGGGATCATATCAGAAAAGTGAGCATGCAATGTTGTGCTTTTTAGTTCTTGAAGCCTGATCTCTCATCCCTTTGACACCTCATGATTCCACAAGCTATGTGCTTCTTCCAGGTGGGCTTTGTTGCTTCTGAGCTAGATGGCTGCTTGTTTACTTTCAAGCCTTTAAGTCCCCAGACGCTCCATCTTTTGATAGCCGGGCACCATCAGCTTTCTTCACCACCTTTGCTTATGCACACATTTATCTTCAGTGATCATGTCCCTTTCCCCAATTCTTAATTACGTTATTGGTAATTTGCTTATTGCTCTGTCATAGAGTTCTGTATATTTTGGTAATTAGATTCTTGTCTGATGTGTTATTGGGAAAAATCTGTTTCCCAATCTGGGTCTCTCATTGTCCTTTCTTGATGAAGTCTTTAGATGTGCATGCATAAGTGATATGATTTCAGCATGTCTCAGTCATCTATCTTGTCTTCTGCTGTGTGTACTTCCTTCATTATACTTGGTATTCTATGTATGCCCTGCAATAGGGCTCTGAAGTTTGTGCCACCTTTCTCATCAATGATCCTGATAGCTCTAGGTTTTTACAATTAGGTTTTTAATCTATCTTGAGTTCATATTTGTGCATGGGAAAGAGATATGTGTCTTGTTTTATTCTTCTGCATATGAAACACATGTCCAGCACAATGCTGAGTAGAGTGGTGATGGGGACATCATTGTCCTGTTTTCTGTGAAAATGTTTCTAGCTTTTCCCCATTGAGTGTGATGTTGCCTGTTGGCAACATCATATATGGTCTTTATTATATAACGGACTTTCCCTTCTGTTCCTATTTTGCTGAGTGTTTTGATCAAAAAGTGGTGTTGGATATTGTTAAATGTCTTTTCTACATCTATTGATATGATCATGTGGTGTTTATTCTTTGCCTTGTTTATTAAGTGGATTACATTGATTGTTTTTTGAATGTTGAACCCGAGAATGAATCCCACTTGGTCATGGTGAATAATTTTTCATTAGGATGTTGGATTGTGTTGGCCAAAATTTTGTTGAGGATTTTTAGCATCTATGATCTTGAGGGATATTGATCTATAATTTTCTGTCTTTGTGGGGTATTTGCTGGGTATGCAGTGTTATGTGGGTTTCATAGAATGAGTTTGGGAGTTTATTGTCTTTCTCCATGTTCTGGAGTAGTTTGCCTAGTATGGGTGTTAGATCTATGCTGAGTACTTGATAGAATTCTCTGTGTAACCATCTGGTTCTGGGCTTTTCTCAGCTCATGGATCCTTAATTACTTGCTCAATTTCTTCTTTCCTTATGAGTCTGCTGAATCTTTCAATATCTGCATTAATTTGAGTGGGTAATGTCTTTCTAATATCTCTTCATTTCTTCTATATTGTAAAATTTGTTTGAATACATTTTTTTTCATAGTAGTGTGGTGGTGGTCTTTTAATTTCATTTGGACTCTCTTGTAATGTCACACTTTTTATCTCTTTATTTTGAGTGTTTGCAGCTTTACTTTTTTATCTTTCTTGGGCTTTTGCTCCCTTGATCATTATGTAGGGTTTGTTCCTGTCTCTTATGTTGTTTGCCTTGAAGTCTATTTTCTCAGAGATTAATACTGTTACCCTTGCTTTCTTTTGGTTTCCACTTGATATGTTTTTGTCCAGCATCTAAATTTTAGTCAGTTCATGTCTCTGTTTCTGAGACGTATTTCTTATAGGCAGCATATAGATGGGTTTTGTTGTCTTATCCATTGTGCTATTCTCTGTATCTTTACTGGTGCATTTAGTTCATTCAAATTCAGTGAGATTTTTGCTATGTATGTATTTGTTACTGTCACTTTGCTTTATAGTTGTGCATGTTGTGTGTTTATCTTAATTTCTTTGTTCTTTCTGTATTACTTCATTGGTTTGGATGTTGCCTTGTGTATGCTCGATTTTGTGAGGAATTATCTTGTATGCTGGTTTCAGATTTGTGTGTTGTTATTGATATTTTGGCCCTAATACTTCTTATTCATTGCTCTTTTATTTAGTCTATAGATTTATCTTCAAGCTTAGTAATTCGGGTTTCTATCTCTTTAATTCTGTTTTCCTGATCTTTTATAGTATTGTGTAATCCTGCCATTGTAAAATTTTACTTTTGTTTTTCTATTTGGAGTTTTCTTATAAGGTATATAATGAGGTTTCTAGCTTTTCTACTTTTTTTCACTTTTCCTCTCAGAATCTTCCTTCATCTATTATTTGAGTATAATCATCTTTCGTTTAAATTATTTTTTCTGGGGTTTCCATTGCCTGTTCAATTCCATGCATTTCATTTAAGTCTTGTTGTTTTTTATTATTTGCATCTGTTTCTCTTGTGGTTTTAAAAAATGGGAACCATTATCTTCTATTGTTTCCTTGACATCTTGGTGTAGCTACTTGAGGTGTTAGGGAGGTGGGGTTATGTGGGAGTAGTTCACTCTGTTAGATGGTGCAGTAGAGGGATGACTGACAGTTCACATAAAGTATCTGTGAAAGAGAGTTAGATTAAGTGTTGGGGTGATCCAAAAGTGGAAGAGGAAGTCTTAGAGCAGGGAGAAAGAAATGAAAAAAGAAGTAAAAAAAGGGAAGAGAACAATTCGTGTTAATTAGTAGGTAATAAGAAAGGAAATTAGATCCCCAAAATACCTTGCTTTGCAATGATGCAGGAATGGGTAACAAGGTTTGAGAAGAAAAAAGGAAAAAAAATTGTAAGAATTGTGTCAGCTTTTTGTTTTAGAAGGGTGAAAAATAAAGAGAAGGATTAGCAAGAAGAAAAGGAGGGGATAGGTAAATGGGACTGTGAAATAAAAGATTCAATAGTAAAATACAAGAAAGAACAAAAGATAAAAGTATTAAAATAAACAAGTGATAGAGTGAGAAGCCGAAGAGCTGTCAGTGGATGTGTGTTTGGGTTCTAAGCTTTGCCCAGGAGCATTATCGCTGATGCAGGTGATAATGTGTGGGTTGCTAATGTGTTGAGGGACTAGAATGCAGAGTAAATTGAAAGTAAAAAGTGAATTAGCAATATTTTTTCTCCCATTATGTCTATCAATATGTGGGAGAAGTCCTGATGATAGATGAATTCGAAGACTGTTGCACAACTTTATCCTTAAGAGGGGGAAGTTCTAGGAACGACAGAACACAGAACAACAATCCCAATAACAGCAAAACAACCCCTAGAGTCTACACCTTATCCTGGGGGAAATAAGTTCTGTGTGAACCCCAGGTTTGGGGGAAGTGGGTGATAATTTCTGGTAGTATGTTGTTTTGCTACTGTGTGATCTTTTAGGATGTCAGCGTAGGGTCGAGATTAAGATTAGGGGATTGATTTTGGTGTGGTGGCCTGGGAGTTCTGTATTTTTCTAATTTAAGTTCATTATTTTAAAGGATTAGTCCTCTAATGTATCATGTTAGAGGGGACCGTGTCTGTTCATTTTCGATGATGGAGATGACCAAGTGTGTGTGTGGGGGTAAGGGATCGGAGTAAATACCTGCTACCTATCTAGGTGATCTAAGAGGGAGGAATAAAGCATTAGCCTACTCAGAGAGCAGGTGGATTATCTTAGTGGCTTGGGGTGCTGACCCCAAGGGACTGGTGTCATGGGACTGCTGGTGAATAGATAGCTCTGTCTTGTATGCCAATGGGGAGTGACTTCTGGGCCCTGGGGCTTTAGTCTTTGTTTTACCTAAAATTCCCTCTCAGCGTTTTATAACCTTCCAACCCTCCTCCCCATTGCAATTTCAATTTGTGTTGCAGTGCTAATACCTTGCTAAAAGACAGGTCTGTCTGTCTGTTAACCAAATAAGTTTAAGAAACAATAAATAAAAGGCCTGCATATGACTGTGCCTTAAGATAGGGGGCCTGATCTTCATTTTGTGGAGTGGGACTGGCACCCCCTGGCTTGTGTGGAAAGTTAGTTTATTTGCTATTTATTTCTTCTCCAGAATTTTCTGTAGAGTTATCCCCACACAACTCAGTAGCCTGTGCCAGCCCAGCTATTGTGGAATTAGGGTTGGGAGGGTATCAGACTGGAACGCCTTTGGCTTGGGCCAAGAGCTATGTCTATTTCCCCGAGTATCCACCCCAGGCTTTTCACAGAGTAGACCTATGTCCCTGCAGCTCTGTTGGTCAGCCACCCTAGCTAGCTCCTGGACCAGGAAAACTTGGTCAGGCAAATTGGGGATCTGCACTCTGCTCCCTTGTGCCAAGGGCTGATGACAATGGGGTGTCTATTTGCAGATATTGCTGTTATTTTATTTTAATAAATTTGTGTCTACAGTTCTTTTTTTTTTTTTTTTTGGTGGGCATCACTGCCTCTGGTGGTCATGGGAGCGACCCAGACGCCGCTGGATTTGAACCACCAAGCCTGCGGGCTGCAGTTCTGCACTCAACCACTTACGCCACCGGGGCTCAGCCCAAATTATTTCACTGGGGGCTCATACAGTTCTTTTTTTAAAAATTTTTTAAAAATTTGTGTCTATATGCTGAGAATCTTGTGGTCTGGAAGTGGCCCCTCTGTACTGGTCTGTGTGGAGTCCCTCCTGTGTATGTTATTTTGTTGTCACTTTGCCCCAGTGCCCACACTGTAAGTAATTTTTAAGGGACTTAATCATTATTACTATAGGATGTTCTTTAAGCCTATCCACAGTAGCTTATCTTATAATTTAGGTCTGTATTATCTTGTTTAGATAATCAAGTGAGAAAGATGGTGCTTTCCACTCTCATAGAATACTATCTTAGAAACTCCCTTGGTAGTTCTACTAAGTGTTATCAGTCACTATGACTCAGCATTGACTGCAATGGCAGTCAGTTTTTTTTTTGTTTTTAGTCAATCAAAACTATTTGTAATTTATGTGCTATAATCTGAAATAATAGGAAGCATGACAAGAGAGATAATTTTAAACATGGAGTACAGCATAGCTATATAAAGAAACTGGGTGTGTTCAATGAACTTATAGGGAATATTTTCTAATAGAAAAGAAAAGCAAAAAATATAGCATGGTACATATGATGGAACAACTAAGAACATATGTTTTTATTTATGTGTATTTGTTTTATTTTATTGAATGGATAAAATATAAGTCAAAATCTTATAAAAGTAATTCCCTTTAGGATGTTGATAAAAATTGCACAGAGGACTAGCAAGGAGACACTTCTGACAATTCCTTGTTAGAGTTGTGCATCTCTAATGTACATATTTGGCATGCTAAGAAAATAAAATTTAATAAAGGGGTAAAAAATAAAATCTAAAAACATAATAAACATAGAAACTAATGAACTTAGTTAAGTATCAAAATTTCATAAACTACCAAGTCCAAAAAACCAACTCACTGCCATCAAGTTGATTCCAATGCATAGCGATACTTATAAGACAGGGTACAACTGTCCCTATGGATTTCCAAGACTGTTACTCCTTACAGGAGTAAGAAAGCCTTGTCTTTCTCTGGGGAGAGGCTGGTGTTTTCAAACTGCTGACATTGTGGTCAACATTTCAACATGTAGCCACTATGACACCAGGTCTTCTAATAAAAGACAGAGAAAAAAAAGTTAAAGTAGTTTTGAATACAACTCAACTATAACTTCCAATAACATGTTTTTGGGGAAACAAAGTTCACAGAAAGATTGCAGTATCTTCTAACTCCCTTTGCCTAGGAGCTTGTTGAAACCTTCTTGAGTACATCACCAGTAGAATATATCCTAATAGAGAAAAAAAGAATGATGAAATAATCATAAAGTTTATGGTTGGTGTTGGGTGCCATTAAGTTGATTCTGGCCCATAGTGACCTTATGCATAACAAAATGAAATGTTACCCAGTCGCGCATAATTCTAACAATTGTTTCATTACTTGAGACCATTGTTGAAACCACAGTATCAATCTATCACTTTGAGGGTCTTCTCTTCTTAATGTCCATTGCCCCTCTACTTTCTGAACATGATGTCCTTCCCCTGGGACTGGTCTTTCCCGAGATCAAAGTATAAGACAAAGTCTTAACCATCCTAGCCTCTAAGGCACACTCTAGCCATGCTTCTTCAGTGGCAGAATGGTTTATCCTTTCAGTCATCCATAGTATTTTCAATATTCTTTGCCAGCACCACAATTCAAATGCATCAATTGTTCTTCAATCTTCTATTTCTTTATGTAATGTCTTGAAGATGTGGTAATATACCATGGCTCGGGTCAGTGCAACTCTGTCCTCAAAGTAACATTCTTGCTCTTCAGTACTACACAGAGCTCATGAGCAGCAGATGTACCTGATGCACTGTGTCTTTTGATGGTGCAGTTGCTGCTTCCATGAGCACTGCTTGTGGATCCAAGCAAGATGGAACCCTTGACAACTTCAACCTTCATGTATCATGATGTTACCCATTGGACCAGTTGTGAGGATTTTGATCTTCTTCTCATTGATTAGTAATCCACACTGTGCTAATCGGGGTTGACTAGAGAAACCCAAGGACATTCATATTTGTGTAAGAGAGAGCTTTAGATCAAAGAACAATTGTATATTGAGAAAACATCCAGCCTAGTCCAGATCCAGTCCATAACTCCAATTTTAGCTCATATGTCCAATACTAGTCCATAAATTAATATTCAGACTTCATAGCCACTTGCAGTGATGTTGAATGCAGGAAAATTGTAGGCCAGTGGGTGAAAAGTCTTGTGGATGCAGTGGCAGTGGAAGTATCTCAGTGCTGGCATGGATCTCCACATGGCTCCTCCAGCTCTACAAGTGTTTCAACTGCAGGAAATTAAAGCAGAGAGAGAATGTGGCCTGCCTCTAGGAAGTACGAGGGGGAAGTTCCCAGAATACTCATGAGAAGGCCCCACCCAAAGGAGGCATCATCAAGCTGTGAGTTGATTGACAAGCTAGAGTCCACCCCTGCATATATTTATCAAGTTGACATGAAATTATATAACACACACATACACTGAGGTTGCAATCCTTGATCTTTGTCAGCAATAGCTTCAAGTCCTGCTCATTTTCAATAAGAAAGTTAGAGTCATCTGCATATCGTAGGTTGTTCATAGACCTTCCTACAATCTTGATATCATATTCTTCTTCAGATAATCCAGGTTATCTGATAATTTGTTCAACACACAGATTGAATAAATATGGTGAGGCTATGCAGCCCTGTAACACACCTTTCCTGCATTCACACCATGAAATATTTCCATGTTCTGATCACACAACTGCCTCTTGAATCTTGTACAAGTTCTGCAGGAGCACAATGAAGTGTTCTGGAATTTCCCATTATTCTTAAGACTTTCCAAAGTTCTGAAATGTGTTGGTATTGTCAATGAAACACAAGTAAGCATCTTTCTGATATTCTCTACTGAGGTCCATCTGGCATCAGCAATGATATCCCTTGCTTCATGTCTTCTTCTGAATCTGGTCTGAACCTCTGTCATCTCTCAATCAATGAAAGCACTGTTGGATTATCTTAGGCAAAATAACTGGCATATGCAAATATTCTCACCTTTCTCCACAGGAGTAACTGGTTGGTGTGATTCAGTGACCATGTCCTTAGTAGCTCAATGCTTTCTGAGCCACACCATGAGAGTTCCTTCAGAGCTCAGATTTTTTTTTGGGGGGGCAGACATCACTGCCCTGTCTGGAGTAGGAAGCCCAGCCTTGCTCCTGGAGAGCTGCTGCTGGACTTGAACTGCCAACCCTGTGGACTGCAGCCCCACACACAACCACTATGCCACCGGAGCTCAGCCAGATATTAGTTTCTAAATACCACTTACTCCAAAGAAAACCAAGGGCTCTTTGAGAATGACTAAAAAGAAAAGATGTGACTGGTATAGCATTTGTGTCAGGAAGAAAGTTTTCAAAGACTAATAAAGCCTAGCTAGAGGGACACAAGAGTTGATTTGAGGTATTCCCACAAGTTAAATTCAAGAAAATTTTGGCATCACAAATAATTACTTTAGCAATGAATTACTGTATATACTTGGGGATAAGCCAACCCGAATACTAGCCGAGGCACCTAATTTTACCACAAAAGCTGCATAAAAAGTGTGCAAAAAATTCAGTTTATGCATGAAAATTTTTGTGTGTGTGTGTGGCATCTCTGCCCTGGTGGGAGTAGGAGGCCCAGTCTTGCTCCTGGAGAGCTGCTGCTGGATTTGAACCGTCAACCCTGTGGACTGCAGTCCCACACACAACCACTATACCACCAGGGCTCAGCTTATGCATGAATATTTACGCTATAATTCATTGGATTAAAACAATCCACGAGTCCAGAGTGATAAAGGTAAGGAGAGCAAGGGTGGAAAGAAATGAGTGGCACTCCAGGCAGGGCCAGAGAGACAATTACAATGTAAACCCTATACACTGAGGTCATTTTCCCCCCTGGGAAAATTGCCTCTTGTAATTTTTAAATTATTTTATTGAGGGCTCATACAACTCTTATCACAACCCATGCATCCATCCATGTATGCAAAGCATATTTGTACATTTGTTGCCATTATCATTCTCAGAACATTTTCTTTCTATTTAAGCCCTTGATATGTGCTCCTCATTTTCCTACTCCCTCCCATGTCCTCCCTCCCTCATGAATCATTGATAATTTATAAATTATTATTATTTTGTCATACTGTCTACTGTCCAATGTCTCCCCTGTCTAGAGGAGAAAACACTGAGATCCTTGCTGCTACTGACATTGAATGGTGACTCCCGAGTACTGATCCTAGACACTGGACTCTAGTATTGTATTGACTGACTTCTTTGTGTCGCTAACTCCAGTGCCGCTCTTTGGTCAAATATTGATAATGTGCTTCTTACCCAGCTGCAGAATATACTCACTGTCATCGGGTCAATGCTGACTAATAGAGTCCCCCATGGATTTCTGAGACTGTAGTGTTTATGGCAACGATTCTCAACCTGTGGGTTGCAACCCCTTTGGAGGTCAAGTGACCCTTTCACAGGGGTTCCCTGGTTCCTACCCATAGCAAAATTACATTATGAAGTAGCAAGGAAAATAATTTTATGGTTGGGGGCATCACCACAACGTGAGAAACTGTATTAAAGGGTCTTGGCATTAGGAAGGTTAAGAACCACTGATTTATGGGAATAGAAAGCCCAATCTTTCTCCGTTGGTTTTGAACTGGCAGCCATGTAGATAACAGCCCAACTTGTAACCACTGCATTGCAGAAAATACTATAAAAAGGTATTTTCAATGATGAAGCAGGTTCTGCTTCACTCAGATTCATTTTGTGAGACATTCCCCAAACACAGTAATCTTGTTTATAGTAGTACCCATATTTTTCAGATAACTGTACTTTATAGAATTTCTAGACTGTAATCTTTATGGAAAAAGATCTCTCTCTCTCTGCAAATGCAAAGGTTTATTCCAAACCTAACATGTTTAAAATGTTCCTGCACTGAGTTTACTGCTGAAGGCAAATCTCTCAGGAATCCACTCACCTCACTAAATAACTAATGTAAAGCAAAGCCCAATCAAAAGAGTGTCGGTGTCAGTCAGGCCGTGTTCTCTAGAGAAGACAAAGCTGTAACGTGTGTGTTGGGGGGTACATATAAAGCAATTTCAATCAGTTTTAGAAGTATTCAGTTCCGTTCAAATATATGGGTCCGATGTAAGCTAGAAGACTTTCCTGATTTGTGCAGCTTCAGGGGTTGATAGGAGGAAGGAGGAAGGTGAGGATGAATTGAGATCTGAATGAATCTGAACTCATTCAGAAACCTGGATACATACATCCAAGGTCTGCAGTACGCTGATGACCTGATGACTCCTGGATCAACCACAGATCTCTCTTTTGAGGTACTTCTGGGGGGAGGGGCTCAAACCGCCAACATTTCACTTAGTAGCTGAATACCTAGTCATTTGTACAATCCAGGAACTCCTCATAAAATACATTAGAACCGCCCCCCCCCAAAAAAAATAAAACTCTGCAGTTGAGTTGTTTCCAAGTAATAGCGCCCCAATAGGACAAACTAGAATGGTCTCATAGAGTTCCCAAGACTTTTTGGAAGTAGAATGCAATCTCTTTCTCCTAAAAAACAATTGATGGGTTCAAACTTTTGACCTTTCATTTGGCAGCCAGGCACTAACTGCTGTACCTAGGGCTATTTGATGAAGGATTACATTGTGCATTGTTATGATATCACTTGCGTCAAGTCTTCTCCCTGCTCCGCCATCCCACCCCACTTCTTCCTCCCACAGATACTTATAATGACCCTTTAGATAGCAATCAAATCTTTAGCTGAATTTACCAGCCCTCCTGATTACATAAATGCAAACCCAGTAGACCCTCATAAAACCTTGAAAATTAGAGAACATTTGAAGTAGAAAAATTAAATACTTCTAGAGATGTGACTCTCCTTATGAAATTAACCAGCACATCACACAATGACTGTGGAATTAGTTATTTGTAGTAAATGATGCTGTCTAAAGGATGGTTTGCAGGAGGTTAAGATGTATCCCTAGGTTTTATCAGGTGACGAACAGCCCTAAATAAGTCAAAGGTACGGAAGTCAAAGCATGTTTGAAAAGTTGGTTTCTCTAGGTTCAAATAGCTGATAGAAGCACTAACACAGAGTAAAGCAACTACTGTGCTTTCAGCACAACCCTGAGGGATGTGCCCTGTCAAACTAATATGAGTACTTGGTACGTCTCTGTCTCTAGTGATAAGGATGACTCACCAGGCTACCATGGCTTGATGGCATTGCTTTTGAATTCAATTTATTGTAATCATCATCAACACCAGCCAGATATTGAGCACCTCTTGAGTGCTCATTAGTGCAAATTCAAAGATGAATACAGCCCTCCAGGAGCTTATAATCCACTTGGAGAGAGCATATATACATGAAAGCTAAGTAACAATAAAATATAGCTTATAAAGATCAAATGAGGAGTGCAGATAAGTGCCGAAGAAGGTCAGAGGAGGGACAGAGTTCTGAGGAGTGGGTTGATAATGGCACTCTTCTGAGGAAATGAACATTGGTGAAAAAGTTAGATTTGTATCAAAGCAGGCCGTAATTTGTAGATACCTTTCTATGTAAACTAAGAACATATACCAAGCTGCTTTGGAGTTTGGCTTTTTATATACTGGGAAGGTAGGAGAGGGAGTCAAGGAGTAAAAGAGTCAGCCTTTAACCAAAACATACAGCATCTGTAGATTGCGTGGCTAGATACACCAAGGGCCTTGAAGAGTTTTCATGTCAGGGCAAGGATTTGGAAAGGTTAACTACTAGGCTACTTGATCTCACCAAAGGTAACCTCTTCATTTGGGTCTTGATTCAATATTCTAACTACCTGCATAACTTATTTTCCATTTTATCTTTCATTTCTCGAGCATCTTTAAACTCATAGATTGCCTCCCGCCATTTTCATTGGATTTCCCACCTCCCTGCCTTTGATTGTTGTAGCACATATCTCCCCTAATACTGGTGGGAATTTCTTAACCTGCAGAAATCTTGATTATACTTTGATGCTTCTTCTTTTTTTTTTTTTTTTTGGTTTTTGGGCATCACTGCCCTCTGGTGGTGGGAGTAGGAGGCCCAGCCTTTGCTCCCGTGGAGCTGGAATTGAACCTTCATCCCAGTGGGCCGCAGTCCCGCGCACAACCACGACGCCACCGGGGCTCAGCCCCAACTTTGATGCTTCTACTACTCAGTTTGTCTCCTCATTCATTATTGTACTTCAGATATATCAACCGCATGTTATTTGTGAAATCCCTTGAGCTATGAAACAGTATAGCATTTCCAACAATATTGTGCCTTCTAAGGTTTCCAATAACTTATTTGCCATTAAATCAAGTCGCCTATTCTCAGCATTCATTCTTCTTGACCCCGTGTTAATGTTTGATATTATTTTAATTGTCACTTTCTTGTCAACAACCTTCATTTTTTCATTGTTGCTCTCAGAACAAAGTTCAATTCCTTAATTAAGCACCCAATATCCTCCAAAGTGTTGCCTCAAATGTATTTTACAATTTTATGCTAATGGATACTTATTGAATGCTTTCTATGTGCCACGCACTGTACTAGGCATGTTCATACAGGATTTCTTTTAATGCAAAATTCAATGTGACAGATCCTAGTAACTTCCATATTTTACAGATGAAGAAATTGAAATTGAAGCACACCTTACAACTCGATCTCAGACTTATATGTGAAGTTAATATTTGTATAGTTATTTGCCTGCTTGGTACCTCTATTTGGATGTAAATTACTTATCCCAAACTTAATATGTTAAGAACCGAACTCTTGATTTTCTTCATTTTAAGTGTGCTCTTCTCACTGTCATTACTCATTTTAAGAGATTCCACTTTAAAGTTTTCCAACCAAAACTTAGAGATAGAATCGATTCTTCTCACCTTAACTATACATTTAATCCACCCACAAAGATCTGTTGGCTCTGCCTTTCAAAATGTATTGAGAATATGACTATCCTCACCATTATAGTCCCGGTCTCATTTGCCCACCATCTTCCATTTAGCTTATGGGGATAAATTACCACTCCACTTATTTCTTTACTCACATCATTTCACAAAATAGTTCCCCCTCCCCCGACATATCCTGTTTAGATGTAAGTAATAATGTACCATTACTCTGCTCAGAATTTCTAATGGCTCCCATCTCACCCTTCAGTGAAAAATCTGAAGTCTACATTATGACCTCTCCAACCCCATCTTCCAAATCTCTCTCCCTGAGTGATTCTCCTATAACCACAACACCGGCCTCTCTGCTGCTTTTTAAACAGACCCACATCACCCCAAATGAAGACGTTTGCACTTATTGTTGTCTCTGGCATAAATGTCCACGAAATCTGTAGAGTTTTCTCCTTGCCTGCTTTTCTGAGGTCTCTGTTCAAATAGTAACTGCCTGTGTCACTTTCTAATTCTCTATCCTATTTTACTTTTTTTTTCATAGCTAGCACTTAACGCTAATACACTGGAATCAACGATTTTAATGAATATTTTTGAAACACAAAGATAATGTCAGAGTTAATATTTGAAGGCAGAATTGTCTCACTGTATATCTTGTTTCAAGCCACTATATGTCTAGTACTTCCCTAGATTATTCTATCTGACACATGCAAGTTCCCACCAACTCTTTTGTTAGGGGCCATTGAACACATTCTACCTAATAGTGAACCTAAGTAAAACAGAAGGAAACACTGGCCTATCGTTAACAATCCCCACTGTTGCAGCCACTGTGTCCATCCATGTTGTTGTTGCCCCCCCCCCAATTTACCAATCTTATCTTTCATTCTCTTGGGTCTTCCTTACACAATGTCCAACTTTCACATGCATGTGAGGCTTTTGAAAATATATGGCTTGGGTCAGGTCGACCTTAGTCTTCAAAGTGACATTCTTGATTTTCAACACTTTAAAACAGGTCTCTCGTGCAAGAGATTTACCCAATTCGAGGAGTTTGATCTCTTAACTGTTGCGTGCATGGACATTGATTGTGAATCCAAGCCAGATGAAGTCCTTGACAACGTCAATGTTGTCTTCACTAATCATGATGTTACTTATGGCTCTGGCATTGACATTGAGTTGTAATCCATACTGAAGGGTGTCGTCCTTAATCTTCATCAGCAAGTATTTCGAGTACTCCTTGCTTTCAACAATTAGCAGGTATATTATTTTTTTAGAGGAAAATCAGGTTTTTTTTTATTATCTACATTTTAAGGGATCGTACTGCAATAAACCAGCATTTTCTTATGTCTGTGCCCCTGGGAGAGCCTACTCACTTTAAACCAAGAATCATTTAACTTTATTTTTTATAGATCATATCATAAGTAAGGTCACAAAGATGACTGAATACAAAGAAAAATATAAAGTGGGTGCTTATTTTATGTAGACAGTTATAATAGAAAAATAAAGAACTCTTTGTGCTATAATGTAGATGAGTAAGGAAAACAAAGCGTACACAGAATAGTGGATGCTGGAGCAGCGTGCAGCTCCGACCCCTTCTTCATCTGCAGATCTGGAACCATGCGGACTCTCCCGGCCTCCTTCCACAGGGATGCGTGGGAATGGCCTGCGCAGCGATGGAGCTCAGCCCTCTCCTGCACACACACTAACACCATACTCCCATAATGACAGTATTGTGCACATGTTGATGTAAGATACATAGCGCATACAGATACCTGTTTACTAGCTTTCTCTTCCACCTGCAGGACCAGGTCCAGGGCCTTCTTGAAAGCTTCCAGGAATGCAAGGAAATTGGGATGCACGTCTATGGGGGTTTCTTTGTTCTGTACTTCCTCCAGGTCGTAATCCAGCGTCTTCGTCATCTTGGGGCAGCTCAAATGAGGTTGGCCGTTGCTTTGGGGTAAAGAAGAGTCCCCTGGAGGTGGCATCACCGTACAGACACAATGGAAGGGGGTTAGGAGATAGCATGTATATTATTAATAAGTTTTCCTTCAATCCTGATGCCACACTCTTCTTTGGATAAACCAGCTTCGTTTTTTAAAATCAATTTATTGGGGGCTCCTACAACTCCTGTCATAATCCATCCATCCAGCCAGCCAGCCAGCCATCCAGCCAGCCAGCCAGCCATCCATCCGTTGTGTCAAGCACATTTGTACATTTGTTGCCGTCATCATTGTCAAAACATTTGCTTTCTACTTGAACCCTTGGTATCAGCTCTTCATATTTCCCCTACATCCATCATGAACCCTTGATAATTTAAACATTATCATTTTGTCGTGTCTTACATTGTCTTATGTCTCCCTTCACCCACCTTTCTGTTGTCTGTCCCCCAAGGGGGAGTTATATGAAAATCATTGTAATTTGTTCCCCCTTTCTACCTCACCTTCTCCTTACCCTCCTGATATTGGTGTTCTCATTATTGGTCCTGAGGGGTTTATCTGTCCTGGATTGTCTGTGTTTCCAGTTTGTATCTGTACCCATGTCTATGCTCTGGTCAAGCTCGATTTGTAAGGTAGAATTGGGGTTTGACATTAAACAAACAGAGAAAAGTGTTGCTATACTGCATCCTGACTGGCTAGTCTATTCCACGTGATCCTTCTGGAAAGGGATGTCCAGTTGACTACAGATGGAATTTGGGTCTTATCTCTCCATTCCTTCTCATTCAGAGTTACAATTTTTTGTTCTTCGATGCCTTATACCTGATCCCATTGATAGCTCAGCTTCACACTGCCTACTGTGCTTTCCCCATGTGGACTTTGTAGCTTCTCAGATAGATGATGGCTTGTTTGTCTTCAAGCCTTTAAGGGCCCAGACACTATTATCTTTTGATAGCTGGCCACCATCAGCTTACTTCATCACATTTGCTTATGTGCCCACTTTGTCTTCAGTGATCGTGTTGGGAAGGTGGAATACTAGTTTAATATAAAAAAAGTGTTCTTGTATTAAGGGAGTACTTGAGTAGAGACACAATGTCCATCTGCTACCTGAATGCTGACCTTATAAATATATGCACATAGATCTATTTCCCCATCATCATATATAAACATATTTCCATATGTACATGCCTGTATTTAAACATCTATAAATGCCCTTTGCCTCCTAGTTTTTTCCTCTAGTGCCTTTTACTTTCTGCTTGTCTCACTATCTTGTTCAACCTTCATTTGGGTTTCAGTAATTCCTCTCAGTTGCATTGCTCTTGATTAAGCCCTCTCAGGCCTTCTACACTGTCCTTACCATTGATTTTGTATCACTTGTTGTTCCTTTGTCCCTGGGTTTGTTAATACCCACTTTCTTTCCCCTGCCTCCCTTTCTCCCATCTTCTCCTGGAATCATTGGTCCCATTGTTTTCTCCTCCAGATTGTTTATCCAGCTATCTTATCTATATAGACTTGTAGAGATAATAATATTCACAAAAAATAAGACAGAGAAAAACACAGCAACAAAATAAAGCGAAACAACAATAAAAACAAGGACAAAAAATGTCTGCAAATAGTTCAGGGTCCATTTGTTGTCCTTTAGGACTGTTTTCTGATTTTTTTTTGGTAATTCCCAGGGGCTTCGTTGCTGTGTTTTCCTTGCTGTTCTGTTGCACATCCTTAGTGTTTTGTCTCCAGTGTTGTCCCAAGAAGAACTATGGGTCACTGAAGGATATTGTCTCTCCTAGTAGGACCAGCCCTATGGTCCTCTCTGTGCTTTGGCTGCTCTGAGCTGGAATATCGTCCTCAGGGCTTGGTGGGTCAGGATGTGTTCCACTCTCTCTTCCTCTCCCTTCATTTGCTCTTGTGATTCCTGGAACTTTGTTTCTAACTAATGCTTTCAAAGCAGCTTTACCTTTTTGCTCCAGTACTCTTGGTTCTTGATCACTTGTTACCTCTTGAAATGGCTGATTTAAGTACCAGTAAAATAGTATAGTCTATGTAATCCAGTTCTATATCTAGGCATATACACCCAATTAAGCACTAAGAAATTCTGAGTAACATACATTAAACACATTTAATATAGGAAAGAAGGAAAGTAAAGTCCTCAGGAATAAGACATGAAGATACAGCTAAAAATTATAAACATGATTTCTTAAGCATTAGACAAGGGAATCCAGCAATATATAAAAATGTTGCCACGTAATGAACTTGGTGATGAAGAGCCAAGATTATTGCTACCTTCAGTATGGGTCATCCTGCAACATAAAGAAATAAAAAATCCTAACAACTGAACCAATAAGCTACAACATGATAAACAAAGAAAATATTGACATCTAGGATTCCAATTTTTTGGGACTCATCGTCAATACCCATAGGAAAAATGAGCCAGTCAATCAAAGGTTGGATGTATTGCACTGCGCAAGTCTGATGCCAAAGAGCGCTTTTAAGTGTTAGAACACAAAGATAGCACCTTATAGACTAAGGTGTGATGAACCCAAGTCGTGGTGTTTTCAATAACTTCGTATGCATATGAAATCTGAATCAAGAAAGATCAAATAAAATTTGATGCCTTTGAATTCATGGTGTTGGAGAAAATGATTATATACCATGGGGTACCACAACAAACAAATCTGTCCTGGAAGAGGGACAACGAGGATACTCCGTAAAAGCAAGGATGATGGTATTTCATTTCACCTACTTGAATGTGTTATCTGGACAAACCAGTCCCTGGAGAATGGCATCATGTTTGGGCAAGTACCAGGTCAGTAAAAAAGAGGAAAACATCCAATGAAATGAACTGATCCAGTGACTGAAACAACTCAAACATAGCAATGATTCCAGGCATCATTCAGGACAGGGCAATGTTTCATTCTGTTGTACTGATTCAGTGATATCTATCAGCAGCATAATGACCAAGTGAAGTTCATCTCACAAATGTAATATAATTCAATGGTTTAACATATTAAATCTGTTTTAAAAGGGTTTAAAATATATTAAATATGTTGACTACAACTTAATATGCAATCATAGCCACAATTTTCTTCATTCTTATCCCTATTTTTATTAGCTTCCCAACCTCCCCTGTCATAATTCTAAGGAATTATTTTATGGAGTTACTGTTTCTATAGATTTACCTATTCTAGATTTAATATAAAGCAAATCTAACCCCCCCCAAAAAAAAGCAACACCACCAAAAATCTCAATAACAAAATAGAACACAGAAAACCCCAATGCAAGGGAAAGCCGAATATACTAGAAAGTAGAAAATATTAAAGGCAGGTCAGCGGGAAAGTCAAGTATGTTCAATTTTAACCTAAATTCACATTCAAATGCATTCTAGGTAAGAGCAAGATTATTCACATACCTGGCCAATTGTTCCAGAGAATTCATTTATGAGGACTCTACAAATGGATTTTGGGCTTTCACTGTCATCCATAGCTTTCTGCCAATTGGGCAGTCTGGGTGCTTAACATGTAAGCTCTAAAACGGTTTCCTCCTCTGATCTTGGATTTTATTATTTACAATCCTTGGACAACACAGGCTAGTGTGTTCCTTCCGTGTGAACTTAGGTGACATCTAACTTAGGTGGCTGGTAGATTTTAGACATGCTATTCATTCTGATCATTGCTTCAAATCTGTTCTTGAGATCATTTTTGAATTCAAATGAAGTATATTTCAGTGTGTATGGTGGCTCTTGTGAAGTCATTTTAATTTTCCTCAGCTTCAACTTGAATTTGCAGAGGTATAATTGATAGTCTATTCTATAATAGTTCTTGTTCTGAGTGATGATTTTCAACTTTTCCATCATTTCTTTGCACACATGTAGCCACATTGATTCCCATGTATTCCATTCATTGAGGTTCATGTGTAAAAATCGCCATTTATGTTTCTTGACATATTATTTTTAATAAATAAATCTCTGATCTTGAAAAATGTTATGAACTCCCTGGCATTTTTGCTGTCACCATGGCCATAATTTTCATCTACTAGTACTTCTTTGTTTCCAACTTTTGCATTTCTTTATCTAGTACATTTGATTACATTTAAAAATCAATTTCATACTATAGATGTTGGTAAAACTTCTATTTCTTTATGCTTGCTATTGGTGGTAGATGTATACATTTTTTTTGGGGGGGGGCATCACTGCCTTCTGGTGGTGGGAGTAGGAGGCCCAGCCTTGCTGCTGGACTTGAACCTCCAACCCAGTAGGCCGCAGTCCCGCACACAACCACTACGCCACTGGGGCTCAGCCCAGATGTATAAATTTTAATAATAACCTTAACTTGTAATTTGTTTTAGGTGTATAGCTATTATCTAATCACAGACACATTGTACTTTAGGATAGATATTGAAATGTTCTTCTTCTTTTTTTTTTTTTACAATAAATACAATGCCATTCCTCTTCAACTTTTCATTCTTGGCATAGTAGAGCATATGATGATCTCACTCAAAATACCAGTCCATCTTAGTCCCATGATATCTAGGCTACTGAACTTTGTGCATTCCCTTTCACTTTTGGTGATTTCTGATTTTCCCAAATCATTTGTGTGGTTTCGTACAAAGAAAATACTGAAGAATCTACCCCCCCCAAACCAAAACACTAGAATTACTTAGTTTAGCAAGCTCACAGAATACAATACTAACATATAAATTTCTATAATTTAAGTGTGAAAATCATGATAAAGATTTTTTTTCAAAATCATTTTATTAGACATTAATACAGATAGCAAGTCATTCCATATTCCAATCACAAACAATAATATTGTGCAATTGCTTTTGCAATCAATTTCAAATCATTTTCTTCCTTTTTGAGCACCTTGATATCAACCCTGGTATCCCAAACCATGAAATAGTGAGGGATTCCTTTTGAAAAGTATGTGCAATAGAGTTTTACAGAGGAGTGCAAAACTTTGTCAAGAGAAATTGTGTAAAACTTAAGTCGAGGGGCTGAGCCCCGTGGCATAGTGGTTGAGTGCGGGATTACAGCCCATTGGCTTGGTGGTTCAAATCCAGCAGCAGCTCTCTGGGAGCAAGGCTGGGTAGCTCTGATGACCACCAGAGGGCAGTGATGCCCCCTAAAACAAACAAACAAGCAAAAATAAGTCGATTAGAAAACCCAGTGGTATTATTATTAGATTATGAATTCTTCAAAAATTGGTTTAAAATTCAATACATACCCTTCCCTTTCATCAGCCAAGCATTTTAAAAAATTAACTGATCATCTGATTCTGGAAAAGGTAAATGGAAATGCAAACAACCCAGAATAGTCAATAATCGATAGAAAGAAAAGCAAAATATTTAAGCCATCTGATTTTGTCTTTTCCATAAAGCTCCAATAGTTTAAGAGGTATGGAATTGGTATAGGTTAAGCGTATAGAAAATAATAGAGTTTCAAAATAGACTCAATTGATTTCTGACAAAGATGGTAAGACAATTCAATGGTGCAAAGTGTGGTTATTGGAAAAATATGCTCTAGTTCATAATCACAAAAACTGGAAACCGCCTCAATTCCCATCGGTAGAAGAAGGGATTGAAAACAGTACATACATGCAATGAAATACTATGCATCCCTAAAAACTGCCATTAGACCATGAAGTATCTCATGACATGGAGGGATCTGGAGACCATTATGCTGAATGTAGATAGTCAATCGCATGCAAAAAAAAAAAAACCAAACCAAATATTGTATGTATCCACTACTATAAGAATAATCTCCAATAAGAAGGCAAACTCCTGTTTCTGGTCATGCAATTTGCTAAACCAGTCTGCCACGGAATGCAGTAGAGAACCTGACATGTGTCCAAGATGCATACAGCACCCTCTCTATGTCTTTAAAACCACTTTGAGAGCTGGGATCAGCTTTTCAAGACTGGGAAAGAGTGAGTTGATCATTTAGTTGCTGCTACACAAAATTATACGGAGGTGACCCCAAACCAGCAGTTACTGCTACCTGAATGGTAAGTTATACTGATAGGAAATTGATGTCACAATGGGGAGAGGGAAGCATGCATATCTCAGAGAAGTGCATCTCTGTTGGCATAAAAAGGGAGAGAACCAACCTCCCAATAGGAGGTTGCAACACTTATATGGAATTCAAGGGGAGAATATGCTTGGTACTGTTTTCTACTTGGGCACATTAGACCTAGTTTCTTCTATTCAGCTTGTGGAAACTCAGGTCATGTTCTATAGACTAATGGGATTTTAGACCTTGTGTTTTTGAAACACATGGCATACTTCATAGGCCTGCCATACCAGAAGGACTCATGTAGAAACCACACTAAGTGAACTGTGTTCTACCTTAAATTCACCAGTGGCCCTGGGACTTAAGGCCAAAACTACACAGTGTGAGAGAAACCAGAATACAGCTCTACCAAGGGTATAGAATTGGTGGTTTTCAGATGACCATATACTTACTACTTCAAAGCACTTCTAGCTATATTAAGATGATATGTATTAATCTGGTAGACCTAGTTCTGCCCTTATCAGTGAATATTATTGAAAGCTTTGCCTTACTACAGCCCCCCATCGTTGGTGTAAATAGTGTTCAGTCACTTAAGGATGTAATCTGTTTAAGTCAATAATTAATGTATTGCATTTTATAACTAGACTGCAGTTGTATAATATCCTTTTCTTAACTGTGTTTTAAATTCTTTGCCATTGGAGCTCCAGTGGCGCAATTGGTTAGCATGCTGTGGCGTTCATGTATTCAAGATGTCAATCTCACAATTGAGATGTAGGGGTGGAGTCTAGACTGTTAATCTGGAGATTACTATTGAGTAGCCAATGAGGCCTCCGTGTGGGCATGGCTTTCTCCTGAGACTTCTGGGAAATCTCGTGATATTTCCCTCGTGGAGATGAGAGGCCATCTCCCCAGTCATCTCTGAGACTACGAACTACAGACAAGACAAGATCGCAGCATCTCAGGAGCTGGAGGAGCCAGAGGAGAAGCCACATGGCCTTACTCTGATGAAATCAGATCTCTGAAGGTGGAGAAGCTACGTGTAGAACCCCGCCAGTGCGGAGATGCTTCTACCACCACTGGATGCTGTTGATGGATCCTGAGCCCTGGAAGCGAGGGGATTCTGTACCCACTGGCCTGGGACTTCGTGAGTCAGCATATGGGCTTATATCAGATTTATGACTTTGAAATGGACTGGGTTGGGATGCTTTATCAATGTTGCATTCCTCTTGTATATAAACCTTTCCCTTATATCGATATGTATGTCTAGGAATTTGTTTCTCTAGTCTACCCGAACTAATACACGCATGGCATTTATACAGCAAATTCTTTGTCATGGGCTAATTTAATGACACTCTGAACAATAAGGCTGAGCCCTGGTGGCATAGAGGTTGTGTGCAGAACTGCGGCCCACAGGGTTGGCGGTTCAAATCCAGCAACAGCTCTCCAGAGCCAAAGCTGGGCTTCCTACTCCCACCAGGGCAGTGATGCCATCCTCCCCCCCCCAAAAAAAAGAGATTTCTTTAAGGGGGCTGAGCCCCGGTGGTGTAAGTGGTTGAGTGCGGGACTGCGGCCCGCGGGCGTGGTGGTTCAAATCCAGCGGCGGCTCTCAGGAGTGGCACTGGGTAGCGCCCACAACCACCAGAGGCAGTGATGCCCCCCCCCAAAAAAAAAAACCAATAAAGTGGCATAGTGGTTATGCATAGGACTGTGATTCACAGGTTCAATAGTTTGAAACCACACAAGGGAGAAAGACAGGGATTTCTATGTCCATAAAGAGTTACAGGCTTAGCAGATGGGCATTAGATCTCCACTCAAGTATTCCCTGAATGCAAGAACACTTTGTTCTATTAAATTGGAATTTTATGGTGCTCACCTTCCCAACTTGATCACTGAAGACAAGTGTGTGCATGAGCAAAAGTAGTGAAGAAAGCTGATGGTGCCTGCCTATCAAAAGAGATAGCGTCTGGGGTCTTAAAAGCTTGAAAGTCGGCCATCTAACTTTGAAGCAACAAAGTCCACATCAAATAAGCACACAAGCCTGTGTAACCACGAGGTGTCAAAGGGATCGGTTATCAGGCATTAAAGAACTAAAAATCATAACATTGCTTCCCACCTTCCTGATAGGATTACTGAAGAACAAATATGTGCATAAGCAAAAGTAGTGAAGAAAGCTGATGTTGCCCGGCTATCAAAATATATAGTGTCTGGGGTCTTAAAGGCTTGAAAGTAAACATGTGACCATTTAGCTCCGAAAAAGCAAAGCCCATATGGAAGAATCACAGCAACCTATGTGACCATGAAGTGTCGAAGGGATCAGGAATCAGGAATTAAAGAACTAAAAATTATATCATTATAAATAAGGGGGACTATACATTGGGGACTCAAAGTTCATCTGTAGGTGAATTGACATCCCCTTACAGAAGGGTCATGGGAAGGAGACGAGCCAGTCATGGTACAGGTAGCAACAATGAAATATACAACTCCCCTTTAGTTTTTAAATGCTTCCTCCCTCCCACTATCATCGCAATTTTACCATACAAATCTGACTAGACCAGGGGATGTATACTGGTGCAGATAGGAGCTGGAAACACGGGGGATTCAGGGCAGATTATCCCTTCAGTACCAGTTGTGAGAGTGGTGGTGCTGGGAGGGTAGAAGAAAGGTAGAGGAGAAAGGGGGAACCAATTTTAGGGATTTACATATAACCCCCTCCCTGAGGTACGGGCAACAGGGATGTGGGTGAAGAGAGACATTTGGCAGTGTACAATATGACAGAATGTTAATTTGTAAATTATCAAGGGTTCATGAGGGAGGAGGGGTAGTGAGGAGGGAGGGGAAATATGAGGAGCTGATTCCAAAGGCTTAAGTCGAAGGAGGATGTTTTGAGAATGATGATGACAACAAATGTACAAATGTGATTTGCATACAATGGATTGTGATAAGAGTTGTGTGAGCCCCTAATAAAATGATTTTTAAAAGGGTTATTGTCTTGAAACCTGCGGGGACAGTTCTAACCTGTCCTATAGGGTTGATTCAGCATCTACTGAAGAGCATTGAGTATCAACAGAATGCCAGGCCAATGGTTGATAATGATATGTAACATAAAAGAACAATGATGTTTTTCAGGTGAAGCACAGGCATATATAAACCATATGTATATATATGTGGATTGTATATATGGATTATATACATGGTTGGAATATATATACTTGGAGCTTGCACTTAATTCTAGCCTAATCTAAGAACAATTAGTTCTTATCACATGGCCCTGCATGATGCACACCCTCATAAAGAGATCTCTGAAAATATGAGTGCTTCAGCAAAATATGCTAAGGAAACTTAATGGTGTCTGGCTATCAGAATGTTCTCTGGAGCCTTAAAGACTTGTCTTCACAAAATGGGTGCATAAGCAAATTGTGCTGAAAAAAATTGATGGTACCAGGCTATGAGAAGATGCAGCTTCTGGGGTCTTGAAGATAAACAATTGTCTATCTAGTTGAGAAACAACCAAGCCCACGTGGAAGAAGCACACCAGCCTGTGTGATCATGACGTGTCAATGGCATCAAGTATCAGACATTAAAGAACAAAATTATATCATTGTGAGTGAGGAGAACTGCAGAGTGGAGACCCAAAGCACATTTGTAGACAACTGGGCATCCCCTTATGGAACTTTCCTCTAGTTCTTTGGTGCTTCCCTTCCCCCACTCTCATGATCTCAATTCTACTGTATAAATTGGATTAGACCAGAACATGTACACTGCTACAGATAAGAGGCTGGGACACTGGAAATCCAGGATAGATAAGCCCCTCAGGGACATCAATGAGAGTAGAGATACCAGGGGGATTAAGAAGGGTGGGAAGAGAAAGTGGGAACTGATCACAAGGAAAGATACATAACCCCTTCCAGGGGAATGAAAAACCTAAATATGGGTGAGGGACAATGGAGGATGATGTAAGATATGAAAATAATAATCTATAACTTATCAAGGTTTCGTGAGGGTGGGAGAAAAAATGGGGACATGATATTAGAGGCTCAAGTGGGAAGGAAATGCTTTGAAAATGATGATGGCATCATATGTGCAAATGTGTTTTGACACACTGGATGAATGTATGAATGTGGGGGCTGGAGGGGGAAGAGCCCCCAATAAAAGTATTTCATTAAAAAATACTTGTCCCATGGGTAAAAAACATTTACCCAACCAAGTGAGTTATCAAGTAAATTCACATGGAAGAACACACCAGCCCATGTGACCCAAGTCTTTTGAGTATTGTAAATTATATAATCCAAATCCAAAAGAAGGAATGGTATCAGAGCTTACATTGTGAGACCCTGGTTTGTAGAGGGCTCTGGGTAGCAATGCATGCCCAACATCCATTTTCAGGATTTACATATAAGTTCAACCTAGGTGCTGGTGATTTCCCTCCGAACATAGTAGAGGGATGGGAATTGTCTGAGTACTGTGGAGACAATTATAGTAGATTAAAATGTGACGTCTGATTGGATCACTTTTGACATATTTAAAAGTTCTATCCGTTTTTTTTTAAATGTGAAGGTAAAATACATGTGGATACAGCCTCCAGTCACCTTTTAAACTCAACCTTGCCATCTTAAAGAGTGCATTGGAAAGTGGACTGTGACAGATATAACTAGGTCAAAACACCTTATCATTAGATCTCCCTATGGGTTAATTTTAACATTGTTCTAGTTTTCAGTATTGTTTGTTTTCTTCCCAACTGGGATTTTCCTCTATTTTATTCTGCTATGTTGTCACCCTTATTGGGTCTTTACTTTGCATTTTCCTGTTTTGGGTGGGGGGGGGGTGAAAGGCAGGATGGGTCAATCTAAAGTGACAGTAATTGCATTAATAGCTCCTTGGGGGTATGGTAGGAGAAGTTGGGGAGTCAATAGGGAGCCAATAAGAAGGATTACAAGAAAAAATGTTCGAAAATTTATTGTGCTAATGATTGTCCAACACTTCCTGATAAGGATTGATTTAATTGTTTGATATGTGGATTATGTCCCAATAAAACTGTTTATATAAAAGGAGAAAGAAAAAAAGTGAGAAAACAACAAAATATATTATTTAAAGAACTAAATTTGTGTATTATCTCATGTGATGCACAAAGTTTACTTAAAATGGATTATAAATCCTTGTATAAAATTTAGCATTATAAGACTCCTTGAAGGAAGCATAGGGAAAAATGGTCATTACCTGGATGTAAGCAAAGCTTTCTTAAATAAGCTATGAAAGTATCAGCAATGAAAGAAAAATTCAACTTCCTCAAAATTCTAAGTTTCTGTTCTTTGAGAAGCACATTAAGAAAATGAAAATGTAATCCATCAAATATAAAGCTACATTATATCAACCAGGAAAGGGACTTGTATCTAGAATACATAGTGAACTCTTTCTATTTATTAAGACAAACAACACAATTGAAAACTATGCAAGATATTTAAATAAGCACTTCACAAATGAAGGTATAAAAACTGATTATCAACATTGTTAGTTATGAAGGAATCACTAATTCAAAAAAGACCTGTGGATAGCTGGTGAGAAAATAAAATAGTACAACCACTTTGGGAAAAACATTTGGAGATTTCTTAAAATGTTAACATTAATTTTATGTGAGTCTTAGACATTCCAAGCCTAGTTTTTTTTTCAATTTTTGGGTGCTCATACAATAATGCATCAAGTATATTTGTACATTTGTTGCCATCATCATTCTCAAAATATTTTCTTTCTACTTGATCCCTTGATATCAGCTCCTCATTCCCCCCTTCCTTACTGCCTTCCTTCCTCAAGAACCCTTGATAATTCATAAATTATTATTATTTTGTTATGTCTTACACTGTCTGACGTTTTCCTTCACCTTCTTTTCTGTTGTCCATCCCTCGGGGAGGAGGTTATATGTTGATCCTTGTGATCAGTTCCCCCTTCTTCTCCTTCCCCTCCTGGTATCTCTACTCTCCTTATTGGTTCTGAAGGATTTATTTTTCTTGGATTGCCTGTGTTTCCAGCTTTTATGTGTACCTGTGTACATGTACCGGTCTAGTGGGATTGGTAAGGTAGATTTGGAATCATGATCGTGGAGGGGGGGAACATAAAGAACTAGAGGGAAGTGGTGTGTTCCATTGTTGCTATGCTGCTCCCTGACTGACTCATCTTCCTGTGATCCATCTGTAAGGGGATGTCCAATTGCCTACAAATGGGTTTTGAGTCTCCAGTCTGCACTCCCATTTAGTCACAATGATTTGATATTATTTTTTAATGCCTGGTACCTGATTCCATCGACACCTTGTGATCACACAGGCTGGTGTGCTTCTTCCAAGTTGTGGGCTTTGTGGCTTCTCAGCTAGATGGCCGCTTGTTTATCTTCAAGTCTTAAGACCCCAGATGCCATATCTTTTGAATATCAGCCACCATCAGCTTTCTTTACATTTGTTTATGCACCCACTTTGTCTTCAATGATTGTATTAGGAAGGTGAGCATCATGGAATACCAGTTTAATAGAAAAAAGTGTTCTTGCATTGAGGGAGTATTTAGTATCTTAATACTAAGACTATAAATATTTGCACATTGATCTATTTCCCCATTGTCATATATAAACATATTTCCAAATGTACATACCTGTATTTAGATCTCTATAAATGCCCTTTGCCTCCTAGTTCTTTCCTATATTTCCTTTTACTTTCCTCTTGTTCTATTATCATGTTCGACCTTCATTTGAGTTTCAGTAAATCCTCTCAGTTACATTGCCCTTGATTAAGCTATACCAGGCCTCCTATACCCTCTTTGCCATCGATTTTGGATCACTTGTTTTTCCCTTGTCCCTAGGTCTGTTGACACCCACTGCCTTTCCTCCACTTCCCTCTCTCTCACATCCCCCCAACCGTCAATCTTATTGTTTTCTCCTTCAGATTGTTTATCTCACCTATCTTATCTAGATACACTTGCAGAGATAATAATATGCACAAAAAATCAAAACAGAGGAAAACAAAGCAAGAAAAGGAAAGAAAACAGCAACAAAAAACCCAATGATTAAAAAAAAGAAAAAAACCTGTAAATAGTTTAAGGTCTGTTTGTTGAACTTTAGAAGTGTTTTCTGGTCAAATCTAATGGGGTGCTATGCCCTGGCTCCAACGTCTATTTTTGGTCTTTCCTCAGGACTTCCTTGTTCTGCTCCCCTTGCTTTTCTGTTTCACCGCCTTAGTGTTTTGCTTCCGTGTGGTGGGGTCAAAGGAGAAACATTTTCTGCACTGTCTCTCCAGTGTTATATTCTGTGGGACTGTGGGTCAGTGAGGAATGACGTGTCCCCTAGTGGGGTCAGTCACATGGTCCTCTCTGTGCATTGGCTGCTATTAGCATGGGTATCTCGTGCTCAAGGCTTGGTGGGCCAGGATGTACTCCATTCCTTCTTACTCCCCCTTCATTTGCTCCTGTGTGCTCTGATCAGTCATGTTCCCCTCTCTGAGCTGGAGCTTCAGTGCTGTCTTCCGAAGCTAATTCATTGAGGGTGGGGGGAAGGAGTCCACGAAGTTGGGATCAGGGCTGGCCCCACAGACCTCTGTATTGGTTCCCTCCAAGCCTAGGATTTTAAAACGATAAATTTCATGTATATTTTGCCATATATACCCAAAAATAATTTGCAGAAGATGAATGTGCAGAGTTCCTGTATGAGATTGTTGATTATAGAGAGGAGGAATTTAAATGTCCATCAATTAACCAAATCAGTTATGATATATACATATAGTGTAGTACTAAACATCCATTAAAATTATTATATATATATATTTATTGACATGAAAAGCTATTCACAATTTATCCTCTAAGGAAAACTTGATTACAGAGTGGCATGTTTAGAATGCAAAGCCTAGTTTTTAACCCAAGATAAATTTCTCCACCTCAAGGTCTATGATTCCTTGTAGGAATAACTGACTCCAGGTTATGTGTAGGAAATGAGCACCTCCTGATGTGTGACAAAACATGGAAACTATCAAAGAACACAAAGATCATCTAAAAAAGACTCAGAGATACTATTTGCATAGATTCTCACTAGCCAAATATGGGAAATATCAAGTAACAACATGACTAGTGATGACAATGGATAAAATTCACAAAATGTCTAAAAATTCATGAGTTCATGATGATATTAAAAAATTATTTGTTGGCTGAGCCCTGGTGGCCTAGTGATAGTGTGCGGGACTGTGACCCACAGGGTTGACAGTTCAAACCGAGCAGCAGCTCTCCAGGAGCAAGGCTGGGCTTTCTACTCCTACCAGGACAGTGATGCCACAAATATATATATATATATGTATATATACACACACATACATATACACACATAGATACACATACACATACACATACACACATACATGTGTATATATACATATATATGTGTGTGTGTGTGTCACCAGTGAATGAAAGGAAGAGATCATTGGGAAGAGAATGCTTTAAAGACATGGATTTTCTCTGGCTAGACCAGAGGATGTACACTGACACAGATAGGAACCAGAAACATGGGGAATCCAGGACCAGTGGTGATACTGGAAAGGGGAAGGGAAGGTGGGGTATAAAGGGGGAACCGATTATACGGATCTACATATATCCTCCTCCTTGGGATATGGACAACAGGGAAGTGGGTGAAAGGATACCTCAGACAGTATGTGAAATGACAAAATAATAATAACTTATAAGTTATCAAAATTTCATGAGGAAGGAGGAGCAGGGAGGGAGGGGAAAAATGAGCTAATAGCAAGGGCTTACATAGAGTGCAAATGTTTTGAAAATGATGAGGACAACAAATGCACAAATGTGCTTGGCATACAATGGATGTATATATTGATTGTGATAAGAGTTATATGAGCCTCCAATAAAGTGATATTTAAAAAGATGTGGATTTTCTTTTGGGGTGATGAAATTGTTTTGGAACTAGGAAAGTGATGATTTCTAATGATTATAAAAGTGCTAAATGGCAATGCTGGAGCCCTGGTGGGGTAGTGGTTATGTGTTGAACTGAAATATGCATGATCAGTTGTTTAAAACCACCATTATCTCTGTGGGAGTATGACTGGCCTTTCTACTCCAGTAAACAGTTGAAGTCTAGATACAACAGGGATTGCTATAAGTCAGCATTGACTCAAGTGCAATGAGAAGTGACAGTAAACTTTGCCTTTTAAAATTAATTTTATTGAGCTATAATTAACACATCATGCAACTTAGTAATTCAATCATATAAGAAGGGTTGTCTAGTTATTACCACAATCAACTCTGGAACATCTTCCTTCTTGTACCCACTGGTGTTGATTTCCTATTTCCCAACCAATTCCTTTCATGACCCCGGGTAATTATTAGTTCAGTTACTGTCTTCCTAAATCTTGGCTTCTCTGCACAGAAAAACATATGGAACAAGAACAGAAAAAAGAAAGACAACAAAAGGACCCGAAAATAATGATTATATAAAACAGTGAAAGATCTCAATCTAAGAAGAAGCAAACATTACAATTTTAGAATAAATTGAAAATGGATCCAAAGGGAAATCTAATGGCAACATGTTACATTCCAGTGTAAGGATAATAGCTAAAAACCTTTTCACAATGTTCTATACGTGATATTGGGGCATTCTACATTCCTAGGAATTATTCACCCCAATTCTCATGGGGACCCTGAAATTGGATTTTGGGCTTCCTCTATCATTCATAGCATTCTGAAATATGTGTTTGTAGAATGTAGACAGTGGTACCCTTCCTTTCTCTAGATTTGTATCTTATTTTTCAAAATTCTTGGATCACACATCATGGTTTGTTACCTCTGTATGTACTTAGCTAACTTCTCAATTAAATGGTTTCTTGATTGAGACAAACCTTTAGGATCCCAGATACTATTTTTTCCTGATAGCCGGGCACCATCTGATTGCTACAAGACATTTTGCTATGGCAACCACCCATTTCTTCAGTCACCTCCTGGGGAAAACAACCCCAGCAAGCCATGCCAAAGAACCAGTTGTTCTTATATTAAGGCTACAATCAAAGCACGAGCACAAAATTCATTCATATATGGTTTCTAAATGTCCCTGGTTCACTTTTGGACAAACATATATAATTTCTTGTATACATTATAGATGATTCCATGGGACTTAAGGTAATTCTGTGGATGGTAGCATTATGTTAGTCAACAGTAAAATACAATTGTGCAAGGATTTTATAGATGTGTATCCACCACTTGTCTTTCAATTTGCCATACTGTGCTAGTGTGTTGCTTTGATGTTGGGAACTACATCACTAGTATTTCAGATAACAGCAGGATCACTCAAAGGAAACAGATTTCACCAGAGTTTCCAGACTAAGAACAGACAACAAGGAAATTGGATGCACACTTCAGAGGAAGTAGCCACTAAAAACCTTATATATAACTTGTAAACATTCTCAGAAGCCTAATGAAATAGAAGCATAACCTTGTCTTTGACAGTGCAGAAGGTCGGGCTCCTGGGTCAGAAGGCACTCAAAATGTACCTGAGGAGCAGCTGCTTTCTTTTGGGAATGGAGTCTTTGTGATCTTAATTTGCTGATTGGGCATGAATCAAGGTAAGGTAAGAAACAGCTTCAAAAATCTTCTAATGGATGTGTGAAGTATGAATCTAAGAAAATTGAAAATGGTCAAAAATGAAATGGCATGCATAGAGATCCATATCCTAGGCTTTAGTGACCTGAAATGGACTGGTATCAATCACGATGAATGAGCAAATCATATGATTCACTATGCTGAAAACAGCACAATCAATAGGAATGGCATTGCTTTCATTGTTAAAAAAGAAATTTTAAAACTACTGTGAGGTAAAATGCTGTTCGTGATAGGTTGAGATCTGTTGGCGTTCAAGGAAATCCAATCGATGCAACTATTATTCAAATATGTGCAGCAACCACAGAAATTAGTGATAAAGACATTGAATCAAGATGGTTATGGGATGCAAAAACTGCAAACAAAGACAAAGAAAGGGTAGTTAGAAACTATGGTCTTTGTGGTAGAAGTGAAGCTGGAGTTAGAGTGATAGAATTTTGCAAGACTAATTAATGGCTTATTCATAGCAAAGACATTTTTTTCAACAACACAAAAGGTGGTTCTAGGCTTCGCGAGATAAAATACACAGAAATCAAATTGACTACATCTGTGGGAAGAGATGATTGAGAGGCTCAGTATCAGCAACTGTGTTAGTCTGGGTGGACTAAAAAACAAATTAATAAATATGTGTATGTATATGAGAGGTTTATATACAAGAGGAATGGGACATTGAGAAAGCAACCCAACCCAATCCAACCCAAGCTCACAAGTCTGATATTAGCCCGATACCAGTCTGTATAGTCTTCTTTAGATTCATGAGGCACATGCCTCATGATGCCAGGGCAGTCACAGGTCACTGGGTGCAGAGTCTTGTGTATCCAAAGTGGTAGAAGCATCTCAGCACTGACAGGGGCCTCTATACAGCTTTTCCAGCTTCAGAGGTTTGGTTCTATCAGGGTAAGACCATGTGGCTTCTCCGACTCCTTCAGGTTCCAGGACTCAGGATCTATCAGCATACTGCCATGTTGTCATGTCAGTAGAGTTTCTTCAAGAGACTGAGCCAAGTCTTTCACACCCATGGAGGAAATATAATGAGATTTCCCAGAATTTTCAGGAGAAACCTATGCCAAACACAGAGATCTCATTGGTTATCTCCAGAATGACAGGCTAGACTCCACCCCTACACTCCCAATCATAAAATTGTCATGAGTACCTGACTGCCACAGCAGTTAAAACTAGGCCAAGAGCTGACTTTGGGGCAGGCCATCAATTGCTCATATGTAAGTTCAGGTTGAAGCTGAAGAAAATTAAAGTAAGCCCATGAGAGCCAAAAGATGACATTGAGTTTATCTTACCTGAATTTCAAGAACATCTCAAAAACATATTTGCTGCATTGAACACTAGTGACAGAAGGCCTAATGAGCTGTGGGAGAACATCAAGAACATCATTCATGAATAAAGTCGAAGGTTGTTTAAAAGATAGCAAAGAATGGGTCATCTAGCTCAGAAGCAACAAAGCCACATGGAAGAAGCACACCATCCTGTGTGACCATGAGGTGTCGAAGGGATCCGGTGTCAGGTATCAAAGAACTAAAAATAGTATTATAAATGAGGGGGAGCACTGAGTGGAGACCCAAAGCCCATCAATAGGTGAAGAGACATCCCCTCACAGAGGGGTTGCAGGGGGCAGAGGATCCAGTCAGTGTACAGTGTGGCAACAATGATATATTCAGCTTTCCTCTGGTTCTCAAATGCTTCCTCCCACCCACTATCATGATCCCAATTCTGCCTTGCAAGTCCAGCTAGACCAGGGGATGTACAGTGGAGTTGGAAATGGGAATTTCAGGATAGATGATCCCTTCAGGACCCATGGTGGGAGTGGTGATACCATAAGGGTGGAGAGAGGGTGGAGTGGAAGGGGGGAATGGACTATAGGGATCTACATATGACCTCTCCAGAATACGGACAGCAGGGAAGTGGGTGAGGGGACACATCGGACAGAGTATGATATGAAAAAGTAATAACAATTTATAAATAATTGAGGGTTCATGGAAGAGGGAGAGTGGGGAGGGAGGAGAAATATGGGGAGCTGATACTGGGGGCCTAAGTGGAGGGAGGATGTTTCGGGGTTGATGATGGGAACAGGTGTGCAAATGCGGTATGTATTGATTGTGATGAGAGTTGTATGAGCCCCCAATAAAATGACTTATCATTAAAAAAAGACAGGGAAGAAAGAAAAGATCAAAGTGGAAGTCAGAAGAGACACTGAAACATATTCTTAATCTTAGCGTAGCAAAAGCACATGAAAGAAAGGATGAAATCATTTTGGACATGTTGTCAGAAAGCTATTTTGTTTGGTAAAGTAGAGAGGTGGCAAACGAGAGGAAGGCCCTCAAGGAGATGGATGGGAACAGTGACTGCAGCAATGGGCTCAGGCATAGGCACCATTGTGAGGATGGGACAGGACTGTTGGACATGAAGTTGCTACACTCAGAACCAACTCCACGGCACTTAACACTGACATCTTAACTAGTCTCTAAGAATAATAACGAGTACTTTTATGATATGTGACTCTTGCCTAAAAAAATATTGGTCACCATTTGAGATTGCTAGAGCATCATATCATTACTCTGAAAATATACAAATAAGGGAGCAGAATCAAGCTGCTATTCCTGGTGAGCTGTAGTTCAGGCTAACCAAAGAGTTGCTACTGGAGAGTTGCCAGACAATTGAAGCTAATAAATACAGAACATACGATGTAATTATAGAAGCATCATTGTAACCTCTAATTGATAGTGGATATAAGTAGTCATAATCCATGAATATTAAAACCAATTACATGGAAATTCATAGATACCTTTATAATGGATGATCAGGCTGACTTCACTTGAATAAACCCATAGATGAATCATGACATAGGTGAAAGTTGGGCAACTGGATATTATATGATATACTAGGAAGTACACAACACTACTTTAAAATATTCTTACAGAAATATAATGCAAAACCAAAGTAAAAAGAGAGATCTTGAATTGAATTAAGCCTCTTGCTCTGACACCCATTTCTAGAAAATACAGAGACAGAGGAATATGTTAAATCACACACCAAGAAATAAATATCTCCAACTCCAGGACACTGAAAATGTTATAGCATGAATCATCTAATCTCTAATAAGTAAACGACATCCTCCCCTTTCGCAGAAAAGTAGGGAGACTACTGTCAGTTAAAAGAAATTTAGCTCAATGTTATGTGTGGATTTAAAGCAAAACCACAGTGAAGTGGCACTTCATACTCATTTAATTGTTGTGTAAAATTTTACTTGCATGTGATATATTCCCACGTTCTCTTGGATCATCTTTCTTTGGAATGGGTCCAAATACGAATCTCTGTTAGTCAATTAGCCAAGTAGCTCTCTCTCAAATTTCCTGGCGCACACAAGTAGGCACTCCCACTGCTTCATCGGCTTGTGGAAATACTTCAATTGGCATTCCATCAATTCCTGGAGCCATGTTCTTGGCTGTTGCCTTCAGTGCAGCATGGACTTTAGTACCATTTGCTCCTGATCTCATGTTACCTCTTGAAATGGTTGGCTGTCAATTCAAGGTGACTCATGGCAATTCTATAGGAGAAAGTAGAACAACTCCTCCATAAGTCTTTCTAGACTGTGGGCCTTTTTAAAATAAGTCATTTTATTGGTGGCTCTTACTGCTCTTATAACAGTCCAGACATCCATTGGATCAAGCACATTTGTACATATATTGCCATCATAATTTTCTAAACATTTTATTTCTAGTCGAGTACTTGATATCAGCCCGTCTTTTCCCCCATCCTCCCCCCTCCTCCCAAACTCATAACTCCTTGGTATTTATAAGATATTTTAATTTTTATATTTTAAAAATCTCTGTTGTCTCCCTTCACCCATGTTTCTGTTGTTCGTTCCCCTAGGCAAGTGAAGAGGAGGTTGTATATTGGTCATTGTGATTGGTTCCCCCATCCTCTAATTTCTCTCCCCACCTTTCCCCTACTCTTGTGGTATTGCTACTCTCGTTATTGGTCCTGAGGGGCTTATCTGTTCTGGCGTCTGGGTGTCGAGAGTGTTTATCTATACCAGTGTACATTCTCTGGCCTAGCCTGATTTGTAAGGTAGAACTAATGGGTGAGGGGAGAAAGCATTAAAGAACTAGAGTAATGTGTGTTCTGTTAGTGCTAGACTGAACCTTGGCTGACTAGTCCCTTCCTTGTGACTCTTCTGTGATTGGATGTCCAATTGTCTGCAGATGGACTTTTGTTTCCATTCCCAACCCCGTCATTCACATGAAAATGGTTATTTGTTTTGGGTCTTCTGATGCCTGATATGTGGTTCCATTGACACCTTGTGATCACACTGGTTGATGTCCTTCTTCCATGTAGGCTTCGTTGTCTTTCTTCAAGATGGCTGCTTATTTATCTTCAAGCCTTTAAGATGCCAGATGCCATATCTTTTTTGGGGGGGCGGGGGCATCACTGCCCTCTGGTGGGAGTGGGAGGCCCAGCCTTGCTCCTGGAGAGCTGCTGCTGGATTTGAACCGCCAAGCCAGTGGGCCATAATCCCACACTCAACCACTATGCCACCGGGGCTCAGCCCCCCAGATGCTATATCTTATTAAGAGTTGGGCACCATCAACTTTCTTCACCACATTTTCTTATGCACCCATTTTCAAGACTGCGTATCTTTACAGGAGCAGACAGCCTCATCTTTATCCCATGGAGCAGGTGGTTGGTTTGAGCACCCCATCTTTTGGTTAGCAGTCCAGTACTCAACCCACTGAACCACTGAGCTCCTTTGCTCATACTAATGAGTAGCTAAAGTATGCATCTGGTGTCGACTTAGCTACAAATACTTAAAGACACAGTTAAGAATTGGTCTTGGTAGTACCTCAAGACTGCTTGTACTATAGATATTATAGATTTGAGGGAAAGAGTAAATAATCATTAATATGATATTAGAGAGTCTGGGACTCAGAACATGGAAGATAGAACAAATGGTTGAGTGCGGGACAGCAGCCCGCGGGCTTGTCAGTTCAAATCCAGCGTTCGCTTTCAGGAGCAGCGCTGAGTAGCTCCCACGATCACCAGAGGTCAGTGATGCCTCCCCAAAAGAAATAAATAAAAAATATTTGCGAAAAGAGGGATTCTCTTCATTTAAATAGTAGAAAAGTTGAGTAGAACTATATGGTAGGTTTGCAGATTTGGAGTCAGGAAGTTCCAGAAATATCTGTGTGAGGTTTTCAATTTCATGTGAGTTAGAAAGTGAATTCATTTGCTGGGAGTATGTGGAGGAGTGGCTATAGGATAAAGGGGTATGAAGAGAATAAAGGCTTGAAATAATTTCTGAGAATAGGAGAGAACATTGACTAGAACTGTGGTTCTCATATTTAAATGTACATCAGAATCAGGACTTCAAATCAGTTCATTTTCATTTGACCCACTTCAGGCACTTCACAGTGCCACTCAGAAGTATTAAATCAGAATCTACTTTTATTTTGGCAAAGGCCTTGTATTCGTTTACTTTTGTCATTCATCCAGCCTCTATACAGAGACGTAAATAAAGCTGCCTTTCGGCACATGCTTCTATTTTTTTTTTCCGAAACTTACGTTTTTTTTTTTCAAGTCATTTAATTGGGGGCTCTTACATCTCGTATAACATTTCATATATCAATTGTATTAGACATATTTGTATATATTTTGCTAGGCTCTACATATGACCTCTCTGGGGTACAGACGATGGGGAAATGGGTGAAGGGACACATCAGATAATGTATAATGACAAAATAATGGCTATGTATAAATTGTTGAGTTCATTGGGGGGGGAGCGGAGGGAGGGGAAATACGGGGAGCCGGTACCTGAGGCCTAGGTAGAAGGAGGATTTTTCGGGGATGATGATGGCGACAACTGTGCAAATGTGGTCTGCATACAATTGACATATCTATTGATCGTGATAGGTGTATGAGCCCCCAATAAAATGATTTTTTTAAAAGCTTATAGTGTGGACTCAAACAGAATCTACTTTTTAAAAAAAAACCATGCCGTTCTTATGCATACACCTGGTGATCTATAAGAATTAGTTGGGGATATTTTGTCATTGTTGGTAGGTTTCTTGATTCTCTTATGTGGATAGGCAAATCTATAAAAACAACTAGAATAAGGGTTCCTAGGGGATGCAGCAAGGAGTTCAGGAGAGTATGTTGGAGTTGATATCAAGGAGGCCAAGAAGGAAGAAAAATGAAAAAAACCGATTGCGTTAGTGACTGCACAATACTGCTTGATATGATTGAACCGTGGGATATTATGATGTCTGGAATAGCTGCTTTGTGTGTGTATGTGTGTGTGTGTGTGGGGGGGATCATTCAAAAATAAGTAGCTGTGAATCTTGTTAACCTTCGTAGGCTTTGATTTAATATATCTGGAGTGGAAATAGGGAACCCTAGTGGCCCTGTCAGGTAAGTATTGCACTGCTGATTGCGAGGTTGCCAGTCCAAACCCAATAGCTGCTCCAATGGAGTAAGATGAGGTTATGTGCTTCTCTAAAGATGCACAATCCCAGAATTTCGATAGGGTCACTTTGAATAAGAATCCCCTCAATGGCAATGGGTTGGCATTTTTGTTTTTGTTTTGATTCCTTTTTTCGGTTGGGGGTAGGACTATTGATGCTCACCAGGAGTTGACCGAGAAGAGTTGTTCTCAACCTCCTCATGCAGCGACTCTTTAATAGAGTTCCTCGAGTTGTGTTGATGCCCCAACCATGAAATTATTTTCGTTTCTACTTCATCACTGTCATTCTGCTACGATTATGAATGGGGCGACCCCTGTGAAAGGGTCGTTCGACTCCCAAACGGGTTGCGACACCCAGATTGAGAACCACTGGCCTCGAGTGAACTGGTTCAAAGTGCTCAGTTCCCTCAGGAGTTCTGATTTAGTAGGTTGAATATTCTACACTTCTAGCCAGTCCCCAGGTAATGTGGATGCTGAGGTTCTAGAGCCAACACTTGGAGGGCTACTGGGCTTGCCAAGTAACACCAAAGGTGGAAAACATAAATAATGATGGGGAGAGCAGAACATGGCATTGTAAGAGTAGCGAAGGTTTGCAATCATAAAGAACGAGAGAAAAAGCTGACTGGAGGATTCATAGTAAGATTGTTGTGATAAAGAGAATGTTAAATGTTAAGTCTTGACTGAAGCATCGAGATACAATAGATATTTAAGTGATTGGTGAGACAAGGCACATTGTATGAATTTCAAAGGGAAGCACCAATACCTGCTTTAAACTCATAAACCTTTCATCCACAGTAACATGCGAAAGGATCTAGTTGTTGGAGATTAGGGAAGCATGTGTGAGGAAGGTTTCTTTCTCTTTTTTATTCATGTCTTTCTCATACAACTCTTATCACAATCCATACATCCATCCATTGTGTCGATCACATTTGTACATATATTGCCATCGATATTTTCAAAACTTTACCCTTCTACTTGATCCTTTGGTGTGAATTCCTCATTTCTCCCCTCCCTTCCCCACCCCCTCCTTCATAAACCCTTGATAATTTATAATTTTTTTCATGTCTTGCACTATCCGATGTCTCCCTTTACCCTCTTGTCTGGGAGGGGGTTATAGATAGATCCTTGTGATCAGTTCCCCTTATCTCCCTGCACCTTCCCCTTCCCCTCCTGGTATGGCTACTCTCAGTATTCATCTTGAGGAGTTTATCTGTCCTATATGCCCTGTGTTCCAGCTCTTATCTGTACCCATGTACATGCTTTGGACTAGCCGGATTTGTAAGGTAGAATTAGGGCCATGTGGGGGTAAGAGGGGGACATTAAAGAACCAGAGGAAAGCTGAGTGTTTTTTTTGGGGGGTGCACCAGAAAGCTGTTTTTAAGAAGGTTGTATTCTGAGTGCCCAACCCCACAAAGAGGAAGGGTGGAGTATGTTTTTCCATCTAAATCAAGAGAAGAAAAGTAATTTGAAAGGACTGCTTAGAAGGTTTGATTTGTGTATACAACATTTACAGAAACAGGCGAAACAATGTCTGATTCTTGCTGGGAAGAATCTTCCACTGTTGTGTTGGGATGTGCCAGAAGCTGTGCATACACTTCATGCAACAGATAAGGACACACACACAATTCACCCACTGATTGGTTGCCCTCTGCCATGTTGGACTTCAGAAGAAATCCCTTAAGCATCCATGGAAGAGTCGACTTTAAACACCTGCCAAGCCCAGGGAGTGAAAACCCACTTTACAACAGTATCAGTCAAGAAAGAATTGTCCTGTTGCCATCCCATATTCTCTTTGCTTTGCCTTTGAGCTGAGTTTTCTGGATATCACAAATAACAAAAAAATTAAATATGATGGATCAAACAGGACAAAATTACAAAAACTTGTTAAACTTAGCCAAACACCTTGAGGAAACTGGGACTCATGATCATATTCTAAGGCATAATTCCCCAAACTTGATAGGTGTACTGTTCCCTTTACAGAAAATAAAAAATCTGCTCAACACCCTCCTGGTGATTAAATCAGCATAAAGTATAGGTATCTGCTTTTTGTGATATTTTGTTATATTTTCATTTTTAAAGTATACAAAATCTCACTAGCAATATTACTTAAAAAAGAGAATACTATAAAATAGTGATTGTTCGAATAAAAACACATACTCATGAAGAAAAAGTTTGGCACAAAATCTGATATGATTACACCAAAGTGTTTCTTTCGACTCATGATCTGGAACACCTTCCTATTTTATTATTTGAAGCAAGGGAACAAATACAGAGAATTTTCCCTAAGCGACAAGCCATCTCCACCCCCAAGTGATTCAATAGAGAACTGAATTCTGATACAATCTAAGTAGATTCAATTTCCATTTTTCTTTTTGCAGGTTGCTATTGTAATCGGCCACCCGTTGGCTCTCATTTCATGGCACCCTTATATGTAATGGAATGAAATGGTGTCTGGCCCTCTGCCATCTTTGTCACAGTTGGTGTGTGTGAGCTCATGATTATGACTGTTGGGTCAGTCTATCCACCTTCCTCATGGCTGCCCTCGATTTTGCTGACTGGGGATTTTACTCAACCTGGCGTCCCTTTCTAACAGCTGGTTTTTCCTGGAACCATGTCCAAAGTATGCAAGATAAGCCCTACCATTTTGACTTCCAAGGTGCATTCTACTTCTTTTTTTATGACGAATGTGTGCATTCTTTCAGAAGGATACATTCAGTATTTGATATTCTTCACCAAGACCACAATTCCAATTCTTCATTTGTTTTCCCTTTTTATTGCTCAGCTCCTGTGTGCATAGCAGGTGACTGGAAGCATGATGCCTTGGGTTAGGCAAAGGTTAGATTGCATATGACACTGTAATGAGGTTTTATGGAGCAGATTTTTTCAAAGTAGTACACTTGTTTAATTGCTTTTGCATTTGGCCCATCCAGGGGGCAGGATTGCCCATTTTGGGATATCCTGGGCTAGGGAAACACCAAATGCAATTGGCTTAACACAGTCCACCTTGTCTAAGTTTCTACATCCTACTTTGGTGAGCAGTAATTGGGGCCTTATAAATTTGTGAGCTGTCAGAGAAGGTGCAACTTTGGGTCTCTCTCCATGCAATGAAGAATGAAGAAAATCAAAGACATATCAATGTGCACATTAATCTCCTTGATCCTAAGACTATAAGAACTAGAAGGTGAATGGATTCAGGCGGGGGAGGGAGACTAGAATTGGTTGTGATGGTGTATATACAATTCTTTTAAAAAGCAACTTAATTATGGAAGTGTATGATATGTGAATTTTATAGCAAATCTGTTTTTTACAATGATACCTGGCTACTACTACTAACTGCTTTGAAAAGGACTACATTAGAATATCCTCTTGGGCGAAAAATATGGAACAAAACTCACAATCATAAAACAGACGTGGCTCACTGGTAGGACAGAGCCTGGTAGAAGCTCTGAAACTATGACTCTTAGTCACCTTTCATGTCTGAAAAACAACACACCCCTTTTCATTTTTTGACTCAATTTTCAGACAAACAATAGACAAGTATACAAGGAGAATGATAATACTAGTAAAGTATGCACATCTTAAACTCATCAACCATTGGAGAACAAGGGGACAGCATTGACCCAAGGTCAGAAGGATTAGGAAAGGAGGAGGAGTGGAAGTCAGGAAACACTGGGAGAAGGTATGATGAGGGGATTACAATGAGCAATATGAAGCAAAATATATATGAATTGTTCAAGTTAAAACAGAAGATCTGCTCATTAAATCTTCACCCATTTCAAAATAGAAAGTAAAATACAAAAATAAGGGATATCCAGTTAAATTTGAACTTAAAATGATGAGCTTGTTTTTAGTGTAAATCCATTCTGTGTCATATTTGGGACAGTCTATATGAAAAAAAATATGTTCACTGAGGATTTCAAATTTAACTATATAGCCTATATTTTTTTCTGGCAAACAGAATCAGAAGGTATCGTTAGAAAAATTGGGAAGGACTGAAGGTCAAGGTAGAGACAATGAGCATGGCTCATTTACCAACTGTAGATACTTCACTTATAGCTATGACTCTGACTTAGTTGAAAGCTTTCATTATTACATGTGACAACAATTCTAAGTAATCAACTAAACCTTGCTTTGTTCCCTAAAGAGTTAGGGCTATGGCCATGAAGGTGATTTATGATTTTATACCCTGAGTTCTATTAGCTAAACTTACTGGTTGCATTTATATATGTACATTAATTAAGTCTGGAGTCTTATCACACAATTAACAGTACTTATTTCTGGCACCACGGTGAATTTTTACTTTCCATTCTTTTCCATTTATTTAGTTTGAAATGTTATAGGCATGAATTACTTTGTAATCAAAATCCATAAAGATATTTTAAAACCATTTTCCACTTAATATTTGGTGACTTTTTCCATGTTAATATCAGCAATTCCAAAACCAAACCATCCTCACTGACATTAAGTCAGATTCTAACTCATAGCAATTTTACAGGACAGAGTAGAACTGCCCCTGTGAGTTTCCAAGGCTATAGGGATAGAGCCTCATCTTACTGTTATATTGAATCATAGTCTATGTTTCAACAAGATCCCCAGGTGATATTTATACATATGCAGTTGATTCTTATATATGCATATATTCTGTTAAAATATCTCTGAATTGGTATATCTGGGGTGTAAATGCAAATTCTAAGCAAGGACTTGAACCAGAATCAACTGATTCAAAACCCTGGTTAATCTGCTTCTTTAAAGTAGTTTGTATAACTCTATAGTATCTCATTTTCTAACTACAGTACAATTTAGTCAATTCCCTGGTTTAGGTTATCTTCAGTATTTTCATACAAATAATACTGCAGTAAAATCCTTTCAGTTTAATATTTATGCACATCTTTAGTTATTTCCTTTGAATTCATTTCTATAAATGGAATAGCTAGCTGAGTCAGAGCTAATGCTTGCTGTTAAGCCTAGCAAAATTTCCCTCAGAAAACCTGTCCACAGATCTTTCTATATCAAGTCCACTAAAATAATTTGACATGTAGTCTCATTGTTTTTATTGTAAATTGAATTATAAGTAGTGCAACTGTGTCTCCCCAAGTTTATGGGTATTTATATTTTCAAACAGATGGACATTTAAATGATGAACGCAAGCATGGTTTTATTTTAGATTATGTTGACTGTGGGTTTCTTGGAGTGTAGCAGTTATGCATTTGGCTGTGATTCACAACAGCAGCCAATGGAAGAAAGATTTGCTTTCTACTCCAATAAATAGTTTCAGACTCAGAAATCCATGGGAGTTGCCAGGAATAAATAATGCCTCGATTGTAGTGAATGTGTTTTGAGTTTTCACACTGACATTTGTCAATTCTGGCACCCCAACACACACATTCTGTGTACAAAGTCAATCAAAGCTGCCTTATTGAATGAAGATATGAATTAGTGAGTGACTTTAACTGTCTGGTCCAGCGACCAGATATTTCATGTTAATTTGCTTTTGACAAGTAAAAACTTTATTACTCTTAACAGAATTTACTGAATACTTATGATGTGCCTGGTAGTCCAGTATTTTTAGTTGTCCACCTTAAAAACAATAATGAGCATTGGAAATAATGTCAAACAATAAGATAAAAATGTAGAATTATGACTATCTAGCATTTTCAGAGGAACAAGTCTTTCTGGATTGGCAAATTGCCTAGGTACCTTGGGACTTTACACAAAACCTACTATGTCAAATAGCTGTTAACAGATTCCTACAAGGTGCTACTCTAGTTTAAGAGAAAACAATTCATGGAGACACTCATATGTATATAAGGGAGAGGTTTATATACAAGAGCAGCTGTACATTAAGAAAACATCCCAACCCAGTCCAGTCCAAGGTCATAAGTCCAATATTAGCCCATATGTCCGATACCAATCTACAAAGTCCTCTTCCAACTCACAAATCACATGCAATGATACCAAACGCAGAATGATCACAAGCCAGTGGGTAGAAAGTCTTTGAATCTAGTCATTGTAAGTGTCTCAGCTCTGATGGGGTCTCCATGTGGCTACTCCACTTCCCAGGCTGCATCAGGGTAGGCCCATGTGGCTTCTCCTTAGGGGTGTCACGCACTAAGTCAGCCTTGTCAGAAGAGAGTCTCTAAGAAGGAAGTACCAGATTTCCCAGAATTCTTAGGAGAAGACAGTGCCCACACAGAGGTTTCATTGGCTATTTCCAGATTGGCAGGCTAGACTCCACCCCTGTACTCTTAATCCACAAATTGACAGCAGATTAGGTGACTGCTGCAGAGGGTGAGGGCGCTTCAAGATTTCCTGGAAAAATTTCATTATCTCGCAATTTTCCACAAACTTTGTGAAACTTCCTTCTGTCTCTGCATCATAAATATTCTACCCTATTGCCATAGACATGGATGGTTTGCCGGGATTGTTCATCCTATCTTGTATGTGGTAAGTGTTCCCCATGCTATAGACAAGAAAACTGAATTGCTTTCGCTGTGTTAAGCAAAGTTTGACTGTCACTGCTTCTCAGCACTGCCCTGAGCTGCCATTGCCATTGCTGCTTCTGGCACCATCATCATGACCCCTCCATCACTACCTCTAACCCTTACTGTTCCTGCTGTCAATGAGTCATCCCGTATTTCCTGGCTCTTTTATCTCCTGTGACTTCTCCAATACTTCTTGACTTTCAAGTATACATATTGACTTTCCATAGATATTGCCAACCACTAAGAATGGGGCATTCTTTTTGGCTGACACCCTAAGCATGCACTGGATACTTAAATTTTCAGAGGGGTCTATTTTGGCTGTATTGTTTGATGCAGGTGCCCATGGGTTGCTTTTTCATGATCAAAGTTGCTTTTTCATCCCCTTCCAGATCAATCTGTCTGGAAGTCCCAGAAGGTATATCATAATAGTTTTATAGTCTTGCTGGCATCACATGAATGTAAAGTTCCAGATAAGACAATCTTCATCATTTGCTCTGGCTGTGTCAATGACTCTTTGAGTATGGTTTGATTGATTTACTAGCCACTGGCCGGATCTTCTGGGAGAAAGTCATTTTTAATATCACCTAATTCATACTTCTAGACATTTTCTTATTGAAGTATCTCAACCCGTCAGTCCCATTGAAGGATGAGCGCTTCTCTTCAGCCTCCGGCCTGATCTGGTAGTTGTAAGATTTCAGGGAAATAGTAAATTTTAAACATTCTCCACCACAATATGTGAAGCTCTCTTTCTTAGGCTGATGGGGTTCCTGCATTTTCTGACCAGTAAAGGAGCCTTCAAAGAGCCACGGGGGTACAGTCGTTAAGTGTTTGGCAGCTTAGAAAAAGCCAGTGGTTCAAACCCACCATTGGCTTCATGGGAGAAAGATGTGACAGTCCGCCTCAGTACAAGTGACAGCCTTGGAAGCCCTATGGGACCATTTTAATCTGCCCTATAGGATTTCCAGGATGAAAGAGAAGAACCAGAACAATATTTTATATAGACTGAGACACAAACGAGAAGCCAAATAGTTTGAATTGTTAGGAAAAAATCTCTGATTTGGGGGTTTGGGTGCCTTTGATTTAGGAATTTGGGCAAAAAAAATTCTAGCATAGTAAATTCTCAATGAAGTGTCGGATTTGTGCTGCCTTTAATAGCCCTTTGGTGTTGTTGAAGCACCTCTTTCTTCTGACAATGTACTCAGTTCAAGGGTGGGGGTGGGGCAGGAGCAGTTCAGGGAATGCTGTAGCAGCTGCTGTGGGAAAATCCTCAAGTCTGAAGAGTGGAGAAGCCAGAGGGAGGAGAGGAGGGAGGCAGGGGTCTGCAGGCACAGGCGCAGAGAAGTGGTCTCAAAGATGAGGGGAAGGGCTTTCTGACAACAACCACAACCACCAGCAACCCAGACAGCACAGTCTTTTCTCAGAGTGTATTCCACCTGCCTGTGACATTAGGTGCCATACATCTGGCTTGCTGGTATTTCATTGAAATGGCTGCCTGTGTGCAATTCAGAAAGGAAAATAATGAAGTAGGTTTTGCCTCTTCCCTTTTACAGTAGCCCCTAAAAGAGCCTACATTTGAGAAGGGCCAATGTCTGTTTGTGAATAGGAACCTCGGAGGGGAGATACAGCACCTAAGACCAAAGACCTTAATTTTGTCTCAAATTTTGGCTTTACTGTTTCTATAGAGACCAAAGGGAAGCTTTGGCTCCCCCACTCAGCTATTAAAGTTTAGTGCATTGAAAACTGTCTTCATGCTGTGATACCCTTTCAGGGAGGAGAATAGGGTCTGAACTAATCCATGAAAGTTGTCATGCTATGAACTAGTAGTCAAGCTTTTCCCTTTCAATTGAATCTAAAACTATACTGTACTTCACACTTGATTGGTCCTTCAGATGGAAGGATTCAATATCCCTGTTGGAAATCAGCTCGTCTTCTTCACAGAGTGTCGTTGAACGTGGAAAGAACTTATTTCTGAGGCATAATTACCAGCTGTAACCTATGAAAAGTCGTAAGGATATTTAATTTCCTCTCCTTAAATTTTGCTGAAACTCTTTAAAATACTAACTTGAGTTTTCCCCTCTGACAAAGGATGTTTACTAGACTGTACATCTATGCGTGGACTTGCTGTTTGTCAATAGATGTTGGGATTTATACACGCTCACCAGCCTTTCTTTCCTCGGGATGATAGACAGACATACAGCATAAATATATCGAGGACAAAAAATATCTTCTGAATGCAGCCGTCAGCGAGCCATTGAATGTCCTGTACCAAAGGTAATGGGTCACTTATTTACCATGAAGACTGGGACGAGAACTCAAGGAATCTATGTGGTGTTATGCCGATTGTCTGAGGAAAGGACGCTTTTCCTTTTCCACTCAAAGAGTTAGCTTTGTTTGTTTGCACATGTTTTAGATCAATAACTGGTAATAGTAAAGTCAGACAAAAGCTCTAATAACCATGAGCCATCTGCTGTGTGGATCGACATTTCCCAAGTTAAACACTGCTGTCCTGTGAATGAATACAGTATATGATTTTTTTTAATTGAAAAAAAATGCCTTGATCTGTGTACACCAAAAGGGGGCACCAGGGTATTAAAGAAGTTGCAGTGCTTTTGGAGGCTAAAAACGAAATTAAGTCAAGTTTGGAAAGGTTTTTCTTATAGATAATATATACATGATTTAAAAAACTTATGACTCCAAGAGGTATGTTGGATGATTTCACGTATTTGGGTAAGACTCTTTTGATATCTGGATATAATTTTCTGTTGCTATATATTGATTTCCTTGGTGTTTGATGGTGTAAATGAAAAAAAAAGAAACCACATACAAAGAATCCCAAATTTTAATTGTTAAAAGGTGAAATAAAGAGAGTTACACACACACACACAAAAAAAAAAAACAGATTGGATTGGGATTAGTACTCATAATATTTTTCATTGACACTTTGATTTTCTTTGGAAATCAAAGTTTATCTCTTCTTTGTCCTTGAATATTCTTGCTAAATATTACAGGATTGATTTTGTACATTTCTGTGTCTACAGGGGAAAATCCAGCATCCAGGATCAGTTTTTATTTTGATAAGGAAGCAAAGAGTGGGGGTATCCAGGCTATGACAAAAAGCAGCTCATTTAGAGATTGGCTGGCACAGTTTCTGAGATTCAGAAGGAATACAGAAGAATGGAAAACATTTTCTGAAAAGATTTTCAACTCGGACCTTTGGGTTCATGTTGTCATTTCTGTGATTCCAGTAAAGTGGGATTTAGTCAGAAACACACCAAGGAAACCATATTGTCAAGAGGGTTGATATACATACACACATACATACATACATACATACATACACATATATATATTCTGGCCTTTCTCTGCTTTAATGTCACTTATGAGGAGTAAAAATCTGGCTCCATTTCTAATTTTGTTAGTGATCGAGTGCTATTTATGTTGTTTTTCCTTATGTCCTTTTCTTTCCCCTAGGTAACCAAAGGTTTTTTTCTAGGTAACCAAATCTGAACTGGTTAGTTAGCCCGTAATTCCTCCTCTAAGTGGAACTTGGGGGCTGTGGGCTGCAGTTTTTTCTGTATGTCAGTATTCTTTCCAAAGATGGCTGCGAGAGAAACAAGATGGGTTGTCTTTTCATGGAATGCATTCCCCTCCCCCTTTTTTATTTTTAGACATCTGGTCACAGCTTCTTTCAAAAGATAAAATGATAAATTTAGTTGAAAACATGTTTTATAGTTTAATTTTTACCCAGCCTCAGGTCTTGCCCATTATTTTATGCTTTGCGATGATTTATGGAATCATATAGTATGCAATGCAAGGCGATTTGCATGCTGCTATTACATCCCTGTAACTTTTATGAAATATGTCACTAATTAGTATATTGTTTAACTAGGAGAATTAGATTAAAAAAATTAACGTCTTTCAGGTTTATTTGAAACATATGGACTTTATTCAGCTGAAATAATTATTCAGGTACAATAAATTGTTATGTAGGGCTGCAAGAAAGCTGTAACTTTCTTTTAAAATATGGTGATGCCAATATTTTTAAGGCTTTGTAATTTATTTGGAATAAAAATAACATTATTGAATTTCTTATGTTTTTATTATCAACAATGTAGTGATTAGCATGTACTGAAGTGCTGGAGGCGGGAGGAAAGTCATGGTGGTTTTTTTGTTTGTTGGGCTCTGTCCCAACATGTATTGTAAAGGATGCCTGGCTAGTTTTTGAAACATTTTAAATGAGGTTAAAAACACAACAAAATTTTAAAAGCTGTTGCATCTAACTGAATAGTTTTAGCAATTCTCTTTAATTTAATATTTGTTAATAATAATTATGCTGAGAAAATAATAATTACGCTGTTATTACTTTGAGGAATTAATAGACCTTAGTATCACTGGAAAAAGAAGAATTCGAAGGCACTGTAAAATTTTTACATACTAAATATTTTTAACATTTTAAAACAATTTTATTGACATATAATTCACATATTGTTCTATTCAGTAATTTAAACATATTAAAGAGTTTTACAGTCATCCATATCAAAGATTTCATAGATATATGCATATTTATCTTTATACAGATATTTTATTTCTCTGAATTTTCTTAAAGTCCTGCCACTTGAGCAGAATGTCAGTAGGAATGATTATATTGAGTGTTGTACATTTTGGGAAAAGCAGAAAGCCAGACTAGCCAATGTCTGAAAAGGCGCTTATTCGTGTTGCTGATAACCAGTGCTGTCTTGGGACCTCAAGCTATTGCTTTCAGCCGTCTTCCCTTGAGTTAGCATATTGCTCCATTTGGAAGAGACATTCATCCCATGGCAATTGTCTCAGGTCACAACAGACAGAATGATTCAGCTGGTCATTTTCAGAAGGATTCTTTTCACTTCTTTGACCTGGCATTTATTAAAGACAACATTGTCTGTCAGTAGGTCATAAATAATTTTTCTGGTTTGCTATTTTTTTTAAAAGTGAATTTGCTAATTCTGAAATATTGGGCTATATGCTTACTGGTTTATTGTTCTAGTGTTTTCTTTTTCAATTGGGATTTGAGTGAAAGCTTACCTAGCAATTTGGTCGTCTGTGCCACAGTCCATAACACATTTGGATTTGCAAAATTGATTATAATTCCCACAATGCAGCCGTACTTTTCCCACCCCCTTCCTGTATTTATGATTTTCATTTATCCTTCTTTCTCCTGCCTTCCTGCCTTTGGAGATTTATTCCTGGGAAGACACTGCCTTTTTAAACTTGTCAGGTTTGGTTGTTCTGAGGAGTGTATATTCTTTGGCATTCCTGATCACCTTATAGGCCTACCACTATGCTGAAAAGTGAGCCAATGTGGGCTCCGTTCCAGGCTTGAAAGGTAATCAAGGCTCATAGCTTCAGGAGGCCATCAGTCTTTATCATACTAGGAAGCTTGGTCTCCTTTATTCTTTTGAATTTTGTCCCGCACTTTTCTCCTATCCCATCTGTGATGCCCTATTGTGATCCTACTCAGCTCTGTCCACAGGTGTAGCCAGGCACCATCTCATTCTGGTCTCAGGCTCACGGAGCCTGCAGTTCCCGTGTTGTTTTTGTCCTTTGGATTAATTACATTCATGCATCTTTGATTAGCTTCACACTTCCTTTCTCTGGGCAGGGAGAGTACAGAAGTTGCACCTTCCATCGCCACTCACAGATGTTAAGACCCCAGTTGCTATTCAGCGAAATCGAATGTAGAGCATTTTCTTTGTGGACCATGGTATGCCAACTGAACTCCATGTTTTTTGAGACTGGTGCTGAGCTGGCAGATTCACTGACTCATTCCCTCAAGGTGTTCAGTTAAGACAGCATTGTCATATCTCCCACAATGTGCTCACTCATAGATTGTTACCATTAATGTTATTGCAGGACTCTGGGTGTGATCATATTTGCCTTTCGACCCTTAACTCCTGTGTTCTTCCCTGTGTTTTGTGTGTGTGTGTGTGTGCTAACCTCTTGAATATTGTATATTGCCTTTCCCTTCACCCACGTGAATATGCATCTATCCACCTGCCTTCTCCTGTTGAACCATTAAATCATGTTTATTTCTGTGTGTAGACTTTTTCTTGACTTTTTACAGTGATTGTTTCACACGGTAGTTTTCATTTGGGGATTAACCAATTTCAGGCACATCTATGCTAGAGAGTGTTTTGCAGATTCATTATTGTTCTTGCATGTTGTTGAAGATTCCTTTGTAGGTATATATCGTAGATTATTTGTCCCTTGATCTGTTACAGGGACTTAGGTTGAAGTTGGTGCCCTTTTTCTGCTTCCGTGAATACTGCTACAAAGCACACTGAGATACATGGATCCCTTTAGGGCTGAGGAAACTTTTTCTTCTGCCAGGGGCTATGTGGATATTTACAACACCGTTTGAGGATCATACTTGTTGAACATATAATTAGCTCACCACTAATGTGATGGCTGGAATCGCATCTCTTTGATCAGGCTTATGGTGTTAGTTATTGATGATTTCTTGGGTACATAGATCAAGATGCAGTTGTGGCAACACAAGGGTATGTGGCATGTTTTGAAATTAGGGAAGGTGTGCATTTGGGATGTATGCTCTCACTACACTTATTCAAACTGTATACTAGGCAAGTCATCAGAGAAACCAGGTCATATGAAGAGCCCAGTATCAGGGTTGGAGGAACATTTATTAAGAACCTGTGATATGCAGATGACTTGGCCTTGCCTGCTGAAAGTGAAGCAGACATGAAGCATTTGATGATGAAGATCGAGTATTGCAGCCTTCAATATGAGTTACAATTCAATGTAACAAAAAACCTCAAAATAATCACAAATGGATCAATGGATAACATCATAATGAATGGTGAAAAAATGAGTTGTCAAGTGGTTTTGTCTTACTTGTCTCCACAACTAATGCACATGGAAGCAGCAGTCAAGAGGTCAAGCATTGTGTTGAACGGGGTACGTCTGCTGCAAAAGGCCTCTTTAAAGTAGTGAAAAGCACGGATGTTCCTTTGAGGAACAAAGTGCACTTGAAACAAGTCTTGGTATTTTCATTTGCCTCATGTGCACATGAAAGTTAGAAATGGACTAAGGAAGACAGAAGAAGAATGGATACATTTTCATTATGCTATTGAAAAAGAATGTTGAAAGTACTGTAGACTGACTGTGGCAGTCGCCTAATCTGCTGTCTATTTGAGGATTAAGAATGTAGGGTTGGAATCTAGCCTGTCAATCTGGAGATAGACTCTGTGTGGGCATGGCTTTCTCCTCTGATAATTCTGGAAAATCTGGCAACTCCTGGGAGACATTGCAGCTGACAAGACACATGGCAGCATCCTGAGAGACTGTGAGCCCTGGAAACTGGAGGAGTCATGGGGAGACTCCTGTCAGTGCTAAGAGGTTTCTACTACCACTGGATACATAAACCTTTGCATCCACTGGTCCATGATTGTCCTAGTGTCATTGCATGTGCTTCATGAGCCTCAAGAGGACTTATGGATTGGTGTCAGACATATGGGCTAATATCTGACTTATGACCTTGGACTGGACTAGGCTGAGATGTTTTCTTAATGTACTGTTGCTCTTGTATATAAAACTCTTTCTTATACACATATAAGAAGTTTTTATGAGTTTGTTTCTCTAGTCAACCCAGACTAACACACTGCCAAAAGAACAAATTTATTTCTCTTTGAAGAAGTACTTTCAGAATGCTCCTTAGAAGCAAAAATGGTAAGATTCTGTCCCATGTGTTTTAGGCATGTTTTCAGGAAGACCAAGTACTTGACCAAAAAAGGATCAAGCTTGGGAAAGTGGAGGGGCAACAGGGAGGAATACGCTCCACAAGATGGCTTGACATGCGCACTGTAACAATGGTCTTGTCCTAAGGACAATTGGGAGGATGGCACCAGACCAGGTGATGTTTTCTTCTGTTTGACATTGGGTTGCTATGAGTTGGAAATGATTCAACAGTACTTAACGTGGAAACAGTTTGTAGGTCATCCTTTTACTCTCTTAGTGAAAACTGTCATTGCAAGTAAGTGTCTAATATTTCAGTGGACCCTGTCTTCTGTTGCTCGTGTGCTTTCAATTATGTTTGATAATGAGTTTTTTCATGTAGTAGGACCCCTTCGTCCCCATTTTCTCATTGATGATCTTTTTGGTTTTATAGGCCGTTGATCCTCCTTGCAGTCGTTTATTTTTGTACGTGCTGAGAGAGATGGGTCATGTTTCTTTTTTCCACAAATGGATATCCAGTTTTGCCAGCACGATTTGTTAAAGAGATGACCTCATTTTCATTTAATGGGGTTTGGTCCTTAGTCTAAAATCTGTTATCCATAGATGGATGGATTTACTTAGGAGTTTTCAATTCTGTTCCCTTTGTCTATATGTCTGTCATTGTACCAAGACAAGACTGTTCTGTCTACCATAGCTATAGAATGGGTTTTAAGAGCAGGAAATGTGAGGTCTCTCTTTAGTAGTGCTTTGCTAATCTGGGATCTTGTTTCTTTCCAGATAAAGTTGATTCGTTTTTTCATGCCATTAAAGAATTATGATTAACTCTGCATTGGAATTGCTTAATATAGCTATTTCACTTTGGGCAGGATTGACATTTTGTTAATACTCAGGCCTCTTCTCCTTGCGCATGTTATATTTTTCCACTTATGTAGGGCTGTTTTGGTTTCTCGTAGTAGTGTTTTGTAGTCGTCTCTGCATAAGCATTCTGTACCTCTAGTGAGATTTCCTAAGCACTTCATTTTCAGGGTGGCTATTGTAAATTATATTTTTCCCTGGTTGTCTTCTCAGAGTTCTCTTTATTCATGTAAAGTAACTTTACTGATTTTTAAAATATCGATCTTTTACTCTTCAACGTTTTTAAGTCCTTCCCTTAGTTCCAGTGGTTTTCTTGTTGAAACTCTGTGATATTGAATGAATAGGATCACAGCATATGCAAATAGAGATTGTTTTACTTCTTTGACAGTTAGGATGCCTATCTTGCCCTATGACTCTGACTAGGAATTTCATTCAATACAACACTGAATAGGAGTGGAAATAAAGAATATTCTTGCCTGTTCCATTGTTAAGGGGAATGTTTTGGCTCCCGCCCTTGGGAAGAATGTTAGCTAGTGGTTTTATATATTAATTATGTTGAGGAATTTCATTTCCATTCCTATTTTTCTGAGCATTTTTTTCAAAACTGGGTTTTGGACGTCTTCTTGGGAATGAAACGTGGTCTGGAAAATCATTTCAGGGAACACCAAAGCCTATTAGCATATCTACTTTGTTGAATAGTGATTAATATCTTAAACACTTTCGAGTGACCATTAAGGTGCAAGTAGCTGGCTGACTGGTGTAGAGGTGGCTTCCACGGGAAGGGAGCACAGCAGCAGCACCTGGCTCCAGCCCCAGACACCGCGGACCATGAAGTGTTACTGGGGTGAGGGGCAACACTAGTGAGGAGGAGCTCAAGAAGGCCTATCACAGGGTGACCCTGAAATAGCACCCTAATAAGAATCTGGAAAATGCTGATAAAGCAGCTGAGCAGTTTAGATGAATTGCTCAAGTGACCCTTAGGGAAAGGCATAGTATGATACACACAGAGAGGCATTGCTGAAAGATGGGTTTAATGGCTAGTATCAAGAAGACAGCCTAGATTCCCTTTACAATTTCAATGTTATCTGTTACTCCAGCTATGTCAATGATACAACAGAATTTCTACACAGTATATTGTAATGGTATTGAAATGAGTCAAAGGAAGAACTAGAATCAGTGTTAGAATGGAATGTTGAGGTTTTTTCCACCCTCTGGAGACTCTCAGAGTGACTATGCCACGGTGGTCCATCCTCTGTACTCTATTGTCAGAGCTTTTGTATGCAGAAGAACTTGGCATCAGAGGAAGAACACGACACTCAACAAGCAACTAGGGGGAAAAAACCACAAAACAAAATTGGGACAAAGCAAGGAAAGCACATGAAGTCGTCTAAAAGCCGATAGCTTCCTTTTTGAAAAGAAACAAGTGCAGGCTCACCAGAAACTGGAGAAAGAACATAATGCAGAGAAGAGAAATGAAGTCAAAGGGATGAGGGGCTGCGTCAGAAGCTAAAGCAGGCCAATCTGACAAATCCGCACAAAAAGCTCTGTGTCCTTGGCCAGTCGGGAGGAGCTCAGGAATAGAAGGGTGCGGTCCAACACGGAGTTTCGAGATGGGTCGAATGAAGAGGAAATGGAGGAGCAAGATCCCAGAGACTAACAGGATGGTAAGGACTGTGATGAGGGTGAGGATCCTGATCTTTCGGATGACCTTTGTGACTCAGCATGAGCCAAGTCACTGAAAATGAAAAGATCATGAGGAGTCAAGAAAAATCAAAGAAACACTCAGAAACGGTTGCTTTATTGAAAGAACAGTTGAAAGAGGAGGAGAATGTTCAGGACCTCAAAATTGATGACAATACACGGAAGGCCATTTTTGAGAATAAAGTGGAAGATTCTTGTAAATAATCATTTTCTAAAAAGCAGAAAAAGAAACACAAGCCAGTTCAGTGTCATCATGACAATTTGAATGAAAATGGAAGTGGAGGTGTCAAAGTCGATATAAAAGATACCAGTTTTAATCAAGGCAGTTCCAAATGTTTGGGAGATAGCCCTCAAGAAAATGTCGATGTCACAGAGACCACAGAACAGTCTGACAATCTGAGTGTTCCTAAACACAAAGGAAAGAAAGCAAAAAAAAAAATCAAATAAACAAAAGCCCAGTCAAAGCTCTTCTTGAACCACAATATGTTATCTGTTCGACTTGTATGCTGTATGTAAGCTGTTTGACTTGCCACGGCAAATCTCCTTGCTTAAATAAATGCTTCTAGCAGGTCATATAAAAAACTTTCATCACTATCATCTTTTTAACACTATAGCAGGTAGTGTAAGCAAGAAAGAAAAACTTAGAAACAGACAGAACTTTTTCAATACCCTTTCTTCTTGGCTATCTACTTGTTAAAATATCATTTTATTGGGGGCCCCTACAACTCTTATCACAATCCACCCATCCATCATGTCAAACACATTTGTACTTTTGTTACCCTTGTCACTTTCAAAATATTTGCTTTCTACTTAAGCCCGTGATATCAGTTCCTTATTTCCCCCCTCCCTCCTTGACTCCCCCCTCCCTTATGAATCCTTGATAATTTATAAATGATTATTATCTTGTTATGTCTTACACTGTACGATGTCTCCCTTCACCTACTTCCCTGTTGTCTGTAACCCAGGGAGGGAGCTTATATGTCGATCTTTATAATTGGCTTCCTCTTTCTACCTCCCCTTCTCTCCATTCTCCTAGTATTGCCACTCTCACTTTTCATCCTAAAGGTATCATCTGTTGTGGATTCCCTATGTTTCTGGTTTCTATCTGTACCAGTGTCCATCCTCTGGGCTAGCCAGATTTGTAAGGCAGAATTAGGATCATGATAGTGGAAAGGAGGAAAGTTGTGTCATCATTGCTATATTCCACCCTGACTGGCTCATCTCCTCCTCATGACCCTTCTTTAAGGGAATTTCCTGTTACCTACAGATGGGTTTTGGGTCCCCAATCTGTACTCCCCCTCATTTGCAATGATATCATTTTTAGCTCTTTGATGCCTGATGCCTGATCTCTTTGACACCTCCTGGTCATACAAGCTGGTGTGCTTCTTCCATGTCGACTTTGTTGCTTCTGAATTAGATAGCCATATGTTTACCTTCAAGCCTTTAAGACCCCATACACTATATCTTTTGTTAGCTGGGCACCAGGCCCCACTCTCTACTTTTAAAAATCAAAAACTAAACTGAACTGTTGCATTATGGGAGATTATTTTTTATATTTTAAAATATTGTATAGATTGTCATATATATTGTCATATATTTTAAAATGTTGGATAAGCTGTCTCAAAGCAGGTTAGCAGAAAGTATGCACTCTTGATTTCTGTTGACTCATATGGACTGAAATTTAAAATTATTTTAAAAATAATTTTATTGGGGGCTCTTACAGCTCTTATAACATTCAATATATCATTTGTATCAAGCATGTTTGTACACATGTTGCCATCCATATTCATTACCAAATATTTTCTACTTGAGCCCTTGGTATAAGCTCCTCTTTCCCCCTCCATTTTTATGAATCATTTTATTGGGGACTCAAACACCTCCCCTCACAATCCATACGTACATCAATTGTATGCAGGCCACATTTGCACGCTGGTTGGCATCATCACTCTCAAAACATTCTCCCTCCAATTAGACCCCCAGTACCAGCTCCCATATTTCCGTTCCCCCCTTCACCTCCCGCATGAACCCTTAATAATTTACAAATTGTTATTACTTTTCATATTGTACACTGTCCAATGTGTCCCTTCACTCACTTCCCTGTTGTTGATGCCCCAAAGAGGAGATTTTATATAGATCTCTGAAATTGGTTCCACTTTTCTATTCCACCACCCCTCCACCCTCCCAGTATCACCACTCCCACCACTGGTCCTGAAGGAACATCTACCCTAAATTCCCCATGTTTCTGACCCCAGTGTACATCCCCTGTTCTAGCTGGGTTTGTCTGGTAGAATTGGGAGCATGATAGTGGGTGGGAGGAAGCATTTGAGGACTAGAAGAAAGTTCATATTTCATTGTCACTACACTGTACTTTAAGTGGCTCATCTCTTTTCTGTAAGACAATTTCGTTTCACCTATTGATGGGCTTTGGTTCCCCAATCTGTACTCCTCCCACATATAATGATATAATTGTAATTCTTTGATGCCTGGCACCGGATCCCTTCAACACCTTGTGGTCACACAGGCTGGTGTGCTTCTTCCATGTGGGCTTTGTTCCTTCTGAGCTGGATGGCCGCTTGTTTGCTGAAGCCTTTATTTTAACACAGAGAATGCAAACAGAAGCTTAGATCATGAGGAAACTATTAAAATAATAGGGACAATGACCTGGGGTTAGAAAGCCAAAAGACAGGAATATGCTCAGCTTTTCTCAAGCTGAAAGAACTGAAGAAGAAATTCAAATTACAATAATGAAGTAGCATTAAGCAGTGATCTGGTAACCACAAAGTCAGCAGTTGCAACCCACTAGCTGCTCCACTAGGAGCCTGGTTGTGTAGTGGATTTTCGTTGGGCTGTGATCGGAATGGTTGGTAGTTCAAAACCACCAGCAACTCTGTGGGAGAAAAGCTGGACTTTCTACTCCCGTAAACAGTTAAGAGTCTCCGAAACCCATACGGTGTCATTAGGAGTCAGCACTGAAAGGACAGTGAGTGAGAGACAGAAACAGAAAGTTGGAGAAAGATGAGGCAGTCTGCTCCTATAAAGATTTAGTCTTAGGAGTCCTAAGAAATAGTTCTACTCTGTCCTGAGAGTTGAAATGAACTTGATGGCAATGTATGCGTACTGGCAAAGTATTGAATGATAGAGGAATCATTAAAAGAGTTTCAAAAGGATATATTGAATATAACCAGAAGAATTCACTGGCGTTCAAACATTTCCAGAAGTGATGATCTGGAAGGAAGAAGTCAAAGCCATACTGTAGGCATTGCAGAAAAACAGGGTTTCAGGAATTGACAGAAAACTTGCTTATGCTAATTCTTGGTGAATTGCTTTTGAGGTCTATCATGTATGGGGTTTTCTGTCTCTTTTATTTTGATACATGCCTTTTCATCTTTATGAGATCAAAAAGTTTTAAAATAAATCTCTTACCCCACCCCTGGAATTCTGATCCATATAAGTTATTCCTCTTGAAGGTGTCTCATATAATTCTCAGATTTTCTTAATTTCTGATTTTTCTAATTGTTCCTTTAATGGATTAATTTTGAGAGTTATATCTTGTTGTTGTTCGGTACCATCAAGTCAGGTTTGACCCAATGCATGGTGCTGCACCATCCTCAAAAATATTCCTATGCCCGAGCCCATTGATGCAGCCACTGTGTCAATCCATCTCATCGAGGACCTATCACTGGCCTTCCACTTTACCAAGTATGATCCTTCTCCCGGACTAGAATTTTGTCCTTTTTTCCCCTTAACTTTATGTATGATTTACTTACCGCTGCCTTTGTTTTCCCTGTTTAATCCTCAGTCTGAGGAAGGGACCTACGTATAAATATTTTAGCTCCTTATTACATAGTCCTGACATAATTTCTTCCTTTGGAAGATTTTCTGGCCCTGCACTTTGGTCCTGTGTTTAAGCCAGCTTATCCAGGTTTATGTGTGTGTGTGTGTGTGTGTGTGTGCATGGTTTGAAGTGTCAGTTGTCTGTAAGGCTTTGTAGTGCTATTGAACATGCCGGAAGATGATTGTTCCCCCTTCATTTCTTATGTTTGACTTTCATATTTCTGGGAAGCAGGGTGGGTATACCACTCATCACTACTTCTCTAGAGAAACAAAGCCAGTGACACTTATATGCATAAAGAGAAAGAAGTTTACATCAAGAAAATGGTTCCCCCAGTTCTAAAAGTGGGTAAGTCCAAATGTGGGCAGCTTCCCACACCAAGGAGATCTCTCTTGCCTCATGTCAGGGGGCTGATGAGCCCAATGTTAACAGTAAAGTTACAGGCCCAAAGTAAAATGATTTTTTAAGTGCGAGCAAAAGGATGGAAAAAAGAACAGAAAAAGAGAGAAGAGGGATAAATATGGGAAACACACACATACACACACACACACAATCCCGGCACTGGAAGAAGCACTACATGCCAAGTCAGGCAGTGGAAATGTAGCGTATCAGCAACTGTTGATGGATGAAGTGAACAATGCTGGCAGCAGAAGCACCAGAAATTAAGGAGCATGCTCCTCTGGAACAAAAAATAAAAGAGAGAGAGTGAGAAAAAGAAGGGGTAAGAAAAAAGTAAACAAAGAGAAAAGCAAAGGGGGAGGATGGGAAAAGGAAGATTTTAGAAGTAAAAGAAGAACCAAAAAATGGCACAGTAAGGGCTGAGCCCTGGTGGCGTAGTGGTTGTGCATGGGGCTGGGGCCCACTTGGTTGGAGGTTCAAATCCAGCAGCAAGGCTGGGCTTCCTACTCCCACCACCAAAAGGCAGTGATGCCAAAAAAAAAAAAAACACAGCTTTTGGGCTGAGCCCCGGTGGTGTAGTGGTTGTGCGCGGGACGGCAGCTCACTGGGATGGAGGCTCAATTCCAGCTCCACGGAGCAAAGGTTGGACCTCCTATTGCCACCACCTGAGGACAGTGATGCCCCACCAAAAAACAAAAAAATGGCACAGTAGTCTGGCAAGTACCAGTCACCGAATGTTGTGGTGCAAATGAAGCACTTCCTTCACTGGCATGAGCGCCACCAATCACCAAAGTGTGGGACAGTCTCTACTGACTGAGAAACTGGCAGGGGTGGCCACCGTCTATATGGCATCTAAAAAAAGATGTAGGGGAGAAAGAAGTAGAAGGAAAACTGGCAAGGCACTGTCAGGTAAGTGGGTGATATTGTTCAGATCAGGATTGATGGATCAATGCTTATCAGGAAGTTGTGCATGGTAGAGAGGGATCACAGCTCTCTGGTCACCAAACACCAATGTGTGTGCTGGTTTAGTACAATCAGAAGCTAGTTATCTGGTTCCTGCCCAGATCAGATAATACTTAAAAGAAAAAAGAAACTGTGCTATCGTTTACCTATTGGCAGTTCACTGCTCCCTGTGATGCTGTTGGCCATTTTTATTCAGTTTCTAATCCATATTTTAGCTACATAATTTTTTTGTTCCTTCAAACCTCTGGGCTCCAAGGTTGACATTTTTATCCTTTGCACTCTATTTCTCTGGTCTTTGTTGTATAGAGTCTGGCCTGACTTGGATAGCTGTCTAAACTGGCATCTCAGCCACCTTTTCTGGTGGTGTTTTCAAGTCTCATCTTCATGGAAGTGGATTAGTGGTCAAGTCGAGTTTATGAAAGAGCCTGAACCATAGAGAGGTGGTGGTAATTGCATATTCTGGTAATATATATTTTTAAAGGAAATGAAACTTCAGTTATAGCTGCATGGGTTTTTGTGTGTTCCCTGGCTTGATATATGTAGACTGAAAATTCCTAGAGAGGGAATTCACATTAGATGTTTATTTTTACAGATGATTTGCTTATATAAGCTAATCTGGGGAGTAATAAGGGGTGTGAATCATGTGTTTTATTTTATTTTCCATATTCCACCCATGAATCTTACCCCAAAAAGTGAACTCTGCTATCAGAAAAATGTACATAATGACCAGCTTTTTGCAGCACCTCCTAAAAGTTGTGTTTTGGTATCTTAGGACAGCAAACTAAAACCACAGACTAGAATACAATGTAAGAAAAGCCATATAGAAAAGCATGTGTTTCTCTAAAATCCACAAGTGGGAGAGCTGAGCTAAAGTTTGAGAACTGGCTTTCTTTGCCATTTAGCAGAGCTGTAATCTTTAAATTCACAAGGGACTTTCAAGCTCAAGTAACCTTGATGCAGCTATTGATTAGAAATCACTATGTTATTTGTAAGTGTTGCTTGAATGATGGGAAGAGGAATGCCTCTAATGAAAGTAAAGAAGTGTTCAAAATTACACAATCGAATCATTTCCTTGGGTACAGTCTAGCACCAACGAAATACACCACATTCCTCTAGTTCTTTAAGGCTTCCTCTCACCCGCCCCCCACTATCATGACCCCAGTTTTGCCTTACAAAGACAGCTATACAAGAGCATTTACACTGGTATAGGTCGGAGCTCCTAACACAGAGAATGCAGGACAGATAACCCCCTCAGGACCAATAATGAGAGTAGTGATACCATGAGGGTAGGGGAAAGGTGGGGGAAGAAAGGTGGTACCAATCATAGCGATCGACATACAACCCTCCTCCCCCCACCCCCAGGTGGATGAACAACAGAAACATGGGTAAAGGGATACAGTGAACAGTGTAAAATATGAAAATAATGATTTATAAATTATCAAGGGTTCTTGGGGGTGGGAGGGGGCAAAAGAGAAGCTGATACCAAGGGCTCAAGTCAAAAGAAAATATTTCAGAAGTGAGGATGACAGCATTTGCACAAATGTGCTTGATACAATTGAGGATGGGTTGTTATAAGATCTGTAAGAACCCCCAATAAAATGATTTTTTTGTATATTAAAGCAAAAGCATTTCCTTGAACTGATGTGAAAACGATACCAATCTCTCTATTTGTAAAACTGAGTTCTCTCAGTTTGAATAATGATAATAAAGGTGCCAATATGAGAAAGACCAATTAAGCCCTCTGTATCAGATGGGGTCTAATATGATTCTAAATAATTGCTAAATCAGATGCACATGAATGTAACTTTGTTATTTACTCAAAGCCCATTAGCCCAGTGTTTCAGTCTTATGGAATCGGGTACATTTGCACCTGATTAGCTTACCTATGGAAATGTTCCACCTCACCTTGAAAACACATCACGAGACACTTAGAACCTGTTTAAAATGATTGGAACTGTTGTGATTTAGAATGAGCTGATTTGACAAAAGAAGCAAAGCTGGAATATCTTAGGTGTCATACTTTGATTAAAATAGAAAAATTTTAAACCATTTTCAGTCTCATTTGATTCCTTACCGTCATCTGACAAAGTGGACCTTGAGCTCCATTTCCCAATAAAGGAAACTGAAGCCTGGAGAAGAAGTCAAATGATTCTCTCCAACCAGATGATCAGTTCCTTACAAGAGTCCAAACACAGCACTGTCAGCATGACTATGAGATCAAGCATCCTACTTTGTCAATCTGCAAAGGGCTCGCCATTTTTTTCTTGTTCAGCTTTTTCACCGTGTAGACAATATCTTGTCTAATCAAATGTTAACGTTTCAAAATTGAGAGGGATTTCACATAGAACATTCGTGATTTGGGGATTTTGAGGGGAGATCCCAAACCATAGAACCTTTTCCACTTTGCCACACCCTCCACCAGACCTGCCTTTTCTTTCTTTTTTTTTTGGGGGGGGGGTGGCATCACTGCTCTCTGGTGGTGGGAGTAGGAGGCCCAGCCCCACTGCTGGAATTGAACCTCCATCCCAGTGGGCCGCGGTCCCGCGCACAACCACTACACCACCGGGGCTTAGCCCCAGTCCTGCCTTTTGACTTAGTTTTGTGTATGTATTTGATTTTCCAATCAATTCCAACATACTAAATCCCTTGCCGTGGAATGGATTCTGTTTCTTTGTAACCCTTATAAGATCAAGTCGAACTGCTACGCAGGAAGCAGAAAGCCACATCTTTTCTCTGTGGAGTAGCTAGTGGGTTTGAACTACCAGCCTTGGAGTACCAATTTTTCATGAATACCAGGGCCCTTTTGATTTTCTTTTAAAAAAAATAATTTTACCGGGGGTTCATACATCGCTCATCACAATCCATGCATATATATATATATTGTGCTAAGCACCTTCGCATGCCTGTTGCCCTCATCATTCTCAGTCCATTTGCTTTTCCACCTGAGCCCTTACATCAGCTTTTTATCTTTTCCCCTCCCACCTCGCTCCCCCTCCACCACCACCCCTTGATATTTTATAAATTATTATTAATATCTTACACTGACTAACGTCTCTCCACGTCCACTCCTCCCCTGTCCATCCTCCAGATAGGACGTTATGTGTAGATCCTTGTGATCAGTTCCCCTTTCCTCCATCCTTCCAGTTATCTCCACTCTCACTACTGATCTTGAGAGGTTCATCTGTCCTGAGTTCCCTGTGTTACCAGTTACTGTCTGTATCAGTGTACCTCTTTCAGTCTAGCTGGATTTGGAAGGCAGAATTGGCATTATGATAGTTGGAGGGAGTAAGCTTTTAAGAAGGGAAAAATCGTATGTTTCATCATTATTTCACTGCATTCTGGCTGACCGGTTTCCTCCCTGCAACCTTTCTATAAGGGGGTGTCCAATTGCCTACAAATGGGCCTTGGGTTCCCACCCTGCACTCCCCCTTGATTCATAGTGGTGTGATTCTTGTTCCTTGGTGCTTGATACTTGCTCCCTTCGACACGCCCCCCCCCCCACACACACAGGCTTGTGTGCTCCTTCCATGTGGCTGCTTATTTATCTTCAAGACTTTGAGACACCAGACATGCTATCTTGTTGATAGCTGGGCACCATCAGATTTATTCACCACTCTTGCTCATGCCCCCACATGTTCTCAGCGATCGTCTCAGGAATGTGATCACACAGTGTTATGTTTTGTTTTTTTTTTTCTGGTCAATGCCCGAGACCTGATCCTTTCACCACCTTGTGACCACAATGGTGTGCTTTTCTTGTGAGGGCTTGACTACTTCTCAGTTGGATGGTCTTTTGTTTATCTTCCAAATTTTAAGACACTAGATAGCTTGGCACCATCAACTTTCTTTACCACATTTGCTTATGCACCCATTTGTCTTTGGTGATCATATTGAGCAGGTGAGCATCATGGAATTGAGCAGGTGAGCATCATGGAATACCAGTTTAATAGAACAAAGTGTTCTTGCATTGAGGGAGTACTTGAGTAGAACCAGGTACCTTTTTAAATGAAGAAGAACATTCGCAAAGTCTGGTCTGTGACTCATGATGACTGGCACACTATACCCTCAGGAAATGGCTAAGAGAAGGAGGGCATTATTGCTAGTATCACCATACTGGTTTATAGGGAAGTTCCATAATTTGAATTTTGGGAGAGTATTAAATTCAATTAGACTTCCTAATTAAAAATCCTTTTAACTTGTACTTGAAATAAAATATGCATTTTCTCATTTGAGGTGCAGATTGCATCTCTGGACATGTCCAAAACCAAAGAACCAACAGCAACAATAAAACCCACAATCCAGGTGCCCTGATGTCAATTCCATTTTAGGGGAACCCCATCTGCATGCCATGTTTCTGAAGTAAATCACCAGGTCTTTCTTCCAAGGTGTCTATGGGTAGACTCAAACTTTCAACCTCTCGGAGAGATTGGATGTGTCTATATGTTTAGTAGGGTGTCAACACAGCCTCTGTGAGCTGACAACTCGGATCTGGAAGAATTATTCTGAATACTAGGAGACAGAATTAGGTGCCCTCTTCTTTTTAACTGCTGACTGAAAAATGTCGCTTTCTTTCTTTCATTCCGGCAATAGTAATAATTGAATAGATTAAAGATACCCATCAGAACACTGCCATGTCTGTGTTTTATGTATGAAGAAGCTAGAATAGATGCTTCTCTACAGTAGCCTTTCTCTTCCTCCTCACTTTCCCACAAGTTACTGCGTAGATTTGTTCTCGAATATTCTCATCCATGATATTAGAGAATCAACAGACTCAGCTATTAACCACAAAGTTGGAGGTTCAAGTCCGCTCTAAGAAGAAAGAGCTATCAATCTACTCCCCCCAAAGTCAGTCTTGGAAAATCCAATGAACACAGTTCTATGCTGACAAACATAGGGACGCCAGGAGTCAAAGTAGACATGACAACAATTGGTTCTTACCTTATGTTGCATTGGAGATATGAAATGGAGCACTAGAGAGACTTGTACATAAGGTGCTTAGCTCCCTATTTGTGGATCCTATGTGTCTTCACTAAATGATAAAACTCTTTGAGGCAAGCAGAGTCTTATTCATCTGTGTTCCTGCTTTAGTGGAGGGGGTCTCACCTGTAGGGAGGGTTGAGTAGAGGTGAATTCTCATGAAAGCCATGATCTTTTCAGAGCAGCTTGGAATCCAAATCCAAATCACAATCCATTGTGATTGCCTTGGCCGGATCTCATTTCAAAAGAGGAGAATCTCAGTATGTCTTCATACCCAATTTTTTCAAGTGAATCTAAACTAAGTTCTTGGTGGCAAATTAAATGGACACTCAAGATAAGTTTTGGACAGGGATTGTTCGGTGTATATTTCAAAAGCTTTTTTGAGGCATACAGGAGGTAGAAAATTATGTTTTTTTCCTCCTCTGATTAGTGAACAAATAGGTGGTCCTTTAAAAAAATGATTACAACCAAAATTCGAAGGCTGTAAACTGTTCTGACTCACTAGAATTAATGAAATCCAGGAGAAAGTGCTTCCTGTATCCTGAAACCTTTCATATTATTTTTTGCCTAATTTTTACTAGTGCTTTTTCAGCTACCAAATGCCAGAAATAGATCCATCTGAAGAAAGTGAGCACATTTCCCCTACGACATGACAATGCTATCTGACAGCTATTAGAAACCGAAATGCAGACGCTTGCAAAGTAATTCAAGTGTAGCAGGTTTCCAATAAAAGCACTCAGTGTTATGTTTTGCCTCCTCATTTCATTGAAATTCATTTTCATTTTTTTCTCCATGGAAATATTTTTTTCTATAATCATTAGGTATATATTTTCTGGTCTTATATTTTTAATACATTATTTTACTATCAAAAGATATTTTAGCAAATTTAGTACTTGAAAGCATAAACGTGATATTTTAAAGCATAACAATAAATTTCCCAGCCCCACCCCACCCCCCAGCAACAATCAAAATTAAGATCCTACCTCTGAGAGCTATTTGAGATCAAATGGTCAACCTTTACTCTAAAACAAAGATGGTCAGTTGGAAGGCAGGGAGGCTAGATTTTGGAAAATCACACAACCAAAACAAAAATATTGAAATGTTGATATGTTATTTAAAAAAATGTAACCAATGCTCCCAGTCAATTTTTATAGAAATTGTTAATTGGGAATCTAATTTGCTGCCTGAATGGTTTCAGGGTAAACAAAAAAATATTATTTAAAAGCAAAAAGTATGATAAAATCAGCTCATCTTTAGTCTCCCTCACATTTAGTGTTTTATGTTGCCCAGTCTAACTTCTGTTTCCAGTAGGTATTGCTGCGAGACACGGAGAAAGATTCAGTATTGTAGAATGACAGACTACTGTATTTTTTGGACCATAAGACATACTTCCCCCCGCCAATGCAGGGGGAAAATGAGGGTGCATCTTATGGTCTGAAGGTGTGGTACCCCAGAACATTTGTTTATGATCTCATGTGCCCTCTGACTGTCCATTGCTGTTTGCATGCTGTGGATTGCTGTGTGTTGGGGGTTTGGGGAGAGTCCCCCGCCTTCTGGAATCTCAATGTCAGCACATGCGTCCCCTCATTTGTTAATGAACGTGATGATGGTTCTTTATACCACTGCTGAGTTTATACTGTTAAATATTACCATATTACCAAATATTACCATACAGATATTTTTGTATACTGGTACTCTTTGGTTTAGAATGTTTGTTTCTTGTTTTCCTGCTCTAAAAATTAAGTGTGTCTTATGGTCAGGTATGTTCTATGGTCTGAAAAATATGGCAGTTTCTAAAATGGTAGCATTCACTCCTTTTTCTTTCCAAAGGAAGCGTCAATCGTTAGTCAAAATAACTTAAGTTCTAGCCCTACTTCTGCCATTTTCATTTAGGAAGAACTTTTAAAGTTACTTAACTTTGCTCAGCTTCGGGCTCTTCATCTCTAAAATGAAGTCATAATAGGACCAACCCCTTATGATTGTTGTGACCATTAAATGAGCTAAGGCAGGTAAAATGCTTTGCCCATCATCTGACACAAAAAATGACATCCAGAAATAATTATTAGTAATAATCATGTTTGATTCCTAGCCCAACCATAGATGATATTTGGAACTCTGATTCAAGAAGACAGCGTAGAAAGGAAGTAGCCTCTTTGGTACTATAAAAAGATACATGACTTTTAAAAGTACACTCATCCATAACTTGACCCTATTGACCAAGAAGTGGCAAGGAACAAGAAGGCCCGGAGTAAAGCACACTTGATTACTGAAAATAAGGCTAAATAGCTTTAGTTCTCGGCCACCAGAACCAAGGGGATGGTCAGCTCCAACAACCCCTGGCTTGTCTAGACCCTACTCACCCACGTTAGTGAGCCGCCTTTTAGGCAGTAAGGAGATAGTTCTTTTTATTACTCATGAGGCCATCAAACATTCAATATAAATTGTTTCTGGGAAGAGATTGTCTTGGAAATCTAAAGGGCAATCTTCAGCTGGCTATGTGTGTTATCAGTTATCATTTTGCTAAGTACCCTCAGCAACTGGAGAAACAGTTTGCACTGTGGAGCTAGAAAAAAAAGGGGGGGAGAGAGACCCTCAGCATCTTTTAATTTTTCAAAAACAAAAATAGTTTAGAGTTAAAAAACAATCTCATTTTCTAGCTAGCCTATATGAGAGTTATTTAAACAATTCATGTTGCAATTGGAAGTGACATTGACCTTTCTGATGAGTCTACTTCCTGTTCTCATCTTGATAGTCTTAAGAAATCTTTTTATTGGGGACTCTAGCTGGCCTTATAACAATCCATGTCAATTGTATCAAGCACATTTGTACATAGGTTGCCATCGTCATTTTCTAAAAATGTCCTTTATATTTGAGCCCTTGGTATCAGCTCCTCTTTTTTTGCCCTTCCCTCCCCTCCGCCCCCACCCTCCTAAACCACTGATAATTTATTAAGTTTTACTTTCACATTTTACACTGTTCACTGTCTTCCTTCACCCACATTTCTGTTGTTCATCCCCCCTGGGAAGGGTGTGCATCAATCACTGTGATAGGTTTCTCTTTTCTCGCCCCACCTTTCCTTATCCTCAGGGTATCATTATTCTCAATATTGTTGCAGAGGAGTTTATCTGTCCTGGATTCTCTGTGTTGAGATCCCTTATCTAGACCAGTGTACATTCTCTGGTCTAGCCAGATTTGTAAGGTAGAACTGGGGTCATGATCGCTGGGGGGAGAAAGCATTAAAGAATGAGTGGAATGCTGTGCGATCAGTCGGTGCTATACTGTATCCTGGCTGACAGATCCCTTCCTTGCGACCCTACTGTGAGGGGATAGCCAATTGTCTACAGAGGAGCTTTGGGTCTCCTCGCCATCCTCCCCCACTCACATCAAAATGGTTGTTTAGTTGGGGGTCTTCTGATGCCCAATCCCTAATTCCGTCGACACTTTGTGATCCATGGGTTGGTGTGCTTCTTCCATGTTGCTTCCCTGCTAGATGACTGCTTGTTTAACCTTAAGCTTTTAAGAGCCCAGATGCTATACCTTGTAACAGTCAGACACCATTAGCTTTCTTCACCAGATTAGCTTATGCACATATTTTTTTTTCCTTCAGTCATCCTGTTGGGCAGGTGAGCATCACAGAGTGCCATGTTAATAGAAAAAAGTGTTCTTGGATTGAGAGAAGACTTGAGTAGAGGCTCAATATCCATCTGCTACTATAATACTTAACCTATAAATATATGTATATAGATCGATATCCCCAAAGTTATATATTAAAATATTTATACATACACGTCTATGTTTATACTGCTATAGAGGTATTTTGCCTCTTCCTCTATTGCCTTTTACTTTCCTCCTGTTGCACTAGCAACCTTCTTTAGACTCTATACTTCTCAGCTCTACTGCATTGATTCAACCCCTCTAGACATTCTATGCCCACTTCACCATCAATTTTAGATCACTTGTTGCTCCCTTCTCCTTGGGTTTGTTAGAATCCCCCCTCCCATTCCCCCACTTCCTCCTCTCCCCGTCCTCTCCCAACCATCAGTCCTGTTATTTTCTCCTTGTGATTGTTTATCCTGCTTACGTTATATAGAGAGACATGAAAGAAAAAAACAAGAAAAAGTCAAACCCAAACAAACAACAACAAAAATAGCCTATGAATAGTTCCGGGTCTTTCTGACCCTTATGAATGTTTTCTGATCGGATCTGATGAAGTGTCAAGCCCTAACTCCCGAGTATGAAGTCTAATTTCAGAATTCCTTTGGGACTTTGTTGCTTTGCTCCCCTTGCTGCTCTGTTGTACTCCCTTTATGCTCACCCTGGTGTGTGTGGGGTCAGACTAGACACAATTCCCACACTGTGTTTTGGTGCTGCCCCACATAGAGCTATGGGTCAGTAAGGGAACATCCATCATGTCTCCTTGTGGTGAGGCTGACCCTAGAGTCCTCTCTGTGTATTGACTGTGCTGAGCGAGAAGAAGCTTTGTGGGCCAGGATGCTCGCTCTCTCTCTCTCTCTCTCTCTCTCTCTCTCTCTCCCTCCCTCCCTCCCTCCTTCTCCCTCTCCCTCTCCCTCTTAGTTTTCTTCTGTGTGGTCCTGGCAGAGATGCCTCATACCCTGGGCTGTATCTTCAGTGCTATCATCTGTTGTAGATTCTTCCAGGGAGGGAAGTCAGCTAGCTGGGTTAGGACCCAGCCCCGAAGACCTCTCCATTAGTTTACTGCTTCATGCCAGTATGTTGCCCCCAAGGCTTGGTTCACCAAGTTGAGATCTGGTCCCTCTCCCCTTTTCTTATGGAGACAAGGACAGTACTTCTCCCATGGCAGATTAGTGCTCTGTTTCCCCCAATGCCTTCATCTTTGCATACTTTTTTTCTTGTATCCCCCTCCACCTCCCTCCCTTCCCCATTCACCTCTCCTTTGCCTTTATACCTACATGTATTTCAAAGGGAAATAAGCATATCTGACCTCAGCCTGGAGACTGCAAGCTGTGTAGCTTGTGTCCAGAGAGGGAAAATGGGGAGGCAGCAAGGAGGATTAATGTTAAGGAGACCAGCTACTAGTTATTGGACATTTACCTTAAGTTAGACACTATCATAGATAGTTTTCATGAATAGTCTTGGTTTTTAGAATCGTTTTACTGTTGCTGAGAAGACACAGAGCTATGTACACACCAAGTCCACAATTTCTACAAGTACGATTTAGTGAAGGGAATTCATTCTTCCTGTGGGATCATTCTCACCTTCCTTTTTAGAGTTATTTCCTCCTTCAGTAACAAAAACTCAATGCCCCTTACCTGCTTTAGCTCTTCCTTCAGGTTATCTTTGATAATTTCAGTCTGTAGAGATAAATCTTTGCTCAAGGCACACTTTCTATGAGTTGGACTTCTGTTTGCTTTTTTTAAAATCATTTTATTGGGGACTCATACCTCGCTTTTCACAATACATAAATGCATATACGGTGCCAAGCACCTTCACATGCCTGCTGCCATCATCATTCTCCAAATATCTGCTTTTCCACTTGAGTCCTCAATAGGAACTTTTCATACTTTTCTCTTCGTCCTTGCTCTCCCCTCCCCCACCAACTCTCAGTACTTTATAGATTAGTATTGTTTTGTCATATCTTACACTGCCCGATGTCTCCCCTTGCCCACTCCTCCAATGTCTGTCCTCCATATAGGAGGTTATGTGTAGGTCCTTGTGATTGGCTCCCTCTCTCTACCCCACCTTCCTTCCACACATCCAGTAATACCACTTTCACCATTGGCCCTGAAGGGTTCATCTGTCCTGGGTTCCCCATATTTCCAGTTCCCATTTTTACCAGTGTACCTCCTCCAGTCCAGCTGAGTTTGTAAGGTACAATTGGGACCATGATAGTTGGGGGCAAGGAGCCTTCAGGAACTAGAGGAAAGTTTTATGCTTCATCGCTACCTCACTGCACCTTGACTGGCCTGTCTCCTCCCCGTGACTCCCCTGTAAGGGTGTGTCCAATTGCCCGCAAATGGGTCTTGAGTCCTCACCCTGCTCTCCCCCTCATTTCTAGCGATGTGATTCTTGTTCTTTGATGCTTGATAACTGCTCCCTTTGACCTCTTGTGTTCACACAGGCTGGTGTGCTTCTCCCATGTGGACTTTGCTGATTCTGTACTAAATGTCCACTCATTCACCTTCAAGCCTTTAAGACCCCACATTCCTTATCATTTGGTGCCTGGGTACCACCGGCTTTCTCTGCTCTGTCTGCCTCTGCACTCTTTTGTCCTCAGCGATCATGTCGGGAGGGTGGGCACATAATGATAGTATTTTTGTTCTTTGATTCCTCATACCTGATTCTTTCCATACCTTATGGTTGCACAAGCTGGTGTGCTTCTTCTATGGTGGGCTTTATTGCTCCTGAGCTATATGACCGCTTGTTTTCCCTCAAGCCTTAACACTTCAGACACTATATTTTTTTGATAGCCAGGTACCATTAGTTATCATCACCACTCTTGCTCATGCCCCCACATGTCCTCAGTGATTGTCTCAGGAAGGTGCACACACAGTGATAAGGTTTTTTCCTGTTTGATGCCTGAGATCTGATCCTTTTGACACCTCGTGGCCACACTGACTGGTGTACTTCTTCCACGTGGGCTTGGATATTTCTCAGCTAGATGGCTATTTGTTTATCTTTAGGCTCTGAGACCCCATATTCTATATCCTTTGATAGCTGGATGCCATCAGCTATCTTCACCACTCTTACTCATGCCCCCACATGTCCTCCGTGATTGTCTTAGGAAGGTGCACACACAGTGATAAGGTTTTTTCCTGTTTGATGCCTGAGACATGATTTCTTTTGACAGACTTCTGTGTACTTTTAAGGGGGTATTGTTGGTTTAAAGTTTAAAGGTGATCTCAAGATAGGAGGTTTTGGGCATCATGACCATCAGACAGATATGTATCAAAACCCCACCTCTCAATGAGATGCCATTTCACTTCTGGTAAGGATGGCTAGGTTCCCTGAATAGCAGAGGAATGGAGAGAAGCTCGGAGAATAACAGAGACTAGGTGAAGGAACTTTCCTGATGGATGCTGTGTCGTTCATACTATACCAGATTACTGTTGCACAGTGTTAGAGGGTGAGCTTCCTGAAGACAGAGGTTGAGTCAGTTCTCAACCAATCTCCCAGGGGCCTCCCCACTGGGACATAGGCAGGAAATGTTTACCATGAACACTATGTTTTTGCTCAAAAGAGACTGGGGAGCCTGAGAGGATGGAGTCTTGGCAGGAACACTGTCAAGGCACATGTATTTATGCACCCTTCGAGGAAAAAGAAACACTGTTGGCTACCGCAATACTGTCTTAGACAAAACTGCTTTCTTTCACTTTTCACCTTTCTTTGACTTTTCTGCTAAAGACAATTAAAGGTGGCTATTGTTTCGCTTCCATTTGGGTCACAAGAATTTTTGTAGATTTTCTTCTTTCTAGAGAGTCTTGATTAAGGATGGGCATAACAGTTATGCAAATTCAAGTGCCACTCCTGTATGTCTCTCAGTTAACATAATGGTGTATGGGGCTGAGCCCCAGTGGCGTAGTGGTTGTGCGCAGGACTGTGGCCTACTGGGGTGGAGATTCAATTCCAGCTCCACATGAGCAAAGACTGGGCCTCCTACTCCCACCACCAGAGGGCAGTGATACCTAAAATAAAAATAATAAATTAAAAAAATTAAAAAAAACATAATAGTGTATGTTAATTTCAGTCAGGTCTGCCCCAGAAGACCCCTTGTCCCCTTTACCTTTTCCATAATTGTTAGGAACCAAAATCCTTCAACTTAACTGTCTATCCCATCCTTCCTTTCCTTTTTTTCACACTTTAATATCGGTTCTGATGGTTTCTTCCCAGAAGCAAAATTGGAAAATTGGAAAAAGAAGTCGGTGAACCTTAAGGTTGAGGAAGGGCCAGTGACTGAAAAGAGCACTAGAGTTTCCCCAGGTTCACGGTCTATTTCTTTTCTTTTTTTATGGTCTATTTCTTGATCTGTTTGGAGGACCAGAGTGTGCTCAGGTTTTGAAATTTTATCAAAGTGAGTATTTAAATTTATATGCATTTCCATATATAGTTTATACATTGATGAAATGTACCTGAAATCAGAGAACATAAACTGTGTATCAACTTCTATTCTGTATGGTATTGGGAATTCCAACGATATCACAAAATAAATCCTCAAATAGAATAAAAGATCTTTTGAGATTTCTTTCAGTGTTTAGGACAACTGCTGCCAAGCCCTAATCCATCTTTGCGTTCCCCCCAAAGCCCTTGAAGTCAACTGCAGCCTAACTCACCTTAGTTTGATCAGTGTTTGATTTTATATTAAATGACATTCAATGCCCTCTCATCTCTTATCTTGCTATGAACCTTCCTGGACTCCACAGCTTCCTTGGAAGCTCTTTAATAGCAGGAACCTAATTTGCACATTTCATTGTAAATCTCGCTGCACAGCATAGCACAGCGCAGGGCTGGATAATTCAGGTCAACTCCCTTCCATCAAGTCAATTCTGACCTGTAGTGACTCTGTAGGAACTGCCTCTGTGGGTTTCTGGGACCATCAATCTGACCAGCAACAGAAAACCTCATCTTTCTCCTGGGGTGCGATTGGTGATGTCTGTCTGCTGACCTTACAGATAGCAGCCCAACTCATAACCCACTCTACCTGTCCCTTCCCCGCTGGGCTCCTCACAGGGCTACACACAAATTTGTAACTGCCGATAAAGTAGGTTCCAATTCTCGGACTGGAGGGAGAGTAAAGGATTTTCCATGGTCAAGAGAGATTCCATTTCTTTTATGCTTTCCTTATGCATTCTTAGTTCAGCCCCTTAGACAGGTTTTACGTGTGACTCGTGAGCCAGTAGTTTTTGAAACTTAATGTCATCACGGCATGATCTCTCCTGGAGGCATTCTATTACTTTGCATGTCTTAGGTAAGTAAATACATGGATAAGTATAATACTTACCCAGATTGGGTGAGACTGTCATTCAGAAGAATCAGTAGAGTGGAAAACGACATGGCGGTTTCAAAAGCAGCTCAGCTGCAATGAGAAATACCATACAACCCAGCAATATTATTGATCTGCACATACCCCAAAGACTCAAGAGACAGATCATGAACAGATATATGCTCTCCCATGTTCATTACAGCAAAGTTCATAGTATCAAGAAGTTGGAAACAGCTCAAATGTCCATAAGTAGAAGGATGGATAATTTTTTGACATTTACACACAATGGAATACACACATCTCTTTAAAAAGTCACCGATGAACCTGATGGCATGGAGGGATCATTATGCTTAGTGAAGCTAGTTAACCACAAAAGGGCAGGTACTCTATGAATCCATGCCTAAGGATAAACATGAAGATGAAGGCAAATTCATTCTTCCAGGCAATGCAATCTGCTAACCAAGCCTGCCAAACTACTCAGTAGATAGCAGGATTAGTGCCCATGGCTGTAGGAATGAACACTAGCATAGGACCAGGATCAGACTTTCAGGTTGTCCAGTCTGCTGTTCAGGCCAGTTAGGTAGCTCAGTAGAGAATCTCACTGGTGCCCAGGAAACATGTATTATATTCTCTATGGGTGTATTTTGAAGGTCGTTTTGGCAGAGGGGGTCCTCATGTCAGCTGGGATAAGATTTTCAAGAGAGGGGTAGGGGAGGATGACTGCTTACTGGAATGCAAAGTCATGATTAGGTCCTCCCAGACTGGTGGACATTCCTCCTATCAGATTGATGAGAGGTACCGATGGGCTAATCAAGTCAGGGAAAAAGGAAGTATGCTCATTTGAGAAGACAAGTGCATGTCTGTTGATAGAAAAGAGGCAGGTGAGGGAAGACCAACTTCCAGCGGGGAGGGGGGGAGGGAATTACTAACAATAGCTTTAACGACCCTAAAGTGGGGGAGTATGCCTGGTAGTATGCTTTTAATCTACCATATTGGTCTGAGTTTCTGTATACCCTCTTGGAACCTGGGCCATAGAATATCGGAACATTGAATCCTAAATCTTCAAGGCACACCGCATACTCCAAAGACCATACCAGAGGGATGTGATATAGAACCCCCACTAGGCAAACTAAACTCTACCTAAAATACACCTGTAAGCCGGGAACTTAAGGCCAAAACTGCATTGTGTAGAAAAAGCAGACACGTATAGGTAGATATACCAAGCATATTTAACTGTCACTAGGTGGACTAGTATTTACTTACTTCAATGTCCTCTTTACTGTATTAAGTTGTGTGTTAATTTGGCAGACCTGTGTCTGACATAGTCAGTGATTCTTATTGTAAGTTTTGCCTGACTACCAACGTCCATTGTTTGTGTAAAGAGTGCCTAGTTACATAAGGATGTATTCTCTACAAGTCAATTATCCATGTACTGTGATTTGTAGTAAGCTTGAAATTTCCCTTTCTGAATAGTGTTTTTTTTTTTCTCAATAGTGTTTTAAAATTATTACCATGGGCTAAATCAGTGACACTCTAGGCAGAAGGTTCTTATGCTCCAAGAAAATCCTCTAGCATAAAATGACCAAGTGTCTCAAAGGTGAATCAGAGGCATATAGAAAACATAGATTCGGACTGAGCCCCGGTGGCATAAGTGGTTGAGTGCGGGATTGCGGCCTGCGGGCTTGATGGTTCAAATCCAGCGGCGCCTCTCAGGAGCAGCGCTGGGTAGCTCCCACGACCACCAGAAGACTATGATGCCCATAAAACAAAAACAAAAAAACAAACAAGCAAAAAAGGAAACATAGATTCAGCAATAGATTTTGGCTTTTGTTTGTTGGTTTGTTTGTTTGTTTTTGGGGGGGCATCACTGCTCTCGGTGGTGGGAGTTTGGCTTTACATTTAACCCTAGCTCCAATCTAAGAAGCGTTCATTCAAGTGAGATGTCAACTAAGTCCATGTGGAAGAAACACACCCACATCTCTGATGCAAGGAGTGTCAATTATATAATCCAAATATGAAGGAGGGAATCATATCAGAGCTTATATTGTGAGATTGTTTTTATAGAAGAATATATAAGACAGTGGAAACTCAAAATACATTTGCAGGATCTAGATAGAGAATAAACACCTGATGATTTCCTTCTGACCATAAGTGAGGAACGGGAATAACCCATTGAGACAACAAAAGTAGATTAAAATGGCAAATCTGACTTGAATGGTTAAAATTTTGTAATTTATTCTCTCTTTTAGTAGTATTCTCTCTTTTAGTAATTTTGTAATTTATTCTCTCTTTCTGCCTGATCTTGTTTCTAATATTTTCTGGTTGTTCTCCAGCCCCTCCAATATTGGGATTTAACTCTTTTGTATTGTGTCAATATGGGTGAGCTCCTTGTTTCTTGGTTATGTATTTTTCTATAATTTTCTGTATACGAAACTCAAGATGGATGAATCTGTAGAGACAATAACTAGAATAAGGATCCCTTGGGGAAGTGTGTGGTTGGGGGGTAATAGAGGGCTGATGTCAAGGAGTACAAGAAGGAAGAAAGCATTTTTTTTCTTTTTTTTTTCAATATTTTTTGGGGGGGCATCACTGCTCTCCGGTGGTGGGAGTAGGAGGCCCAGCCCCACTGCTGGAATTGAACCTCCGTCCCAGTGGGCCGCAGTCCCGCGCACAACCACTACGCCACTGGGGTTCAGCCCCGGAAGAAAACATTTTGAAACTGAATTGGGTGATGATTTTACAGCACTGCTTAACATAATTGAACAGTGGAATAGCATGATTTTTGAATTAGCTCCGAATAAAATGGTCGAAAGAAACAAACAAAAGAAATCAATAGACACTGAGATTTTTGATATAATATTAAGAGCTTCAACTATTATGACAGGGTCTTAAAGAACCATGACATATATCATTTTGTAATTTTGCATATGTATACATTTGAATTGCACACACTTCAAGGCTTAGTAAGAAAGTAATAGTTCTTAGGAGGGAAATAGAAGCTTGATGGATGAAATTACATGCCAATTATGTAAATGTGGGTTTTGGGGATGAAGCTTTCTGGAGATCCTTCCTGAACATCAGGGGTTCATTGTCTTTCAAGGTTCATATTACTACAGCCATAGATTTAATGTTTAGATAGTTGGTTCCTTTTAGCGTTCATTCAATTAAAATTTTCCTAACTGGACCAAGTCCAGAAGGTTAGGAAAAGAGGAATAAAAATAGGAAATTTCTGGAAGAACTGGTTCCTTAAAGTTTGCAATGGATACATTTTAAAAGATCAAGTTATGGGGTGAGATTGAAGATATTTGGGTCCAGTTGTGAATGGGCTTGAACTATAGGCTAAAGAATTAAATTTCAGTGGTTGTGTGAGGGACTGCAGCCCATAAAGGTTGACGGTTCAAATACAGCAGCAGCTCTCCAGGAGCAAGGCTGGGCCTCCTACTACCACCAGGGCAGTGATGCCACAAAAAAATTAAATTTCATTTTATAGGTGGTGAAGATCCATCAAAAGCAGGGGCCACCCTAAAATAATATTGATAATATTTATTAGGCACCATGAAATTGAATACATAAAGATCAAAATCTTATACATTAGGTAGCAGAAATGGATTGATATTAAAGATTTTGAATTGGGCAATCATACAGGAAAGACAAATTCAAGAGGAATGGCATGATATTTGCCATAAAAACACAAGCAAGCTACCATTTCAAGCTCCGTCTTGAAGTACAATGTTGTATGTTGATACAATAATATCTATGCACCAAATAAGAAGACCTGTTATTATTCAAATTTATGAGCCAGTCACCAAAGTCATTGATGGATGGAGTAACTGAAAAAAATCTACCAAGTTCTTTAGCCAGAAGTTAATCAGACATGTATCCAAGATGCATTGATAATTGGTAGTGGACAGAATTGAAAAGTTGGAAACAAAGATAAAATATAGCTTTGGTGATAGAAACCAAGTGGAAGATCATATGACGGAATTTTCCAAGATGAATGAATTCTGTGCCAGTATCTATTTTTTTCAGGAACGTCAAGGGCAGCTGTAACTGTGGGAATACACAGGAATCAATTTGGCGACATCTGTGGGAAGAAACTGCAGAACGGCTCAATATCAGCCAAAACAAGGCCAGAGACTGACTTTGGAAAATACCCATCAATTGCTCCTATGAACATTTAGGGTGAAGCTGAAGAAAATGAAAATAAGTGCATCAGAGCTGAAGTCTAACCTTGGGTATATCCCATCTAAATGTAGAGAACATCTCAAGAACATATTTTCACACCCCGAACACTAATGACAGAAGACCTGAGGAGCTGTGGCATGTCATCAAGAATACCATACATAGAGAAAGCAAAAAGTCATTAAAACAACAGGACAGAAGAAGAAAACCAAGATGCGTAGAAGAAGAGACTCCAAATCTTGCTCTTGACCTAAAATAGCTAAAACTAATGGAAGAAATAGTGATATACAAAAACTCAACAGAAAAATTCAAAGGGCAGCTCTAGAAGACAAAGGAAAGCATTATAATGAAAAGTGCAAAGACCTGGAATGAGAAACCAAAAGGGAAGGACACAAGCAATTTATCTCAATCTGAAAGAACTTAAGGTAGAACTCAGTCCTGGAGTGGTAATAATGAATGCTTCCTATCTTATAGTTTCTGTGGGTCATAAATCTGGCTGTGATTTAACTGGGGTCCCTACTCCAAGGTCACTTACAGACTGCAATCCAGGTATCAAACAGGGATGTGATTCATTTGACTGGGGAAAAATATGTCTTCAAGCTTTTAAGGTTGATAGATTTTAGTTACTTGAGGACTATTGAACCAAAGACCTCAGTACTCAGCTATTTGCAGAATTCAGGTTCTTTCTCAAAACTCACTGCCACAGAGTTGATTCCAACCCATAGTGACCCTATAAGACAGGGTAGAACTGCCTGTGGGGGGTTGCATGGCTCTAAATCTTTACAGGTGTCGAAAACTTCATCTTTCTCCTGCAAAGTGGCTAGTGGTTTTGAACTACTGGCCTTGTGGCTAGTGGTCTGTGTTAGGCTGGGTTGTCTGGAGAAACAAATGAAGTGACACTCATATATGTATAAGAGCTTTATATCAACAAGTAATCTCAGCCCAATCTAACGCAAGTCCACGTGTTTGATGCAAGTTAGAGCCTTATTTAGACTCACATAGCAACAGAATGGTGATACTGATTAGAGGAAGGTCACAGAATTCAGAGTCCCATGAGCCTAAGGTCAGTGGAAATATGGCAAGACACCAACAGTACTAAAGATTCCCAGCAAGCAGGAAGGTGGAGAGGCAGAGAAAGAAGGGGTTGCCCAGCTTCCCTGCTTATAAGAAGGTCACGCTCTTCAGGAGACATTATTAGTCTATTACATGAATGACAGGTTTTATCCATTCCCAACCTTTTCATACAAATTCAAGTTGGTGTAAAATCATCTCACAATCACACTGCTGAACACAGAGCCACGGCACCAACAGGGTTCCTTTGAGTTGTTGAATTAAGAGGTCTTAACTCCTGACTAGGCATTCTCCAAAGACTGTTTTTCGTTACTCAACACATACACTTATACAACATGACAGATTACATCAGCAAAGTGTGGGATCCCAGAAGGTAATAAAATCTTGATTACTGCCCTCAGGGACTTTACACTCTTCTTATGGAGACTAAGACCTCTATGTAGGAAACCACTAGCAAGCAATGCATATGAAAGACTGTAATTAAATGCCCACATATGTGATGATACCAGGATTCATTGAATTTGGAGATCAAGGGTTAGTGGCACAAGGAAGATGAAGCATTCTAAACAAGGAGTATAGTGTATACAATAATGTGGAGACAAGTGTAGTATGTCCAGGAGAAAGTGCGCATCACCTCGATGGAGCAGGGGGGTATGTACTTGGGTATTGTGGGAAGCAGGAGAAGCAAACATCATGTTCCACATCTGCATTAGAGCTCTGAGAGCAATCGGAGCCAGTTCAGGGAACGATCATATCTCTCTCCCTCTCTCCCTCCTCCCTCCTCCCACCTCTCTCCCTCCCCAGTGGCTGCTCCTATAAATGCCCAAGAAGATGACCCAATGACTGGGCCTTAAAGGTGCACACATTGTTGATGAGAATGAACTTTGACACGAATTGTGATTTGTTTTTAACATCAAAATGTAAGAACATTTAGGTAATTTTTGCTACTTGGGGAGACTTTCCTGAAGACTTCCCTTTCAGTGTGACATAATTGAGTCCTGGCTCTGCCTTTCTCATTTTTTACGTATCCATTGCTCCCAAATGGAAGCAAGAGAGCCTTTTCTCCATGCTGTGTCTGCTTTCTCTTTGAGGTCAAGATGAGCGTATCCTTCTCTGTGGCCTTCTAACCCTGAACAAACTCATCCTACTTCCAATAAACCAAATTGTAAACTAATATAACAGCTATCATTGCTAAATGATTGAAAATGATGGAGCTGCTGCCTTTTTTTGTACTTCTTTATATGGATGAAAAGTGAAATGATTTGCTTTGTTCCAGCCCCTTGCATAGTGCCATGCAGCATCTGACAGATGCGCCCACCCGATGAGGGACTGAGGACAATGCCAAGGACTTTAAAATATGACAAGGGATAGGACTTCACCTGGTACAGTTTCACCCAGTTCCTTGTCCAAAATGAAAAATCAGCCCTGATTCGGGTCACATTTCTATCATTTAAAGTTGTTCTGGGGGATCTCCACCTCCCAGGTAGAGGCTCCATACACCAATAAGCCAGTTTATCAAAGATAGGATTTACTGCTCGTTGTTTTTCTATTAGGGAGGAATTACGCTAAACTCAGCAGCAGACATTTTGTGTTACCATGGTAGCCTGTATTTCCTGCAGGGTTGTGACCCCTAATGACTACAGTGGGAAGGCAGGAAAAATAGAGACTCTTTGAAGATTAGTAAATAAGTGCATTACTTATGCAAACCGTCTCTGTGATGGCCCCACAGTACAGCAGAAACTTCAGACTGAGCCAATGGTGATGTATAAATACCTGCATCGGAAGAAAACAAATCACCTTTCATTTGATTATTTCTTTAAAAGTCTGTTTGCTCTGATAATGAAAGTAATATAAACTAGACTTCATACTGAGAAAAGAGTATTATTGTGCACAAAAATACAAGCAGACATTGATGTTTTCCTTTCATTCTCAGCAGCTAATGTTTCTACCCCTTTGCTCCTTGGCTATATGATGGTTCCTGGCATGATACTGCAGTGCTCCTGAGTGGATCACAGATTCAGGGTTGGGGGTTGGGAACGAGCACTTAATATTATGTAAGCCTCGAAGATGCTGTTCCTTGTTGAAACTGCTTCAATATTGTTTTTGGTTTTGTTGTTGTTGTTGTTTCTACCTGACTTGTCTTACTGGACCAGCCACATTTCTGAGTAGGAAACCAGATGCAAGATAGAAAAACAAGTATTGATTTGGATCTACCAGGTGGGCTATTTTTGGTTTGTGTCTTTGTTTGGTTTGCTTCTGGAAGGCCTCCTGGTGGGGTAGTGGATTACGCATTGTGCTGCTAAACCACAAGGGCAGCAGTTTGAAAATCCACAGCCACTCTAAAGAGCAGATTTTTTTCTACAGTCTTGGAAACCCTCAGGGACGGTTCTCCTCTGTCCTATGGCATCATTATGAGGGATCGGCTTGATGGTCTTTGTTGTCATTGTTGTTATATGTTGTTTTTCAGCTGCCACCGCGTCAATGCTCATAAGAGCCTCATGTGCAACCAAAGGAATCATTTCTTGTTCCCGTTCCGTCCTTACAATTGTTGGAGCCGCTGTGATCAATTCGTGTCCAGTTCTAAGGACTGCTCTTTTCTCCCGCTAGCAGGTCCAAAGTGAGTGAAACACAGTCTCACCAGGCTCCCTTCTAAGAAATATTCTGACTGTATTTCTAAGACAGTTCTGTTCAATCATGGGGCCTATTTGGTGTTTGTCACGTATACCGTAACTCATCTGTGTTTATTCTTCTCCTGCCTTCCTTATTTCTGGTCCAGTTCTTGTGTTCCGATGAGGCCATTGAAAAGACCCTGGCTCAGGTCAGGTGGACCTTAGTTCGCAACATGCCGTCTTTGCTTTCTAACACTTGATAGTGGTCTTTTGGAAAAGATTCGCCCAATGCAATGCATGATTCGAGTTCTTGACTGTTGCTTCCATGATTCTACATAAAATGAAATCTTTGATAACTGTAGTCTTTTCTCCAGTTATAAGGATGTTTCTTGTTGGAAGACACTTGAACTTGTGATACGTGGATGACACAGCTTTGCTTGCTGGAAGTGAAAAACCTGGAAACTTTCACTGACAAAGATAACAAACTACATCCCACCTTCGGTATAGATTATAACAACATACAGAAAATACTTGAGAATCTTTGGTAAGACCCATCTAGAATCAGGAAAAAAAAAGCCTACTTATAACTCCGTTATTCAATTATAGTCCGGTTAACTTTTAGCAGGTCTAGAATGAGTCGGTCAATATTTTAGTTACTTGAAATTCCTTGACCAACGGTAATAAATCAATTTATAAATGTGATCATACTAAAAGACAGCATTTTAATGTGAAACACACATAGGAGGTAAATGTCCTTTTTTGTGAAAGAGAGAAAAACAGGAACCAACAAAAAAAAACAAAATCCACAAGACATTTGGGAATAGAGTTAGGAGGTTTGGATTGTAATGGTTCATTTCTTGTGTGACCAAAGCTGACCACACCAATTCCTTCTCTCCAACATTCTTTTTTTTTGGGGGGGGGGCATCACTGCTCTCTGGTGGTGGGAGTAGGAGGTCCAGCCCCACTGCTGGAATTGAACCTCCGTCCCAGTGGGCCGCAGTCCCGCACACAACCCCTACGCCACCGGGGCTCAGCCCTCTCCAACATTCTTAATGATTTTAGGGAAGAAGAAGAAAGCGGGACTTGTCAATACCCTACCAGACCATGGTGGGAGGGGGTATGCCCGGAAAAGTGGGAGAGGACAAGTGAGTTGAACACTACTGAGAAGAATTACAATTGTCTCTGCATGTTAACCAGCCCTTCCACCACCCAGCCAAGTAAGCCTAGATTTGGCTGACTTTGCTGCAGCTGATTGTACTTGTAGATATTATTATAAGCTATCCATCTGTTGGGCTCTGAAGCAATCTGCTCCTGCCTAGTTGTAAGACTGAGATATAAACACCTATATTCATCAAGTGAGGAGACAACAAACCGTAACTCTGTGCCTATCTTTCAGAGGCAGTCAATTAGCATCGTAAGTCATGGTGAAATAATGTATGAATGTCTCTCCCAGTTTTAAAATTCTGTGATTTCGTGATAATCTCTTGGGAAGTAGCTTCTAAAGAACTCACTTAGTATTCTCTCACTTCTTGTCTCTAGTTTCCCATAAAGCAATTCAATTTAACTTGTCAGACCATGGCTTTAGCAGGAAAATAGAACCTTTCTCTTTGTATCATTGCAAATTCTCCCAAGATGTCCGGGCTTAGTGGCTCAGCAGTTGCTCAGCTGTCAAACACAAGGTCTGCAAAGAGACAGGGATTGGCACCAGGGAGCAGGCATACGGAGGGAATTGTGCCAGGGGTAATGATGTTGATGCCTCCACCTTACCTTTAATGTGCTTCCTCTGGGTGCCAGGCAACTTTTCCAGGCACCCAGGTACAGTTTGAAAGAAGAGCAGTGGCATGGCTGACCATGGGCTAATCCAGCCTTCAAGAGGAGAAGGAGAAAGAACAGCCACATTTTGCCTGTCGGATATTGGTCTCACTCCTGTCTACAACTTTGGCATCATGTAGACCTCAGTGTTAGGTTTCAAATACTTTGTCAGAAATGAAAAACTAGCTGGAGGAGATGATGAGGAAATGAGCAAATATCTTTAGTGGGCCACAGATTACAAAGGGGAAAAAATCTTTAAAAATCTTGGATGAATGGGTTTGAGAGCAGCCTAGTTCCGCTGGGCCGGAAGTGTTCATAATGGAAAATTGACTTTAGCTATGCCAATGTTTGCAGCATTCAAGAATGATTTGCCGGCAATCTCCTTGACAAGCCTGCTGGTAGAATCTTTGGCAACTCTAGGGGGATGAGATTTATGGAAAGAAAAACAGGGCTGTTGAGAGAAGAGGAGGCTCAGAAATGTAAGGAAATGGGAGAGGAGACAGGGTGATGGATGCAGCATGTGGAGCGGCAAAGGGGCCCCCAGGAGAGAATTCCATTAACTGACCAGGGGTGAGTCAGCCAGGAAAAGCTGGAAATCAAGGAGCAGCTGTAAGGGGATTGGTTCTCTGGCTGGCCACCAAGGCCTAGGGACTAGTGCTTTGGAAGCAAGTCAGAGGAACACACCAACACAGGCTGGGAGCTAGGGGGCTGAGGCAGAGACAGGTTTGCTTTGAATAATATCTAATTTTCTCTCCTGATGAAAGATGTAAACATCCTTACAGTGGTTATTTAGGGAAATCTAATATTATGCAGAAATCAAGAATAAGTCATATTCCTCTCACCCAAAGGTTAACCGTTGAAGTGCATTCTTCTGGACTTTCCTCTCTGTACCTGTATGTAGATTTCTTGACAATATAGTGAGTGGTGCTAGATGTTATAATCGACTTCCTCCAACACGTTGACAAGCATGTTGTGGCGGTTGCCTAACTTTCAGAATCCTAGTCAACCCTCAGGTCTCAGTAAGAGCCTCACTTGCTCACAGGACCCTCTCCCGAAGCCTAGACAAAGTGTCGGTCCCCATCTTTTGAGCTCCATGGCCTCCTGTTCCTAACCTGTTCTTGTGTATATCCATCATAACTACTCATACTTTGGTCTCTTCTTTGAGACCGCAAGCCAGTCTATGACCTTCTTACATCTCCAGAGCCTGGCCTACAGCAGACAAAGACTCAACATTCACAAAAAAAAATTGGTATAAAAGTGAATGAGAACATTTATTAAGCTATACTTTAGTCAACTTATAATGGAGGGCCAACATGGAGGGGTTGAAAAATCCCAAATTGGGGAGTCTAACCTGTCAGTGGAAAGAGGGCTGAAAGCTTGACTAATGGATAGTTTGTGTTCTGCTGGGTAGACTAACACAAGCAGGCAGTGATTGGTTGTGTCACTTTCCTCTATAAGAGAAATACTACAAATGGGTGGCTTTTAAGAAAGAAAATTTGTTTTCTCATGGTTCTAGAGGCTGCTGTTGTTATCAGGTGTCATCAATTCAGCACACTCCTGCACTAGCCTCACCATTGTTCCTAGGCCTGAGGCCCTCAATGTAGCCACTGTGTCCATCTTTGAGGCTAGCAGTCCAAGTTAAACAGGCATGGGCTCTAGGCGAAGATGCTTTGTTGATTCTTGGAAAAGATCTTGTCTCTCTCCGCTTCTGTCATGTCAGTTCTTTCACTTTGGATTGCTCTGGTTTGTACCTGGGTCTAAACTTTTTGCAGCTCAAAAGATAGTATTTTTGGAGATGCCCTACGATGATATATCTTATTAACATAAACAATGACTCCACTGTCTCTAAAAAAGGATTACATCCTCAGGTATAGAATTTATTTGGGGGCATGCGGTGGTGGTAACAATTGAATCCATAACAGTGGGTGGTGCCCTACAACTCACCTCATCTGAATATAGTTCAAACCTTGAAGGAATTTTACTTTTTAGTCAAGCCCCTTTGCTCCCTACAGCTAATGAACCTGTGCTGGGGAGGAAGTGTGATGGTAAGACTGTGGTGCAGAAGAGGAGGGCTCCAAATTCTCACTCACATCCTTGTAGTTGGGTGATGGTCATGAGAATGCTGTGGGGGGGGGGACGGTGTACCAAGCACCCATGATGCTGAAAAACTTTCACTAGATTTCTAAGCCACAGGTAAGGGGCTGCTAGGTGACATCTGGCAGATGGCCTCTGGAAGTTGAGAAGATCTCAGTTCCTCAAGCACTTGTAAATTGCCAACAAGTTGCCACCAGGTCAGCCCCACTTTATGGTGACCCCATGTGTATCAGAGGAGAATTGTCTTTCATGTACTTAAAATTGTTTTCAATGATTTTATTAGGGACTCTTACAGCTCTTATAACCTTCAATACATCATTTGTATCAAGCATATTTGTACACATGTTGCCATCTTCATTTCCAGATATTTTCTACTTGAGCCCTTGGTCTAAGCTCCTCTTTCCCCCTTCCTTTTTTCCCCCAATGATTTTATTGGGGGTCATGTGCTTTTTAAAGCTGATTTTTGTTGTAGGTATAGATCACCAGGCTTCCTCTTTTTAAAATCATTTTACTGGGGGCTCATACAAATGCACATTTGTACATTTGTTGGCCTTATCATTCTCAAAACATTTTCTTTTGACTTGAGCCCTTGGTATCAGCTCCTCATTTTCCTTTCTCCCTCTCTCACACTTCCTCCCTCACAAACTCTTGATAATTTATAAATATTACTATTTTCTTATGTCATAACACTGTCCAATGTCTCCCTTCATCCACTTTTCTGTTGGCTGTCCCCCTAGGAGGGGGTTATATGTAGAGCATTGTGATCAGTTCATCCTTTCTCCCTCATCATACCTTTACCCTCCTGGTATCGCTACTCTCACTATTGATCCTGTCTCATTATTGGTTCTGTCCTGGATTCCCTGTGTTTCCAGCTCTTATTTATACCAGTTTACATGGTCTTGTTTAGCAGAATTTGTGAAGTAGAATTGGCATCATGATCGTAGGAGGGAGGAGATATTAAAAAGCTAGTGAAAAGTTGTATGTTTCATCAGTACTATATTGTACTCTGACTGGTTTGTCTCCTCCCCGTGATCCTTCTGTAAGAGGATGTCCAGTTGCCTACAGATGGACTTTGGGTCTCCTCTTTGCACTCCATCCACATCCTCATCCACAATGATATGATTTTTTGTTCTTTGATGCCTGATACCTGATCATATTGACACCTTGTGATCACATCCTGGTGTGCTTCTTCCACGTGGGCTTTGTTGCTTCTGAGCTGGATGACTGCTTATTTATTTTCAAGTCTTTAGGACCCCAGACACTATATCTTCTGATAGCCGGGCACCATCAGTTTTCTTCACCACATTTGGTTATGCACCGACTTTGTCTTCAGCGATCATGTCAGGAAAATGAGCATCATGGAATGCCAGTTTAATAGAACAAAGTGTTGAGGGAGTACTTGAGTAGAGGCCCATTGTCCATCTGCTACCTTAATGCTAAGCCTATAAATATATGCACATAAGTCTATTTCCCAATCATCATGTATAAATATATTTCCACATGTACAAACCTGTATTTAGATCTTGATAAATGCCCTTTGCTTTTCATTTCTTTTCTCTATTTTTTTTTTACTTTCCTCTTGTCCCACTATTATATTCAGTCTTTATTTGGGTTTCAGTCATTTCTCTTGGTTACACTGGCCTTGATTAATCCCTATCAGGCCTTCTACTCCCTCTTTGTCTTCAATTTTGAATCACTTGTTGTTCCCTTATCCCTGGGTTTGTTAATACCCACTTCATTTCCCTCACCTCCCACTCTCCCATCTCCCCCTGGGACCTTTGGTCTGTTGCTTTTCCCCCCAAATTGTTTATCCCACCTATCTTATCTAGACCTGAAGAGATAATAATATGTACAAAGAAACAAGACAGAGCAAAACAAAGCAACAAAAGAAAACAACAGCAAACAAACGACAAAAAAGGAAAGCAGTAAATAGTTAAAAGACTGTTTGTTGACCTTTAGGAGTGTTTTCTGGTGGAGTCTGATGGAGTACCATGCCCTGGACCCAAAGTCTACTTTTGGTACTCCCTCAGGACTTCCTTGCCCTGTTCCTGTTGTTGTTCTGTTGTACACCCTTAGTGTTTCATCTCAGTGTGGTGGGGCCAGATTGGGTGTAATTCCCACTCTGTGCCTCCACTGTCATCCCCCATAGCCCTATGGGTCAGTGAGGGATGTCGCGTCTTGTAGAGGGGCTGACCTTATGGTCCACTCTGTGCTTGGGCTGCTCTGAGCAGGAATATCATCCTGCGGGCCTGGTGGGCCATGTGTGTGCTCCACTCTCTCTTCCTTCCCCTTCCCAGCACATTTCCCACTCTGTCTCCAGTGCTATCTCTGTAGCCATGTGGTCAGTGAGGGGGCACCATGTGGAAGACTCTTTTTTTAAGTGAGGCTTTTTATTAACAAATGAATTAGAGTGAAAATTTTGATTTACAGAGTATTTATATATCAGATTTGTTGAAAATGATTAATGGTCTATATGACTTTTAAAAATTATTGAAATATAATTCCCATATCACAAGTCATCATTTTATTTTATTTTTTAAGCTGAGAAAACTCTGGTCAACCCCCCACCCACCTCCCGCCCCCAGCCAATGGTTTAAATGTATTCAAATGAGATGTGCAATCATTACTACAGCCAAGTTTAGGACATTTTCTTCATTCTTAAAAAATAATTTCATTGGGGGGCTCTTCTATCTCTTATCACAATCCATACATTCCTCCAGTGTGTCAAGCACATTTGCACATATGCCACATCATCATTTTCAAAGCATTCTCTTTCCACTTGAACCGTGATATTGACTCCTCATTTCTTCCCCCACTTTCCCCCACCCGCCCTCCCTTACAAGACCTTGACAAGTTATAGATTATTTTTTTCCATATCTTACATCATTCTCTGTCACCCCTCACCTATTTTTCCATGAAGGGGGTTCTAAATTGATCCTTGTGATTGGATCCTCTTTCTCCCTCCACCTTCCCCTTAGCTTCATGGTATCTCTACTTTCCTTGTTGGTCCTGAGGGATTTAACTGTCCTGGATTCTCTATGTTTCAGGCTTTTTTCTGTAGCAGTGTGCATCCTCTGGTATAATCCGATTTTTAAGGTAGAATTGAGGTCTTGATAGTGGGGTGAAGGAGGCACCAAAGAGCTAGAGGAAGTTGTGTGTTTTATAAGTGCTATACTGCACTCTGAATGACTTATCTCTTCCCTATGACCCCTCTGTGAGGGAATGTCCAACTGTCTACAGATGGGCATTGAGTGTTCACTCCATGCCCCCCCATTCACCTTGGGTATGGTTTTATTCTGGGTCTTAGATACCTGATCTCATTGACATCTCCTGATCACACAGGCTGGTGCGTTTGTTCCATGTGGGATTTGTTGCTTCTGTGCTAGATGGCTGCTTGTTTATTTTCAAGCCTTTAAGACCCCAGATGCTATATCTTTTGATAGCCAGGCACCATCACCTCTCTTCACCACATTTGCTTATATACCCATTTTGTTTCCATTCTTCTACCCAGAATTATTAATTCCCCAACACATTCCTAATCTCTCCTACCATAACCCTAAGCAATTATTAATCTAGTAACTGTTTATATAGATATACCTATCCTGGGTTTTTTATAAAGAAAAGTATACCAAAAAATCAACAATGGGCTGAGCCCCGGTGGCATAAGTGTTTGAATGCGGGACTATGGCCCGCGGGCTTGGCGGTTCAAATCCAGCAGTGGCTCTCAGGAGCAGCACTGGGTAGTACCCACGACTACCAGAGACAGTGATGCCCCCCCCCCCAAAAAAATCAACAATGACAATGTGTTAGACGGTGTTCTGTAGAGAAACAAAACCAGGACACTAATAATTTAAACTATATTTATATAGATAGAAAGATATATAACATGAATAGTTAACTAATATATAAAGCTATATGAATAGCTTGGTGCAACTCACTTGCATGAGACAGCTAGTACACTGGCAGTCTTTGAGTCTTGAGGGCCGCCGAGTAGTCCTCTGTAGAGCAATTCAGGCTATCCAGCCACAAGCAGCAAACAGTAAGGCAGGTCACCAACAGTCAGCCAGATGGCAGGGTCCGACAGTCCCCAGCTCAAGAGATGTATATTCCAGTAGCATGGGGAAGCAAGACTTGAAGGAACCTCAACTCACAGCAACACAGTCCACGGATTAGGTATCCCATGGGTCATGTAGCTTAGAGATTGAGGCATAGGACAAACAAGGCATCTGACTGGTTCAAAGATTCAAGACCAAGAGACAGAAAGGCTATACTCACTGAGCCATTTATATCTCCACTCTTCAGTTAATCTCACATTTGTTCATTGGCCATGTTGTCACAACAAACCTACCTATCTGCTTTGGCCATGTTGGCACAGCAAACCTACTTAACATAGACAACAAAATAACATACAGAAAAACATCAATCCAAATGAAAGTAGAAGATACTCCAAACTAGGCCTAATTAAAAATGGATCCAAATAGAAAGTAAATTAGATGTTCAATCTTAACCTACTTACATTGACAGCGATTCAAATTCCAATGTACTCTGTCTGAGGGCAAGACTATTCACATCCCTGTTCACTTGTCCCAGGGAGTTCAATGGAGGCCTCATCTGAGTGGAGTCTCTGCAAATGGATTTTGGGTTTTCCCTGCCACTCACAGCCTTCTGCAAACTGGGTGCTCAGAATGTAAGCTCTAATAAACAATTCCCTCCTCAGATCCTTGGCTCACATTGGGTGGGTGTGTTCCCTCCTTGTGAACTTAGCTGATACTTTATTTAGATGGTTACTTGTTTTGAAGAGAACAGAAAATAATTTTTTAAATTGTGAATTAGGTGAACGTTTACAGAACATGTGATAAAGTTTTACATTCAATAATTCATATGCATTTTTATTTCAACTCATTAGATTCAATCTCCTTAATGTACCATCTCATGTCTTCAACATATCTCCTGTTTCCACTCTTCCTTCCTTCCTAATTCTTCAGATATTCTTCTTGGGCAAATGCTGCTCTTTTGACAATAAATGCTTGATTATTCTAATGTGGAAGTGAGTTCTGTTCCATACTTGAAGGGTGACTAGGGGCTATGGTCTTGGGATTCCCACAGTCTCAATCTGACCAGCAAACTGGTCTCTTTTAAGAATTTGAGTTTTGTTTCACCCATTTCTGCCACTCTATCAAGGACTTTATAATGTTATTCTTTATAAAGCAGTATGTCCATCTAGTGCTTCAGGTTTCGAGGTGGCTTTCATATGTCTTTTCATTTTCTTTTCCTCCAGAAAGAGAGAGACCAGGAGCACTTTAGATGTTTGCTAATGAAGTTTTAAGACCCAAGTTGCTACTCACTCAAATAACAAGTAGAATATTGTATTTATGAACTATGTTATGTCAGTTGATGTTGGTGCTCCTAGAATAGGGTCGTGATCCCCCAGGCCCAACAACTCATTCTCTCAAGATGTCTGCTTGTGTCTAAGTTAAATAACTTTCTCCTCTGTATGCTTCACCGCATTCATGCATAGACATGCAACAAAGGTATGTGTGTGTATGTGTGTGTGTATGTATTCTGTACAACCTATAAATATTTGGGGACATGCTTCTACTACCCCACCCACATGTGTCCAGCCTGAATGTCTAACCAAGCTTCCATGTAGAAGTCATCCCTATTTCAAAATTGTGAATTTATTTGACTCTTTGACCTTTTAACTCTTGAAAACATTCTTGTGTTTCCCCCTCCCTCTATAATTATTTTTGGCCAACCTCTCTCTTATTGTATATTGCCTCCTGCATCACTCAAGTTAAAACTTGTCTTCCCTCTATCCCATGATGACCTTTCTCTCCCTTATTCTCACACCCATTATAGCCACTAAGGAATATTTCTTTGAGGAGGAAAACCTTTTCTTAACTTTTTATAATAGTTGTCTAGCACAATATTTATCCATTTATGATTGACTAATTTCACTCAGCATAAATGTCCAGGTTCTCAGAGGTTTATCTGTCTTGGATTCCCAGTGTTTCCAGTTCTTATCTGTACCAGTGTACATGCTCTGGTCTAGGCAGATTTGTAAGATAGAGTTGGGATCATGATAGTGGGAGGGCGGAAATGGAAACATTCAAGAACTAGAGGAGAGTTATATGTTTTATTGGTACTATATTGCACCCTGACTGATTCAACTCCCTTTTGTGACCCTTCTGTGAGGGAATGCCTAATTGATTACAGATGGGCTTTGAGGATAGCAATACCAGAAGGGTAAGGGCCAGGTGAGGTAAGAAAAGGGGGGACTGATAACAATTATTGACATATAACTGCATCCCAGGGGACAAACAGCAGAAAAGTGAGTTAAGGGAGACAGTGATCGGTGTAAGACATGAAAAAAATAACAATTTATAAATTATCAAGGGTTAGGAATGGAGGGGTGGGGGGGGGATCAGCTGATGACAATGGCTCAAGTTGAAAGAAAATTCTTTGAAAATAATGGTGGCAGCATATGTATAAATGTGCTTGACACAATGGATCGAAATATGGATTGTGATAAGAGCCGTTAGAGCCCCCAGTAAAATGATTTTTTAAATGTCCAGGTTCAACCCCGTTATGAGGGAGCTGTCTTTTGTTTTTAAATGTTTTCAGAAAGTAAAGGTGCCTGAAAGTAAAAACCTGAATCAGGCACTGCTATGTATTGAAGGCTAGTTTCTTCTCAACTTTTTGGTGAAGTGGAAGAATAGAGGTCTTTGGCTATTGGGTAGAGTTTTCTTTAAAGTCTAGTACATGCTCACAAAGTCAACTTCTGTTAAATAATATTGTTTCTCCATCAATGAAGTTAAGAATTGTAATTGCTTTGGTTTCTTATGATACGAAAAAATTGTAAAATGGAACTCTGAGGTGTTCGATCTTTTTGCAAGACTCTTCCCTGGCATTTAAATTCTACGATCTCTACAGATATTGTGTTATTCTAAGTAGACTAGAGAAACAAATCCACAGAAACTCCTAGTATATGAGATAGCTTTATATAAAGGGTAAGCGTACATTAAGAAAGCATCCCAACCCAGTGCTCCCCAAGCCTATGAGCCCAATATTAGCCCATATGGCCGACACTGATCTACAAAGTTCTCCTCAATCTCGCAAAACACACGCAATGATGCCAACTGCAGGAGGAAAGCTAAATCAGTGATCCTGTAAGCAGCTCAGCACTGGAAGGGGTCTCCACGTGGCTGCTACAGCACCCAGGGCTGCATCAGGGTAGGTCCACGTGACTTCTCTTCAGGGATGTCTTGTAGGAAGTGAGACTTTACAGCTGAAGCAGAGAACTGGCTGAGGCAGCTGCTACCTGGTCTTACCGTCAGAGAGCAAGAGACTTGAGAATCAGAAAGGTGAGACTCACCGAGACATTTATCTCTCCACCCTTCATTTAACCCCACGTGTTTATCGGCCAGGTTGGCACAATAAACCTGAACTATCTCAGATACTGAATAAGAACAATCAAAGAAACATCAATGCGCTTCACTATAGTGCTGGCGAAGAATATTGAAAGTACCATGAATTGCCAAAAGAGCAAACAGATATGTCTTGGAAGTAGTACAGCCAGAATGCTCCTTAGATACAAGGATGGTAAAACTTGGTCTCACATACCTTGGATGCATTTTCTGGAGAGATTATTCCCTGGAGAAGGACACTGTGTTTGGTAAAGTAAATGGGTAGCGAAAAAGAGTATGACCCTTGATGAGATGGCCTGACACAGGGGCCACAACAGACAGCTCACACATAAGAACAACTGTGTGGCTGCTGCAGAACCAGGCAGGATTTCTTTCTGTTGTGCATAAGATTGCTATGAGTCAGAACTGACTTGACAACACTTAGCAACCATTTTTAAAGAATTGAAAAAAGCACATTCAACCTCCAAACAGTACATGTTTCTTATACATTTCAACAGTTCCTTGCCTTTATTGAGTTCATGTTTTCAACAAAACTTCAGAGTACATTGAACTGTGCGGTAAAAAAAAAAAATTTTGTGGGCATATGTGCTGTAAAATTTGAAACTGGTTTTATGTAGAATTCTAACAAAGGCCTACCATGCATTGGCTCATCCATTCACTATCCTACCATGTGTAAGCATTGTTCTAGGAGCACAATGGTATATGAAGGAGCACAGATGAAGACATCAGGGTCATTTCTGGCAAGGTATTTAAGGGCTTCAATGTCTGTATTTTTCTGCTGGGTTTTAGCAGCCCTTGTCCTCCATTCTTTCCTGCTGTTCTTCAGTACACGTGGTTCCAGTCATATTCTTTTTCTTACTGTCCTATAGACACACCATGTGCATCTGTACCTCCGGGGTCCATGCTTGTTGTCTGCTACCCTCTTTTCAAGGCACAGCTCAAATCTTACTTGCTCCAGGTATCTTCCAGGTATTGCCTCCTTTTGCAATACATATTCAAAATCCAAGTACCCCTCCCACAATCACTGCTACCACTCTGGTCTAAGCTGCTGTTATCTTTTCACTGTGTGTTGGAATCAAATCAATATATTTCATATATATATATATATATATTTAAGTATCAAGAACTTTGTGGGAAAATGGAATTAAAATATAATGGGATATTTTCACAAACTGAAAATCATTTGTGTGTATGTTTGTATGAGGACAATGATATCTATCTTCCATTTTCCGTTGTTCACATCGAGGGCAGGCATGTATCAAACAGCATTTGAGTTACATGCAAAGCGAGACTTATTACACTGGTTAAAATTGTTCAGTTTCCTGAACAGGTTAACCGTGGTCCTTATAGTCTTGGCTACTTCTTCGAATTACTTAGTAGTTCAACAGAGCTACTGTAAATGAGATGGTGTACTGAGTGTGTGATCCCCTGTGTGTGTGTGTGGAGGGGGGGGTTGCCAACTAAGGAAGGTCTTAGGGATAGAAACTTGATTGGATGAGAGAAGGAGATCACACAGGTGCAAGAGATCAAGAAGCAATAGCTTGAATATAAGCTGTATTCAAGAAAGAGCATGAAGAGTCAATAGAAACATAGCTATCATGTGGTGGAAGAGACAACTTAGGAGAGAAAGATGAAAGTTAAAAAAAGTCACTAGTTGATTCTACCCAGGTTTATAATGGTTGATAGATAAAGAGGAGTTTCCTCTTCCATCTTCCTGGAGAAGAGCTGAATAGCTTGATCCCTCACAGTCTTCATGTCTTCAAGTATCATCTCTGGAGTAAGACCTTAGTCCCTTGACACCTTAAATAAATAGGCCTCTCCAACCATAACCCTATAGCCCCCCTAATCTACCTTTTCTCCTTATAGCACTCATTACCATATGGCATTTCTTTATGTAACTACCTATTTTCTAACTCTCTATTCATCCTTTCCCTACAACTAGCTAGAATGTCAGAACAGTGTTCAACACACAGCATTCATTAGTATTTGTTGAATAATGAAAGAAAATGCACCGAGGCATGAATGACCTAGATTTCATCTGGAGACACCCAAGAGACCTTCAGTTAGTGACTTGTCTAAAAGTGAGACTTACCTAAATTATTCTATCCCAGGGAGCTATGCGGGAATCAGAAGAAGAAAACTTGAATAACCCATATTTAGGATAGAACAGTGTCTACCTTTAATCATGCAGATCACTAACAGAAATATTAATGAAAATCTTTTTCTAAATACTTTGTTCTGTTTTCTTCTTTTCTTCTCTTTTCACTCACCAAAAGTGGATTTTTGCCCTCCAATATTTCTGTGATGATGACCAGCTGTTCAGACAGGATGGTCAGAAATTTCTGCAGGATGAAGATATTAGGATCCATTCTGCATTTTGATAGACACTTAGTTCTTACTCTGTTAGTGATTCATACCAGGAGAGATTTCTAATGAATTTGGATTTACCTCTGACCACAGAAGACACAGTCATGGCGCTTAGCCATTGATCATAATAGGAGCTACCCTATACATCAAGCAGTTGCTATTTGTAATGTACAGCATGGTGTTTCCACAACCCTCTGACAAAGAAGGTATTACTAACATCTTCATTACCATATGAAGGGAGCAAACCAAGGCGCATAGGGTTATTTTATGTGCCCAATATCACAATAGTAAGTGACGGAGCCCATGATTTCTCTATTACACTTCACTGTAAATAGGATATCAATAAACAAGTTCAGAGGCAATCCCACCCTTACCTTCTCCATCCACCCTGATCTACAGTGAAGACTGATACCCAATCTTACACCACTAACGGTCTGCTCTGTTTGATCAAATCTAAGGGAGTGTCAGAAAATTTTGTACTCTCCCAACGATGTGTCCAAAGCCAATATTTATTTCTAAAAGTAAATACCCAACCACTCTGCCTTTTGAAAGCTGAAAGAATCAGGGGGACTGGCTACTCTGCCTGGGTACATCATTAGCAACCCGTGTGCCGTGTTCTGCTATCAGATTCCTTGATGATATGGGTTTTCAGTTGTTTTTAAATGTCACTTTCTACTGCACAATACAGCTATTTACGCATACATATTTTATTTCCATACTTGATTGTAATTTCCTAAAGGACCTAGGAAGTCTTAGTTATCTTGTACCCTCCTCTGTAACCAAAATCAACTGACTAATCCTGCCCTCTGTGTAGGAGGAACCGATGGTTCCTAGATCTCTGCGTGGTGCCAAAGAGGCAGGAGGCACTCAATACATCCTCATTTGCTTACTGCTGGCAGCAAAGCACAGAATTCCTTCTCTTTGTTGTTGCCCTTATTCCTGTTTCTTTCCTTTTTTTTCATTCATTTTTACAGCAACCATCACAACTGAAGTTCAGAGAGAATAAGAATCTATAACTTGGTCTCTTTCTGTCTGTGTCTATTTCTCTCCGTCTCTGTAACACGCGCACGTGCGTGCGTGCACACACACACACACACACTTCCAGCCTGATCTCGGTATTCTCAGCAAGGTGAAAATATAGATCCGGTCCTTAGAATCATTAGTGTCCCCCAAAGGTGAAAATTTTCTCCCAAGGTTTGGGGTCTCTTATGGGGACAGCAGTGATTACTGAAATTTGATAGCCACAATTCTTTCTTAACTTATTGTTTACATATCACAAATCCCCGTGAGTTAGGAAGGTGTTAAAATAATTATTTTACAAATGAACAATCTCTCAGAAGATTAATAATCTTCCCAAGGTCCCACAGCAAGTCAAGTGGCAAAGCTATGATTCAAGCCCAGGTCTTTAGATGTTTAATTCAAAAGGTGCTCTTTTGGGGCACTTTAGGGGACAAAAAGGCAAACAACCCAATTAAAAAATGGGCAAAGGACCTGAGTAGACATTTCTTCAAAGAAGATACACAGTTTGCCAAAAAGTTCATGAAAAGATATAAACATCATTAGTCATTAGCCAAATGCAAATTAAACCATTGAGAGAGCATCTCACAACTACTAAAAACAAAGCAATATCTACTGCCACATAGTTCATACTGACTCCTTGTGACCCCATAGGGTTTCTCTAGCTGCCAAGCTTTACAGCAGCAGGCGGTTACATCCTTCTCCCTGAGAGTGGTTGGCGGATTCGAACTGCTGTTGGTATGAGTTGAGCACTTTAGCCACCATGTCAGGACACCTTTCACTACCATCCAGCCAAATACCAAAGTCATGGCCATCAGTTGATGCCAGCTCAGAGCCACTTTCTAGAGCAGGGTGCGTTTCCTGCGAGTGGCCCGTGTGAATTTCAGAGGCTCGAACACTTTACAGGAGCAGAACGCCCTGTCTCTATCCCCACCCACACCCCGGGCGAGCTGCTGCTAGTTTCAAACTGCCAGCCTTGCAGTTAGCAGCCCACCATGTATGGCAACACATTTTAAAAGAAAAAGCAAAAAAATATATATTGGCAAAGATGTGGCACATACAGTGCTACCAGAAACTTCTGTCATTGTTGGAAATATAAAATAGTACAGCCACTATATAAGGTAAACATAGAATCACCAGATGACCCACTAATTCCGCTCCTCAGAATATACCCCGAGACACCCCCGGTGTACTGCTTATCAGTTCAGCTGTTAACTGCAAAGGCAGCCATTCCAAACTGCCAGTCGATCTGTGGGAGAAAGATGAGACTGTCTACTCCCATAAAGAGTTAAAGTTTTCAGAAACTCACAGGGGCAATTCTACACTGTCCTCTAGGGTCATGTTAAGTCACCATTGACTCCACGGTAGTGAGAGTTTTGCTGTTGTTTTTTTTTTTTGGAGAAATATATATCCCAAAATAATACCTCCACACAAAAATGTCCCTAAATGCTTTTGGTAGCAGTATTCATATTATATGGCTATAACAGAGTTTGTTTATCCAAGTTCATCATTGGGAGATATTTGGGTCATTTCTACCTTTTAGCTCTTTTGCAGCCATGAAAAGAAATGATGCGTGCTGCAACAAGGATGCGCCTCAAAAATATAAAAGAAGCCAGACACAAAAGACTACACGTCACATGGTTCCATTTCTGTGAAACGCCCAGAATAATTAAATCCTTTGAGACAGGAAGGAAATCAGTGGTTGCCAGGGGATGTTTGGGGAATGGCACAAGATGGGGGTTCTCACTGGATCCACGGCTTCAATTTGGTATGATGAAAATGGTTTAGAACTACCTAGAGGTGATGATTGTCCAGCATTGTGTTCACAGCAAGAAACTATACTCTGTGAAAAGCAAGATTATATCTTAGAAGATGAATGTTACCTCCTTCAAAAAAGATCCAGCACCCATCCAGCAATGTCACTAACACAGTCTCTCTCCAAACCCTGAGGAGATTGAGGGTCCACCAGGGTTCGTACCTAGTAGCTGTTTCCGCGACCTTTCATCTTTTGTGATTAGACTATGCAGACCATTCATGGTCTGAATTGCTAGCTAACAGATATCTTTTAGGCAGGGACAGAGTTCAATCACCACTGTTCTGTGTGCACAAATGATGGGGCTGAGCCCTCCAAAGAAGCCTATGTCATATTCAGAGTGCATGTCTGTGTTTGCCAGACCCACACGCCACAGCAAAAAGCCTATCCCATTCTTCGGAGAACAACTTCCCGGATTGGAGTTCGCCTATCCCAGGAGATACCTTTTTGGGCTCAGTGTTTACACGTGCCCTGCTCCCTTGGGAGCGGGGCAAAGCACAGTCTGTCCTCAACCACAAGGTCTCAGCTGAGCCTCCAAGGTCTATGGAATCAGAGGTTTGTGAATGCTCCTAATGTGTTGAAGATGAGAAATCGGATCTCCGCTTCAGTGAAAGATAATGTTTATTACATACTAAAGAGCACTCATGGAGATGACAGCTAATACAGTAGTTTTATGAACATGTGCGTCATTAAAAATTGTAATTAAGAAAACTCCCTGCGCACCAATAATGAAACCCAATGAAGTCATTTGCAGTCAGATCGGGTTACAGTTCCACATTTGGAAGGAGATTGGCAATATCTGCAATGGTAGCCACAGTGCCAGTGTTGACTGTGGCTCTTGGCCTGTGGAGCGGGAAGGGCCCAGGGACCTTGGGGCAGTGGGTTTCACTGGTTTCCACATAGTTGATGGGAGTAAACACAAAGGCAGAGATGGGGAATAAAGGAAAATTCTTGAGAATGTGTTGAGAGGAAAACGAGTATGTTTGGAGATCCCAGGAGTCATTTTCAAGGAACCCCCAGACAAATAGTAATGTTGGTTATTTTTAGAGGCAACATTGATGGGGCTTTTCTCATGTCACAGGAATGCTGAGCTCTTTATAAGAATTATCCGGTTGAAGTCTCTGCTTCCTGTCGGGTAGGTGCTGGGTTAGCTTCAATTTGCAGATGAGGTCACAGAGGCTCCAAAAAGATCCTGTCACATTGTAAGCTCTGTCGGGAGGAGGGGTGAGAACTACCCTTTCTTGATATGATCATTTAGGTCATTTAAACTTCACAAAAGACCTGGAGAAGTGAGTGCTAGGATTCTCACTTGGCAGAGAAAGAGACTATTGGATCTTGTAGGTCTGAGTCTTGGGAAGGAAGGCTGTTCTTAAAGAGAAGTTTTTGAAATTCTGGAAGAAAATTGATGGTACCCCCTTAATCCCATGGACTGGTGCAGAATAGCTCAAACATACTCTTTGACTCTACACTCCACCTGCCATGGAGCTTCCTAAAGGATGTTGAGTTCCTAGTGTGTGCACATGTGCACACAGTACTCAGGCTGTTACACGAGAGGAAACTTGTAAAAATGCTTGCTTAGCCTTAGCCCAGGTGTCTGAGGCCCCAGGCTCAGCCCCTCTGAATGTGGCCTGTTGGGGGAAATTGTGCTCTGGAAGCATTCCCTTTCTGAGACATTGCCAGTGCCATTGCCTTTGCCATTCTGTTGGGAGAGGCTCTTATGTTCTGAGATTCAAGTAGACTGGGGATGAGGACTACAGGTTTAGGTCGCTGGTTCATGGAAATCATGTCTTGCTTCTGATCCATCCAAATAGGACTACTAACCAGGGCCCTATGACAATGCTATGTAGTGTACGACTCCTGTCTGCAGTTCCGTCACTTCACCACTACCAAAACAGCGCCCTTTACGATTCATGTTTTCACATGCTTTTCATAAAATCAAACTCATAGCAGACCCCTGTGGGTTTCCGAGACTGCTAACTATTTAGGAGAGTAATAAATCCAATCTTTCTCCCGCGGAGCTGCTAGTGGTTTTGAACTGTCAACCATTTGGATGGCAAACTGATTAACCACCAGGGCTCAAAAAAAAAAACCCCAAAACCCTACCTAACCCCTAGCAAACTCACAACAGCCTTATGCAGTAGGTACTCTGATACCCCTGGATCTACTCTGCCTCTTGTTATGAACGAAATACTTGAGAGATGCTAAGTGCAAAGCCACAAAGCTTGTACATGGGTGGTCTGTGACTTCAGAACTAGTGTTCTCAATCCTCCAGGAATACCAGATTCCCTGCTGCCTCGTTGGCATTATCTTCCTTCTAGGCACCTTCAAGAGGCTCAAAGCGTGAAGTGATTGCTCTGAGAATGGTCCGTGGACAGAACTCAGAGGTTTTGAGAGACAGATGCTGATATGTGTCTATGGGAGATTGGGGTGGGGAGTCTGGGGCAGAGGGGCTGTTAGATGATTTAAGCTGGAAACTGTCAGCCTCACAACTGCATCAGTAAGTGGAGTTAAGGAGAATTGGAAGGGTGAATTAAATAAAATTGTTATTCATCTTCCCTATTTTTTTTTCACTTTTGCCCTGAGAGGGCAATTAAGGAAACAAATGGTTTGTGGAGATTAGCTGACTGGTAGCTTTGCATATTAATATAATGACACTTGGCTACACCAGGCTGACTTTCTATTTAAGGTAGCTTTGTCCTTTCAGGCTGAGAGCTGAATTCAGAGAATTAGGCCCCTGCAGATTAAAAATAAAATAAAATTAACCTGCCCTCAATCTCCACCCTCACTGCATCCCCTTGAAGAAAAATAAGAGTATTGGCAGAAAGGAAAATGGATGTCGGGAAAGTAAGCACTTTTCGGAAAAATGTCATCAGAGTGCAGTCAACAACAAGTCTAGGGGAGATATGCGGCCAGTCAAGTGTGGGGATAGATACCATCGTTTCTCAAGGAACTCTTTACCTATCATGGGTCCAAATTTTTCAATACTTTATGTTGCTGTTGTAGAGAATATACATAGCAAAACATGCACCGACTCCACAGTCTCTACATGTCCAATTCAGTGACATTGATTGCATTCTCTGAGCTGGCTAGCCATCCCCACTCTCCTTGACTGAGTTATTCCTTTCATGAATCCAAATTTAATGCTAGGTCCCACATTTCTGAGGTATATGGGTGCAAAGAAAGCAAATGTGAGGTTCATTCTCTTGGAAGTATCTTGCTTAGTGGGGAAGAAAGACACAGGAGCATACTACAATTTTGTCGGGGAGGCATTTCGCGTCTGGTCCATTTTAGAAGAATGTAGAAGAATTGGACAGACTTAGGGTGAGGAGAGGAGTCCTTCTAGGAACAAGAGATGGTGGGTCCATTGTATGGTGGGTACTGTGCTGCTTGCTCACAGTGATCCCATAAGAAACCTGAGCATTCCTGCCTGCCCACTTCTAGCTTCTAATAAACTGGAATCTTCTGTTTTTCCTCCATGTCAGCTAGCCATTGCTTTTTAATTTTTTTTGCTAATTTTCTTCCACCAATTCTAGTTACTGGAGCTTCTGAGAGCTCTGTCTTATGCCTTCTCATAATGTCGAGTCTTTCTTTAAGATATGCTATCCATCCTCAAAATATTTCTCTAGTTCTGCCTGCAACTCAATCTGTGTTCAATATCGCAAAACTAAAATGGACTCGGACCTCATAGCCACCCCCACTCAACTCACAATCCTTTTGAGTGGGCACTTTGGAATGTGGTTAAGGACATATGCTTCCACAACCAACCGACTCTGTCAGTAAGTACCACACTGTGTGACCTGGGATCAGTCACTTCACCTCCATTGCCTCATTGGCCCTCAGTGAAAAGTAGAAGTAAGTTCCACCCTGCCAGGGCTGTTGTGAGGATGAAAGGATCCTGTGGAGTGTGCTTTGAGATGTGGGGCATGCTGCGATTTCCTCACACTTCCACACCCACCCCTCTCCCAAAGAAAGTCTCATCTTTTTCTCCAGGAGGTTTAAATGCCTCTATCTCTGGCTATCTTTCTCCTGTGAGTTCTTGTTTGACAAAATCCGGCCATTTAAAAAGTTTTTCTCCCCAAAAGAACAAGGGAGCCTCAAAAACTTCATGGGACAATTCCACTCTCTTTGAGTTCCATGTTCCACAAATTTCTTGAAGCCTCCCATAAAACGTTTTCATTTCTTTAACAACAACAAAAGCAACTACCCATAAAGCCTACTGGAGAATCACCAAATCCCCTTGGATCCATTCAGTGACCCTGTAGGAAACAGGGAAATCCGTCTCAAAGGCTCTAAGTCCTTGTGGAAGTTGAGTGCCACCTCTTTCTGCGCTGTTTGGTTTAGGAGAGGAGAATTGGAGTTTCTTTGCATGTGGATGTCCATCTTTATTGAAGACTCGGGGAAGACCTTGTTTCAGCATAACATCTTAAAATTGAAAATGTTCTTCGAAGCCCTTTTGCTGCTCCTTCAGCTGTTTGTCTGGGCTCTTTCTCAGCTCTCCTGTGCCCTCCCTCCTGGACACAAAGGAGCGGAAATATTCCCTATTTTTTGATGCAGAGCAGTTCAGCTCTTAACCTTTGAATACAGAAAGCTCTGTGAGAGGCCTAGAAAATGACCTTTGGAAAGGACCTAATTAAGTTTTTTAACAAGTTTCACTACCCTTCCCCGTTTATATGCAGTTGAGTGTGATTTCTTTCCCAATGCATGTAGAGTTACAAAGAGCCCTGATGGCATACTGGTTACACGTTGTCTGTGATCTGTGTGGTTGGCAGTTAGAAACCACCAGCACCTTCGCAAGAGAAAGACTGGATTTGCACTCTCAGAAACCTACAGTAATGTTGCTATGAGTCAGTGAGCCTGTTTTGGGTTTTGTAGATCTAGAGTCAGAATGCCAAAATGGAAGAACTTGCTTAGTATATCTTAAGCTGAAAAACAAAAATACACAGTAGCAGGGGACCAGGACATTAATTCACCAATAGAGAGAGGACCATCGGGCTGGGCCCTCCATGAGGCATCGCTCACTGATCCATAGCTCTATAGGGAACAACATTGGAATCAGTGCCGAAATTGTGCCCAATCTGACCCCATCACACCAGTTGAAACACTAAGGGCATGCAGCAAAACAGTAAGGGGAACAACGGAATGAAGTCCCTGGGGAATACAAAAGTAGACTTTGGGGTCAGGGCATGGCACCCCATCAGACTCCGCTGGAAAAATTTCCTAAAGATCATCAAACAAACAATTTATAGCTTTTCCTGGTTTTGGTCATTGGTTTTTTGTTGTTGTTTTGTTTTTATTTTGTTGGTGGTGGCATTTTGTTTTGCTCTGTCTTGTTTTTGTGCTTATTATTGTTTCTGCATGTCTAGCTTGGTAAGATAGATGAGATAAAGAATTCAGAGGAGAAAATAATGGGACTGATGGTTTCGGAGAACATGGCAGTGGGAGAGATGGGGGAAAGAAAGGGGTGTTAAAAAACCCAGGAACAGGGGAACAACAAGTGATCTACAATCAATGTTGAGGAGGTACTTGAGGGATGCCAGGTGGGGCTTGATCAACGGTAATGTAGCTGAGATGAATTACTGAAACTTAATAAGGCTTGAACGTGATAGTGGGACAAGAGGAAAGTAAAAAGAAATAGTGGAGAGAACTAGGAGGCAAAGGACATTTATAGAGGTCCATTTGACATCAGCAATAATATCCCTTGTTCCCCAGCTCAGCAACCTGATGCAGGACCAAGTGGTGTTCTTTCTGGTGGTTATGAGTTGGAATAGACAAGATGGCACCTTTCAACTAAAACATATGTAGAATATCCCACAAAATTTAAGCACATGATAAAAAATCTGTTGTTATTTTTAATTTAAATATTTTGGACTATTTTTGTCTTAAGTCAATAAAATCTTGTCATCTAAGAGTCTAAGAAAATTATATCTAGAAGGCCTTTAGGATTCAGTGCTTCTCAAAGCATGTTTCTGGTTACACTGGTTTTATAGCCTGTTTATAGATATTTTAAGGGGGGGGGACTCCAAACCTATTACAGAAATGCTACATATTATTTACTTATTAAAATAGAAATTTAACATTATCCCATTAAAATAGCTGAAAAGTTCTGAAGTTATTTAAAATTTTTAACTTTGTACCCTCTAGTCACATTTGACCATGAGATCATTAAAGTTTATAAATAACTTTGACAAGTATCATGTCACAAATATACTTTTGTATATATTAGTGTGGTGCCAACTTGTTATTTTATGAATAATTAAATTGAAAGACAAAGAAGAAAAGAACCTCTGCCAAAGACATCCATCTAACTAAGTTTTATGGACACAGTAAATAGAATGAGAACTATGAAGAATATTGTGTCAGAGAAAGTCTAAAAACCAACTCCAGTTGAAAACCTTATTTGAAAAAGTCAGCTGTGAGAATTTTGTCTATTTTCCCATCTATTCCTCTTTTCCTCCTCCAATCTTCAATAATAAAGTTTCAAATCCCACTATTTAATTGAAATCAATATCAAAGTCACCAATGACCTTCATATTTAATAAATCCAATGCTCACTTCTCTTATCCTTATCTTATATGACATTTGGACAGCAGAACCACAGTTCTGTAGGCTGTATTTCTTTAAATACTCTCCACTTCTAGCTTCTAATAAACTGGAATCTTCTGTTTTTCCTCCATGTCAGCTAGCCATTGCTTTTTAATTTTTTTTGCTAATTTTCTTCCACCAATTCTAGTTACTGGAGCTTCTGAGAGCTCTGTCTTATGCCTTCTCATAATGTCGAGTCTTTCTTTAAGATATGCTATCCATCCTCAAAATATTTCTCTAGTTCTGCTGTGTTCTCTGAGCTCCATATATCCTGCTGCCTTCTCAAATCTTTCCACAGAGTTCTTATATGTATCTATCTTCATGTGGAGTTTATGAACAATGCAAATTAACACACCTCCATTCTATGCCTTCACTTTACTTAGTATTCTTAGTTTACTGTGACATCCATATATGCATATATTGACAGAAATGGTCATCAAGAATTAACTTTCCTAATTGTAGAAGCAGGTAAGTTCAAGTCCAAGCAGTTTCAAGTTCATGGGGTCAGGTGTTAAGCTCAGGACTTCTCATTACATGTTGCTACAGGACCTGATGGACCTAAGAGTGACAAAAAAGACCACAAGCTGGTGGTTGCTAATGCAAATGAGTCCAATGTCAGCAAATCAGGTCTGTGGCTACAGAGGCAAATGAATCCAAGATCAGGTTAAATGGCAGGCCATTGATGACTCCCAGGATTGGCAGGTAATACAGCAGGCCATTGTCAGAGGTTGATCAGACAGATGCAGGATCCAGATCCAGCAAAAAGCAAGCAAGCTGTTCTATAATGTTCACTTATATTGGAAGCAGGAAGCATCCCCAAGGCAATCAGTTGCTTCAAAGTTGTGACTTGAGTAATGGTATTGCAGTCCATTCTAATCTTCTTGCAACTTATTGGCTACTCACCGTAGAGTGAATTATGGAATTACCTGCATTGTGTTAGGTCACATTATGGAGGGTTGTTAGGTCTGAACTGACAAACCACTGAGAATTCTGGACCAGCCAAGTTGACACAAAACCTAACTCTCACATTTTTTAAATACTACTCCATAATTACTCAAGCCTCCTATGTAGAATTTATCTGTACTCACTACAATTTTTTTTTATATTGCAAGTAAAACTGTTGTTAAGTGTTGCCAATTTGGTTCCATTAGTAATGACCTTATTTTGTTCAGTCCTGTGACATCCTCACAGTTGTTTTTCGGCTTGAGCCTATTGTTTCAGTAATTGTCTCAATTCATCTTATTGGGGACCATACTCTTTTATATTGACCCTCTATTTTACCAAGCAAACAAAGTAAAGCGAGGACTTTGTTTTCTAATGCTTTAATGAGTGAGTTCTTGTGCAGAAGGTTTGCCCACTATATCACTTGATTTCTTGACTGTTGCTTCTATGAGCGCAGATTGTAAATCCAAATAAAATGAAATCATAGACATTGATCTTTTCTCTTTTTATCATGAGGTTGCCTATTGGTCCAGTTGTCAGGATTTCTGTTTTCTTTAGACTGGGTTGTAATCCATATTGAAGGCTACACAGCATGTTAAAAAGCAAAGATAACACTCTGATGACTGAGATGTGCCTGGTCCAAGCCAGGATCTTTTTAATTACCTCATGTACATGTGAAAGATGGACAATGAATAAGGTTAACTGGAGAACAATTAATGACTTTGAATTGCGATGTTGGTAAGTATTAAAAGGACTATGAACTGTCTGAAAAGCAAATCTTTCTTAGAGGTAGCATAGCTAAAATGTTCTTTAGAAGCAAGTATGGTGAGGCTTCATCTCATGTACTTTGGACTTGCTATCAGGAGAAGCCAGTCTCTGGAAAAGGACTGCATGCTTGATGGAGGGTCAATGAAAAAGAAGAAAGGGGGTAAGATATGAAAATGATAATTTATAATTTTTCACAACGATTGGGGGAGGGGGAGAGGGACTGATACTAAGGGCTCAATAGAAAGTAAATGTTTATAAGATAATGATGTCAATATATGTACAAATATGCTTGACTCAATTGATGTATGAATTGTTATAAGAGCTGTACAAGTTCTCAATAAATTGATCTTTTAATAAAGAAGAAAAAGATCCTCAAAGGGATGAATTGGTACTGTGGCTTTAACAGTGGGATCAAGCATATCAAGTGTGAGGATGGCACTGGAAGGGGCAGTGTTTCGCTCTACTATAAATAGCGTCACTAGGCATTGGAACCTCTCCATGGCACCTGGCAGCAACAAAGAAGGTCAGCATACGTTATTAGGTTGTTAGACAGGAGTCCTTGTGATGCAGCAATTAATATATCATCCGTTAACTCAAAAGTTAGTAGTTGGATCTTAACTGCGGATTCACTGGAAAAGAAGAGCTGGTGGTTTCCTCCTACATAGAATACATCCCAGGAAATCATTGGAGACTGGTCTAGAATCTTCTGGGTTCATTATGGATTGGAACCCAATCCAGCACACACAATAAAAGTGGTTGTGAAATTATATTTTCCTGGGTTTTTATTTTTTATCTCATTTGCCTAATGACAAATAATGCTTGGTAACTTTTCATCTGTTTTCTAATTATTTGGCTCTCTTCTATATAGAAACGCTTTTTAGACCTGTGCCTATTTTAAAATTGAATAGTCGTCGACTGATTAGCTCAGTTGGTTAGAGTCTGGTGTTAATAAAATTGGATAATCTTTTCATTATTTCATCAGACATTATCAGTATATGTGCTGTAAATATGTTATCCACTCAGGAATTATCTTTTGACTTTCTTATTGATATCTTTTGTAGTATAAATGATCTTAATATTGATTAAGCAATTTATCTTTTTTTTCAGCATGTGCTTTTGATGTCATATCTAAGGAACCATGGCCTAGTCTCAAAATCTGCTTGATTTCTATGTTTTTTTCTAAAAATGTCATAGCTTTAGTTCTTACAATGAAGTTTACGATCAATTTTGAGTTAATATTTATGTATGTTGTGTGTAGCAGTTACATAATCTGTCAACTTGTGAAGGGGGGGAGTCTAGACTGTCAATCATGTAGTGACTTAATAGCCTTGTTTGTAGGCTCTATGGAGATGAATAGCTCACTAGAGGTGGGACACACACTCTATTACACATTCCTGTTGACAGCCACATGGAACTATGCTGACAAAGCCAGAGCCCTGAAGCTGGAGGAGCCACCAGTGCTGAGATGTTTTCACCACCACTAGATCCACAAGACTTTCTACCCACTGACTTGTGATATTCTTGCATTAGGCATCATTCCAAGTGTTGTGCGAGTCTGAAGAGGAATTTACAGACTGGTATTGACTATGTGGGCTAATATCAGACTTATGGACTGGATCTTGACTGGGCATGGGTGTTTTCTTAATATACAATTACTCTCTTTTTGGTGTGACATCACTGCCCTGGTGGGAGTAGCAGGGCCAACCTTCCTCCTGGAGAGCAGCTGCTGGATTTGAACTGCCAACCCTGTGGGCCACAGTCCCACAAAGTACCACTAACCCACCAGGGCTCAGCAACAATTACTCTTTTTTTTTTTAATTCATTTTATTGGGGACTCATACAGCACTCATCATAATGTATACATACATACATACATACATATGTTGTGTCAGTAGTTAGATCTTTTCTGGGATGGGGTGGGTTGTTTTTTTATTTTTTTAATTTTTTTATTTATTTTTTTTTTGATTTGTGAGAAGTAAGCCAGTTTTATAGGGCAAGCAAGTTTAGACAATTAGCATATCGTGATCTTCAAACTTAACAAGTGAATGGGAGCACAGCTGCAAGTCTGGCTTCAGAGGCCAGGGCTGTTTACAGTTACAAAGGCGACAAACTACAAACCCCAGGCAACAAACTGCAACAGAGTTCAGGCATATTCGGCCTGTAGCCAGGTCAAGCATGTCTGAGCCGGAGGGCTCCTGACAGGTCCCCCTTTTTTATTTTTTCAAGTAATATCCTCCCGGGAACTCCGC